>JAOXYA010000028.1:68949885-68963665 GCA_028565675.1 Sorex palustris | reverse complement strand
GCTCTTCCGATCTTCCTGGGGAACCCTCCCCCCTGCCTGCCTCTCCTTTCCGGGGGAACCCTCCCCCCTGCCCACCTCTCCTTCCTGAGGAACCTCCCCCCTTCCCCCCTTCTCTTCCCTGGGGGAGCCTACCGCCTGCGCGCCTCTCCTGGGGCAGCCTAGAGCCCTGCTCTGTGTCGCCCTCCCCAGCCAGGGCTCTGGACTGCCACGTCTGTGCCTACAACGGGGAGAACTGCTTCAACCCCGTGCGCTGCCCATCCATGGTCTCCTACTGCATGACCACACGCACCTGTGAGTTGGGGAGCCAGGAGGGGTTGTGGGGAGGGGACCCAGCCCGTGCAGTCTCAGACCCTCGGTCGCCCCACAGATTACACCCCCACCCGCATGAAGGTGAGCAAGTCATGCGTGCCCAAGTGCTTCGAGACGGTGTACGACGGCTACTCCAAGCACGCCACCACCACAGTCTGCTGCCAGTACGACCTCTGCAACACCGCCAGCCTCACCGCCCCCGCCGCCCTGGCCCTCCTCCTCCCGACCGCCCTCTGGGCTCTGCTCTAAGGGCCCCTCAGCCACACCCAGGACTGCCCTCCCTTCACCGGACCCGGCCTCCCAAGAAAGGGGGTCCCGTGAGAGGGGGCTGGCCCTGCAGACCATGCTAGCAGTGGGGCTGCCTCGAGCACCGGCCCAAGCAGGAGCTGCAGGCATGGAGGGCTCGGCCAGGGTCCATGGCCTGCCCCGGACTGGAGGACCCACAGGACCCAGAGGCCAGATCTGTGCCCTGACTTGACTCTTCCTGCGGGCCAATCCCTGACCTCCCTGGCTCTGTCCAGCAGGCTGTGAGCTGAGCTGGCTTCTATATCGGGCAGGTCACTCCTGGGCTGTCTGGGCAGAGGGACGGGAGTGGGCAGTGGGCCCACAGAGCGGCCAGGCCCTGGGGAGAGGGCGCCCCCTTGTGGACGTCCTGGGAGAGGGAAGAGAGGGAGGGATCAGCCTCAGGCTTGGGTGGGCAGGTCTCCCAGAGCCCCCTGACTCAGGGAGTGGCCTTCGACGCCCCAGTCCTGCTGGGAGTTTGACCCCCGAGCCCATCCCTAGTGACCCTATTTCTGCCTGTGTGGGAGGTGGGGCCTACCTAGGGCTCAGATCTCCTCCAGGAAGCACACAGGCTTGCTTCCTTTCTTGGGGCCCAACACCGTGGCCCAGCAGACAGGAGGGTGGCTGGGCCCAGTGCTCTGCTACAACCAGGACCTCCCCACCTGGGCTCAGGTCGGACCCCTCAGGGGCTGTGTCCAGGAGCGGCCAGCAAGGACCCAGTCGGCTGCTTCCCAAGGTGCAGCCCGGTGAGCCCCTTACTGCCCCCTCACCCCCAGAGCTGGACCCAGCGCCCACCCGGGGTCACCAAGAGCGAGACCTCCGCATCTGCCCATCCATATGCCTTCTTTCTTCTCGGTCCAGGCCCCAACTCCAGGCCCAGACTGCCCAGCGGGCCAGGGCAGGCTGACCCTGTTGTGGGGCCCTCTGAACTTGGGGGTGGAAGCACACATGTCAGGCCTGCACCGCATCCACGCCTTCCAGGATGGCTCACCAGCCCCCTCTGCATGAAGGGAAACTGAGGCAGGGGTTGGGGACATGGTTGCCCCAAGCCTCTGCCCTGTAGTGCGGCCACCTGGGAAGTGGGTGGAGCCCCGTGGCCATGCCGTAGGACAGACCTGGCCTGGCTGCCCTCTGTGGGGTCTCTGCCCCCAGAGCTGCCTGCCCCTCCCTCTGCGGGTCTGCAGGAGAAACCAGAGCCCCTGGCGTGGGCGCCCCGCGGTGTGGCAGATAGATGCCCCCAGGAGGACCTCAAGTCTGACCGCACCCCAGGCCCAGGAGACAGAGATGCCAACATGGCCGGGCCTGAGGGACCCGAGACAGAGTGACCAGCCCTTCCTGCCCTCTCCCAAGCTGGACCTTCCCGGCCAGAGTGCAATGGCTCGGGCTGTGTTCGAGAATAAACAGGCGGACCCCGTGTGTGCCCTGCTACCTGCCTGCGCCCACCTGCCAGCCCCAGCCAGCCAGGCTGGCTCAGCTGGTTTCGTGGAGCTGGGACTTGCCCAGGCACCAGGCACTGAGTGTCGTGGGAATCAGCTGGTTCTGCCCACGAGGCCTCCCCAAAGCCTGTCCAGGAACGAGGGGAAATCTGGAAGCCAGCAGAACTGTTTCCCCCACAAGAGTGGGTTCGAGTTCGTCCAGCCCCATCTAAGGCACCCCAGAGCCGGTCAGAGAAGTCACACACATGCACACACGCATACATATCCACATGTACACACATGCACATGCACACACGCGCACATGAACACACATGCACGCTCTCACACACACATGTACCCGCACCAGAAGGAAGGGTCCCCACCCTGCCTTCCAGGTCCTCACCGGTCCAGCCTCCCCCAAGTCCCCCGATGCCCTCTGAAAACTCCACAAAACAGGTACTGCCCGTGGGTCAGACACCACAGGGACCCTCGGGAGGCAGGACACTGGGCAGGTAGCAGTGGGACCGCCCAGGTTGGGCGGGGTGTAGCGGGCCAGGTGTCTATAAGGGCAGCACGCCCCACTGCTCCCCACACCATGCGGCTCCTCCTGGCGCTCCTGCTGGCCTCGGCCCTGTGCCTGCATCTGGGTGAGCCCCTGCCCCGCCCCTGCTCACAGCCCACGTCCTCGGTGGGGATCCCCATTTCCGGGTCCCTTCCCGCCACTAGGCACCCCCAGGGGGGCCCTCTCACCTGCCTGCTCTGAGAGAGGGGTAGGTAGACCCTTGCCTGCCGCTTTCCCCTGGCTTGGGGCTGGGGGAACCTGGGCTTCCTCCTGCGACCCAGAGAAGTGGCTGAGCACAGACCACAGTCACAGCCTGGGGGAGGGACTGAAGTGCCGCGGCCCCTCCTGGGAGAGTCCCTGGAAATCCAGGAGGCCTTCTTAGAGGAAGAGGCCGAGGCCTGGAGCTGGGGTCTGCCCAGAGCAGAGGCAAAGCTGTGGCATGTGTGGCGGGGGGCTGGGGAAGATGCCTTTCTCGTGAAGGGCAGAGGGCAGAGCACGTGGGCTGATGTGCCCCCTCGAGGGTCCGGAGAGTCCGAGGCCTTGGCTGCTGCACTGGCCCCTCCGGGAGGGTCTCAGGCTGTGGGGTGAAGGGGACGGGGGTGCCCCAAGGGTTCCAGCCAGGCGGGTGCTCCTGTGTGCTCGCGTGTGTGCCCAGCTCTTATGTCTTCCCATGTGTGTTCATGCATTATCGGTGTGTTCACGTGTGTCCACGTCTGTGTGTTCCCATGTGTCCACATGTTCCATGTGCTCCCATGTGTGTCCATGTGTATCAAGCATGCTCGGGTGCTATGTGTCCTGTGAGAGGGCCCGTGGGCCTGGCTGAGGTTGGCTGCTGACCAGGGCAGAGCCCACTCCCTTCAGACCTGTGGTGTCAGCTGGCTGGGGACTGGGACACAGAGTGCCCCCCACAACCGCTGGACAGTCACTGGGTGCCCCGCACCCCAGCCCAAGCAAAGCTGTGTGTG
Source organism: Sorex palustris (assembly GCA_028565675.1). NCBI lineage: Eukaryota > Metazoa > Chordata > Mammalia > Eulipotyphla > Soricidae > Sorex > Sorex palustris. The sequence goes on along the minus strand of JAOXYA010000028.1, from coordinate 68,960,132 downwards.
CGCTCGGTGTCCCGGGTGGCCACGGCACCATCTGGGCCTCGTCTGCTTCAGGGCTGGTGCAGACCGCCGCACCCTGAGCACAGATGGGGGCACAGGGATGGGCAGGCAGAGGGCAGAGGCTCAGGGTCTGTCCACGCGGTGCCAAGACCACTTTGCGGTTCCAGTGGCCCTGTGGGGGCCAGCCGCTACCAGTGCTCTGTCCACTGGGCTGGGATCCCCCACACCTGCTGGGCTGCGGCCTGTCCCCGGAGGCAACAGGGCTGTGGTCACGTTGGGGACCCCCTGCTCCCCACCCGTGGTCCCGGGACTCAGAGAGGACTAAGCCTCCCCAGCATGCGCCTGCATCCCGGGCCTGGGGTCCGCGCCCAGAGTGACTGTGTCTGGGCTGAGGGTTGAGGGGTCCCCAGGGAGGGCAGGCGGGACATCAGGACACCTCCCAGACTCCAGAGAGGGCTCGACACCCCAAGATGAACGACAAGTCACAGGCTACATGCTGGCCCCTGCCCCTGCCCTGCCCTCTGCAGCCGGCGCCATGGAGTGTCACCGGTGCAAGGGCTTTGGAAGCTGCCACCACCGGGCCAAGTGCCCCCCGAACTCGGACCACTGTGTCACCATCGCCACCCGTGAGTGGGGACTGGGCGCGAGAGGGTGGACACGGGGGGCAGGGGCTCAGGGCTCTAAGCTTCTGTCTGCCTGCAGGAGTCACTGCTGTTGTCCCCGACCTGCCTCTGGTGTTGAAGAAGTGCTCCCGGGGCTGCCCCGAGCCAGCCAGCCTGGGCCTTGGCCCACATGTGTCTGTCTCCTGCTGCCAGGCCAGTGTCTGCAACCAGGCCTGACCCGCCCCCATGTCCCCCCTCCCCCCACGCAATCCTCCATGCACGGCTCCATGTCCTGAGCAACCAATAAAATCGTCTGGTTCACTCAGTGCAGCCTGATCCTCCATGCCAGGCATGGAGGGCCCATGCCTGGCAGGGCTACAGGTGTTCTTGGTCCAGTGCTCAGAGATGGGCAGGAAACCCACCAGCCCTGGGATCTGGGCTCGTTGGTGACCCCTGGATCCAGTGCTCACCCTTTTTCCTTCCTGAGGCCCATTCTCTTCCCCCGACCTGGCCACCCTGGAGACTCACAGGAGGATCAGCCCCCTGGAGGGGTACGTGGGCCCGTGCACCCCACACCCCACCCTCTGACCTTTCCCAGACAGGGTCCCCAGGAAGAGGACAGCAAGTGAGATGCAGCCCAGCACGAAGCCTGACAGAGGGGAGGAGGTCAGGACACACCCCACAGGCCCACTGTGGCAGGGGGTGGTCTCCCTTCAGGGCTGGGGACAGGCCCACCCCTCGTTCTGGGCCTCACACAACCCTTGAGTCAGGTTCACAGGTAGAAATACAGAGCTCTGGGCTGGAGTGATAGGACAGTGGGGAGGGTATTTGTCTTACATGCAGCCATCCCAGGTTCGATCTCCGGCATCCCATATGGCCCCTGAGCACTTCCCAGGAGTAATTCCTGAGTGCAGAGAGCCTGGAGGAACCCCTGAGCACCACTGGGTGTGACCCAAAAGCCAACAAAAAACAAAAAAGGAAAAGAAAGCTAGAACTTTCTCTGTTTGGTGTTTGGGTGCGGGGGCTCAGGGGGCCCTGCTGTCCCCTGATCTGGGCACTGCTCCAGCCCAGGAGGGTTTTGTTGGCGACGGAGGTTCAGAAGAGAGGGGGCCCATCACCAGAGGATCGCGCCCCCACCCCAGAGTGGAAGGGCCAACCTGTCAAGCACGGCTAGGACTGTCCCAATGACCAACGTCCCTCACTCCCCGCAAGTGAGCATGCGGCGTCCACAGGTGTGGGGGGCTGAAAACCCCAGGTCCAGTAGCGCCACCAGCCTGTCCAGGGCCTCCTCACACAAAGCTGTGCTCTGACCGGGCAGCAGACAGTCCCCACAGTGTGGGACATAAACAAATACAGTGGGCACATGTGTGTGTGCATGCTGGTGTCCCGTGCACACGGCTGCAGTGGGTGTGTGCTAGGACAGTGGGCATGTGTACACGAATGCTGGTATACTGTGCACATGGCTGCAGTGGGTATGTGCTAGGAGGGGCACATACGTGCACATACATGCTGGTATACCATGCACATGACTGCGGTGAAGGTATATGAAGACAGTGTCTGTACCTCACTTTGGTCTAATCACTAATAAAAATTCTAGCAGGGTGCATATGCCGGTAAAGTCTACAAACACTGCTGCAGTAGCATGTACACTGCTATATGTGTCTCCAAACAGCAAGGGATACCAGCAGTGTGATAACACTAACAGTGCACACACCCACGCATGCATAAGCTAATATAGTTCACACATACTCCTACATTTGTGCATACTAGGAGTACAGACTAATGCAGTGCATTTACTAGTGGTGCCTGTAGATTACTGCAGTTTACATATACTCATGTATGTGTACAGGCCCATATGAATAAGCACATAACATGCATGTACTCAAAGTGTGTACACCCTCCCACATGGCATATACCACACGTGCATGTGCTCCCATGTGTACAGACTGCGCACATCCTTGCACAGCGCACATATCTAGTAATAAGGTGTCCCCAGTTGTACACAGAGCACATTGGTCTGCAGTGCAGAGGTCCCCTGGAAGTGGGACCCTAAGCTCCTTGGTAAGCAAATAGGGTGGCTGTTTTTTTTTTTTCTGAATAGTATGCTTTATAATTCTGTTTTTAATTGCACCTGACAAAATACAGTTATCTGATGGTTCCTCGATTATGTTATTTCAATAAAACAAATTACATGTAGGTTAATGACTGTTTCTCCCTTAGAAGTGATGCTGGCCTCACAGCATGAACTTCCTACCTAGAGCGCCAGAAAACGGGCCCATAGCCTCGGCCGGGAAGGACTCTAACCCGACCTTTGCCACCCCTCACTGAAGGGGGCACAAAAGCCACCTACGCTATGGGGAGCGGGGCCCGACCCGCAGCTCCTGTAGGTTCTGGTGGCAGCCCAGTGGGTCAGGACAGATGTCTTCCAAGCGGGGCCCCCAAGGGGCCGCACGCTGGTGAGGACAGGCTGAGGCTTCTCCAATGGGGGTCTCCCAGAGTGAGGGGTGCTCTGCTGAGCACCTTACTCTCCAGGGCATGGGAGCAGTGGCAGTCACTTGTTTGCTTTTTATTTTTAGGCCGGGGAAATTCCAAGGTGACCCGGCAGGTATCTGGGCCATTGAGATGGCTTTGGCACCCCCCCCAAAAAAAAGAGAAGGGAAGGGGGTAAGCATAATGGACCCCTGGGCCCTTATGTTTTCCTGGGGAAGGGAACTTAAAGCATTTCCAGCAGAAAGACGGTGGATTCACTCAGGCTTAACACTCCACAGCACGGTGAGGAGGGCATTTGCCTCACACGCAGCTGGCCTGGGCTCAGTCCCCGGCATCTGGTATGGTCCCTGAGCATCACCAGGAGTGACCCCTGAGCATCGCCAGGTGTGGTTCTGAAACAAAAACAAAACCCAAAAGCAAGTTGGGTGCCTGACACGCGGCTGCTGGCAGACCATATGCCCTCTGGGTTCCATGGTGAAGTGAACCGGAGCCCCTGTGAGGGGCCGAGGGCCGCACCCCAGTCCTCAGAGCCACATTCTCTGCAGAGCCTTCCCCTCAGTCATTGCAGAACAATGCGGGCCGGGAGAGCTGCTGGTTGCCCTGCCTGAGCACAGGGGCGCTGCCCTCCCGCCACTGTCCGAGTGCCACCGCAGGCCGAGGCTGTGCCTAACAGCACCAGGAGAGTGTCCAAGGGCACCTGAGACGCGCAGGGTAGGAGGGCGGCACTCTGCTTCTGGCAGACAGTGTGGGGCAGGCATGTCAGGGCCACTCTCGGGCTTAGGGCCAGGGGGAAAGATCTGGCATGGCCTCAGTGAGCCCAACCCTGTCATCCTCGACCCCTTCACGCCCGACCCCATCACACCTGACCCCGTTACACCCTGACCCCGTCACCCCTGACCCCATCACACCTTAACCCCATCACACCTGACCCTGTGACACTGATCCTGTCACACCCGACCCCATCACACCTGACCCATTACACTCTGACCTCATCACACTCTGCTCCTGATGGAGGTCACACACTGACCTGACCCCATCACACTCTGGGAAACTGAGGAACAGGGAGACCCCAGACCTTAGGTTTCCCACAAGTGACGACTGTGCCCTTGCGGGAGGCGCAGTTGGGTCAGGCCGGAAGCTGAGGGCAGTGGCAGCCGGGGCCAGCACAGTCTCTGGGGCCTGGGTGGGGACCTGAGGCCCTGGGCTTGCTGGGACAATGGAGCAGCGGGAGCGGGCAGGAGGTGCTGCTTCTAATCCGCCAGCCTGATGGGCCTGTTGAGGCGCCCCACCTCGACAATCTGCCAGTCACTTCCGCCACCCTGATCAGGGTCACCCAGGGGCCACCACGGCTCACCAAGGCTCAGGGAGATTCAACCTCCCGGGCCCACTCCCACAACACACTGAGTCTGCAGGGGCCAGATGGAACTGTGTGGGAGCCCCGCAGTGCTCGGGAGCAGGGAGCACGGAGGGAGTGGGAGCAGCCCTGGGGGAATGGGAGCACCCCTGCAGGGACAGGCAACATGGAGGGAGGGGAGCACCCCTGCAAGGACAGTGAGCACAGAGGGAGTGGAAGCACCCCTGTGGGGACAGGGAGCATGGAGAGAGTGGGACATCTGTGCTAACCAGCCCTGCCCTGTGGCTGCCCATTGGCTCTGCCGGGAAGGGGTCCCGGTGCAGGCCCCGTCCACAGCGCCCACCCCTTCTTCCCTGCCTTTGTGCCCTTAAGCCTCTGAGCAAACTTGGGCAGGTTGTCCAGGCAGCGGTCACCCCAGCACCAGCACCGCACACAGAGCCAGGGGCTGGGGCGGGGCATGGGGGGGGGCTTCAGCCTGGACTGGACCATGGCGTCCCCTGATAGGGGACCTCGGAAGGGGCTGATCAGTCAGGAGTGGGGGCAGCCCCCACTATGCCCAGCTGGCCCGCCCTCCTCGGTCACCCCACTGCCCACCCTCGCCTGCACAGGCCATGGAGGTTCGTGTCCAGGGGTGTCCCCTGGATGACCAGGGGGCTTCCGAGGGACCAGGTTCAACTAGGGGGCGGCGGAGGAATGAGGAAGGGGAAGGGTGGGGTAGGGGGAGCGGCGGGAAACGGGAGTCCCGGTGTCAGTGGACACACCCAGCAGGAAGGGCGGGTCTACACCGCTCCCACAGGGAACCCTATACCGCTAAGCCTCCGGGCCGACCGGTCAGGTGGCCACGCCATCCCTCACCGGCCACTGTGCCCCGCAGGCAGAGAGCAGTTGCCGTGCAGGACTGACCATGCCGGGCACAGGGCTGACCCTGGGACTGGCACTGGTGCTGACCATCTGCAGCGAGCCTGGTGAGGGCCAGGGCCGGGGCAGGGAGGACAGGGTGGGCAGGGTCAGGGCCACTGCTGGGGAGGGGAGAGGGCCGAGGTAGGTGGGCGATGGGGCGGCCAAGGACTAGCTGGACTCTGGTGTCCCACAGGGCCTGGGGCCCCTGGGGGTTCAGTGCTACCAGGCCAGGCGCTGAAAGGGCCCTGGGCCAAGGACGATGTGGGACCTCCCCTGCCCCCCCCGCAGTGTGGTGGGTGCCAGAGTGCAGGGAGAAGGAAGCGACCTCGATGTCTCAGTCCCCCTGCCCCCCGTGGGCTGCACGGGGAAACTGAGGCCAGCCCGGGAGAAGCAACGATGCTCAGGGAGGTGTCCGGCAGCCAGGCTACTGGGGCTACCCGGGTCCCGGGGATGGGCACTGCAGCCTGAGTCTGGCCCTGCCGTTCAGGGTGCCATGGACACCCCGTCCAGCCTGGCCCCTGCCCACTCTGCCATAGCCCTGCGCTGGCCAGGAGATGCCCAGGGATGCCCTACTCACTTCCCCGGGTCACAGGGACCCGTCACTCGGGGACACACACTTGGTGGGCATCATGGCTGCGGGTGCCGGAGCAGGGAGCAAGGGCAGGGCAGACGGGCCAGAGGGCGCTGGGCTGGACCCCGAGCAGGGACTCCCACAGTGACCTGGCATGCCCCATCCTCTCGGGGGCTTGGGGAGCCCCGCCTTCCTGGTCTGGGGGACAGTGGTCCTCACCAGCTCTCCTCCCCAGCCGCGGCCCTGAAATGCTACACATGTCACGAGCCCGTGGACGTGTCCAGGTGCACCACCATCACCACGTGCAGACGCAACGAGACCATGTGCAAGACCACCCTGTACTCTCAGGAGATCGGTCAGTGGGGTGGCCGTGGGGCGGCCAGAGGGGGCGGCCAGTGGGGTTGGCCACCTGTGCTCACAGGAGTCTGATCGGTCAGGGAGACCACCCTGTGCTCACAGGTCAGTCAGAGGGGGCGGCCAGCTATACTCGGTGGGGCAGTCATTGGGGCCAACCACCCAGTACTCACAGGAGATTGGCCAGTGGAGGCGGCCACCCTATTCTTGTGGTGGAACGGTCAATAGGGAGGACGCAAGGCAGTCCTGCTCCCCTCTGTCCCCTGTCCCCATCTTTACCCTCTCCCGTCCCTGCTAAGGACCAGAGTGTCCAGCAGGGGGTCCCCAGGGAAAGAATCGGCTCCCTGGGGCAGAAACTGGCCCTTCCCTGTGCAGTTGGGAACCACTTGTGTCTCTACTACATAGTCATGTAACCTTGTCACCGCGTGTCCCTGTCACCGTGCGTCCCTGTGGTGTGTCCCTGTCACTGTGTCCCTGTCACTGTGTGTCCCCAGCAGCAGGAACCAGGAGAGTGGGAGGGAGACAGGAGGTGTGAGAGGACCAGGTGTCCTTATGTTGAAACTGACTGGGCGGAGGGGACTCCCGGTAAGGCCAGAGCTGCCTGTGCCCATGTGTGTGCCCCTCCCGTGTGCCCAGGCGTGAGTGTGCCCTTCCCTGTGCCCACAGTGTACCCCTTCCTGGGCGACTCCACGGTCACCAAGTCGTGTGCCAGCAAGTGCCAACCATCAGACGTGGACGGCATCGGGCAGACGCGGCCGGTGTCCTGCTGCAATGCAGATCTATGCAACGTGGACGCGGCGACCCCTCCGCATGCCCACCGCCTGGGCCTCGCCCTCCTGCTGGGGCCCCTGCTCAGCCTGGGCCTCTAGGCCCCCGCGCCAGCCCAAACTCAAGTACAGTTGCCTGCACCTGCCTCTGTGTTTGCCTCAGGGCCCTCCGACGCAGCCCCCCATAGGGCGCCGTGTCCACCCACTGCCCAGGGTTCCTGCAGCAGCAAGGCTGACGGACAGGGAACCTCCCCTGGGGGTTGGGGTCATGGTTGGGGCAGGCAGCACTCTCGGGAGACTGGGGGTCCCTGGGGTCCTCATGGCCCCTCCAGATACACCCACACCCCCGCAGCACTGAGACACTGGCCCTCAGGAGGGGCCACCTGGCTCCAGCCCTGTGGAACCATCTCCCGCACATTGTGGGCCTGGGCACGCCAGGTGAGACCCTCTACCCTAGCCATGGAGGGGCGCAAGGGCAGCAGGCCGGGAGCCCCTCACAGCCTGGCCACTCTCTCCTCCGCTTGAGCGTCTGTGGGGCTTGGAGGGGGCACTGCCCAGTCGGCCCCCACCCGGACAGCCCCCTCCCCCCGTAGGGCTCCTGTCCTGGGTCTGAGGCCTCACATGGGGGTTGGGGGCTCCGCCTCCTCTCCTGAGGCTTTGAGATCTCCAGGTTCCTCTGAGAGTTCCCTAGACCAGTGACAGCCCGCCCCCCCACCCCCGCCCCACCGCTCTCAAACACCATGTCTACACCAGGGACAGCCACATGGCTGCTGCAGGGCCCTGGGGGCTGTGGGCTGCGTGTGCACATGACTGGGCCCTGGGCAGGTCATACCTGCAGCATTTCTTCCCGGCCACCGATGTCCCAGGTCCTGTCTCCTTGCCCCACCCCACACCAGGCCACTCAGTAGTTGGATCTAGGAGGGCCATGGAAGTTTCCAGCCCTAGAGGTCAGCTTGGCAGCCTGCATCCAGGGCCTACCTCCTACCATGAGTCAGGAAGGATGCCTGGGGCAGAGCTGAGTGCCTAGGGAAGCTCGACTAGCCCTGCAGGAAGTGACCCTCTCCCAGGGACATCCTAGGCTGTGTAACTGAGCGGTCAGAGGCACCAAGGTATTGGCACCCTGGGAGAGGCAGCCTGGAGAAGCAGGTGACACCCATCCTGGGGGGCCTGATGTGGAAGGTCTTCATCTGCCTGTCTCCAAACACCATCAGTCACCTAGTCACCCACCCACCACTCCTTCACCTCCTCCCTCCCTCCTTCCACCCATTGGTATAAGCCTCCACCCTCCTAGCTATGCATCCATCAACCCGCACGACCATCTCTCCATCCACCCTTCCCTCCTATTTGACAATGTCCCACCCATCCATTCATCTCTGCACTATCTCCAAGCAACTCATCACTTGCCCATCAATCCACCCATCCATCCCCCCACCTATCCCCCATCCATCCATCCATCCATCCACCCCTCCATCCATCCACCCATCCCATCACCCATTCACTCAGTCACCCATCCATCCATTCTTCCATCCACCTATCCATCATCCATCCGCCCACCCGTATATCTACAGTTCACCATCCATCCATCCCCCACACATCCCCCCACCCATTCATCCATTCACCCCCTCATCCATCCACACACCCATCCATTCATCCACCCACCCACCCATCCATCCACCCACCCATCCATCCATCCATCCACCCCTCCATCCATCCATGCCCCCACCCATCCATCCACCCATCCGTCCATCCACCCACCCACCCATCCATCCCCTCACCCATCCATCCATCCATTCATTCACAATATTTTATACAATGCAAAGCATATATTTCAGCATGTCTAACTCATGTAGAATTACATCTTTTTTAGAGATAAAGTAGTCTCTCCTTTTACTCATGCTTCCTGAGATACCACTTCAGATTTGTGGAATCTCCTTTAATAATATGTAGGTGATGTCACCCTAATTTCTTCGAGATGTCATTACAGGTTATTTCCCTGTATGATTGCGGGATTTACTTCAGTTTAAAATTTAAGCAAGATGTTTGAAAAACCAATATGTGTTGATGCCTGATTTCTATTTGCTTAAAAAATTGTGGTATAGAGTGGAGATTATTCTCAGGAAGGTCAAAAGAATTTTCAATTTTCCTCTTCTAGGAAACAGTTTTTTTCTGGCTGATTCTAATATCAATCTAAATGCATTCTTTCACAAGGCTAGAAAAGCACTACAGGAGACACTGCAGTAAATTTCCCAGGTTAAAATGCAGGAATTCCAGGGATGAAGCTTGACTAGAAGAGTCAAAAATGCTAAGTTGGCAGTATAAATTCAAATAATGAAAATATGACACAGCTGCTATAGTTTTATTAATAGTATTCCTATTCATAGCTTAATGACAAGAGTTATTATGTGTTGAGAATTTAATAGATACCAGATAATTAATTATTATGAAAAAATTAAAACAATGTGATCACTAACCCATTCTCATTTTCTCATTTCCTAAAATCCGAATTAATAGAATGTATAATCCACAGTGATGAGTTTTCACATTTGAAGTTTTGGATTCTCTCAGTTTCCTTGTAAAATGAGAAAGGATTATTATTAAAACTTAATCATTGTTTATTAGTGCAATAACTAATAACATCTTTTAATTATTATTACTTTACAAATAAGAATATTAATGTTCAGAAAGATATTAGGATTGATATGTGAACCTCGTATGGATCCCAAATTATATCTAAAAGAACCAAAAATAATGGTCATATTTAAAATAAGACTGGCAATACACAAATTGTAGCTAAGAGTAACAATTATTTTAGGAAGTTATTTTCATTAAGCCACATGAACAGAAGAATAACTTCATTTATTGCATTTTATTTTGAAATTCTAAGATGTATCTGTAAGAGTATATAAGATTGATTTAAAGTTGAAGAATGAAAATGACAAGTAAAATTCTAATTTTCATTGTTAACACTCATAATATCTTTGGATTAATACCATGTTATTGCCTTCTGAGATTTTGAGACAATGATTAGTTGATTATTTTGCCTATTGTGGTAAAAAAAAGTCTTGGAACATAAAAATTAAAATAATAGTTATTTTTTCATAATGACTTTTTTTTGTTTCTTTTTTTAAATTTTTATTAGTGAAACACCATGACGTACAGTTGTAGATTTACAATTTTTTGTGCTTGGGTTTCGATTATACAATGATCAGATA
>JAOXYA010000028.1:68928413-68943476 GCA_028565675.1 Sorex palustris | reverse complement strand
GGTGATCAGTGTGCAGAGTGAGGTACTGCGCTAGTTCATGTGAACTGTTACCGAACTGAACACTTAGTCTCATGCATTGCAGCAGGTGGTCTGCTAGAAGTCCCATTTCTGTGACCGAGAACCCGCGCCCGCGCTGACCCCGCGGGTGGGGAGGGCGGAGAGGCGGGTGTCGGGCTCTCTCCGGCCCCTCGGCCCCAGCGGAGGCCGAAGCCGCCCAAGTCAGCCGTGGGTCCCCGCGGTGCCTGCCCTGCCGTGGCTTGGGGTCACCCCTTTCCCCGCCCGGGGGAGACCCCCGGGTGTTGGCTGGGGGGATGCGCACGCAACCGGCGGGTCTCCCGCGCCGGCCCGTCGTCAGGCCGCAGCGCGCTCGTCCACCCCCCCAAGGGAAAGGCCCCGGGACGGCTTCCTAGCAGACACCGGGGCGGTCCTGCGCGGACAGAGGCTGAGGTCTTTGTTTGCGGCCAACAGCTGGACAGTAGGGCCTTGGTTCGCCCTGGGCTCCCTCCGCCGGGTGCTCCTGTGCACAGGGCCCTCATTCTTGTCGCCCGGGGCGAGGATTCACCGGTGTCTGTTTGCCGGCGTGGCTCTGAGCCCGCTGTACCCGCGGGGCGGGGCCATGGCACAGAGGGACACGATGGACACGCTCTTGGAGATGTTCTTGACCTCGCTGAGACCTGGCAGCGCGGATCCAGCTCAGTGAAGCTCAGCGTAGTTCAGGGGGTCAGTGGAGGTCAGCGGATGGGAAAGGGGACAAAGTGGAGGTGACCCAGGCCCTGACCTGCTTCCTCCTGGGTGGCCACCTGCCGAGGGACCCTCGCCACCCAGCTTCTTCACTGACCAGGGGACGGGCCAAGATCCTCAGAGTCCTCTTTTTCACAGTGATTACATCATTGGGGGCTCCCCCTGCCCCTACCCCCAGCCTGAAGATCCAAATTCACAGTACCGGGAGGTCTGGCACTCTTGCCCGCCCCGGACATGGGCCACGATGGCAGGAATGGACAGCAGCGGATGGCCCCTCCCTCGGCCCTGGCTCCGTGATCTGCACCCACGGAATCGTGGGGGTGCTTCCCAGGGTGCTCCCGGCCTCAGTTTCTCACAAGCTGCCAGGTCCAGTTTGTGCTGGGCATCAGGTCAGGGCCAGGTTCTCGTGGTCACTGCCTGGGTTCCTGGATACCACACGAAGAATCTGGAGAGCTGGCTCAGGGCAGTGTCCAGAGGAACAGGCACGGAGATGGGCCAACACAGGACCTCGGCCAGTCCCGGCCCACTTAGGGCCTGCTTAGCCCCGCCCAGGGTCCCACATAGTTCCTCCCATCCGCCCTAGCCCCGCCCAGGGCTCCACTTAGCTCCGCCCAGTCACCCTAGCCCCGCCCAGGCTCACCTAGCTCCGCTCAGTCCCCCTAGCCCATTCACCATGTTGGGGCGGAGGTGCTTCCAGGATCCTGGCAGCAGCCCTGCAGACGCCACTGACCTGGCCAGTTCTAGCACATTGTGCCTTGCGCCTGCTAAGGGGCAGAGCAGGGACTCCAGGGCTGACTCTGTTTGTCCGCAGTGGCAAGAAGGCAGGTGGAGAAGGGGCACCCAAGTCAAGCCTGAGCCTCAGGCACAAAATAAAGGGAATCTGGGACCAATTCATAAAAAGCAAAGGGTGGGGCCCGAGCGATAGAACAGCAGGAGGGCGCTGGTCCTGCACACAGCTGACCTGGGCTCAGTCCCCGGCACCACATATGGTCCCCCGAGCCTGCCAGGGGTGACTCCTGAGCACAGAACTAGGAGCACTGAAAAAAAGCAAAAGGAGGGTCATGTGACAGTCTCAGGCTTGCCCCAGGCACCCAAGTGGCCCTGGGAGTGAGGAGGGGGCCTGGAGCAGTCAGAGCCCTGAGCTCCCCACCACCACCACCACCACCACCAGGGGGAGGCTGGCCCTGACTAGCCACAGTTGGCCTGGGGTCGCTCGGGTGCTGACGGCGGGAACCCAACCCTCCTGATACCCTGTCCACAAGGGACTGTGAGGTTCCCTTGGGGACTAATGGGACGGCGCTGGGTGGGGCTCTGGACTCTGCCTGCTCTCCTGCAGTGACCATCAATGTGTGCTTGTTCCCTGGGCCTGCTGCTGGTTTCAGGGCAAGGACAGGCTTCAGGGTCCAGCATCATGTCACAACCTGTCCCACTGGCCCCAGTGCCCACAGGCCGTGCCTGGATTCTGGTTAGCAGGCAATACCTCACAGTCCCCATGTGTGTGCATGGTGAGTGTGTATCTGTGTGCAAAGAACCCATGTGTGCAGAGACCTTGCGTGTGCAGACTCGTGTGTGCAGAGACCTTGTGTGTGCAGACTCATGTATTCAGAGACCCCATGTGTGCAGAGACCCCATGTGTGCAGACTGCGAATGTGCAGAGGCTCATGTATGCAGAGACCGCATGTGTGCAGACCCATGTGTGCAGAGAAACCCCACGTGTGTGCAGAGACTCATGTTTGCAGAGACCATATGTATGCAGACCCATGTGTGCAGAGAGGCCGCGTGTGTGCCCATGTGTGCAGAGAGACCCCACATGTGCAGAAACCCATATGTGCAGAGACCTCACATGTGCTGAGATCTTGTGTGTGCAGACTTCACATGTGCAGAGACTATGCATATGCCCGTGTGTGCAGAGACCCTACATATGCAAAGAGATTTAGTGTGTGTACAGATACCCTGCATTGCAGAGAGACTCCACATGTGCAGGACTCTGGTACACTGGGAGCACTGGGTACTGGGGACACTGAACGCTGGGCAGCAGGGTGACCTGCTCACACGTCCCTCTGCAGTGCTCAGGTTCCGGAGACCTGTTGGAGGCAGGTGGCTCCAGGACTGTTCTGGCGCAGAGCTGGGGGAAGGCAGCCTTCATGCCAGCTCCTGGAGTCAGTGCATGGACCATGTCCTTTCCTTCGAGTTCTGCTGACCCAAGGTAGACAGGGATAAGTTCCCACAGCAAGGGCAGGCCCTGGGAGTGAGCCACCTGTCTCGCCGCCGTCTTCCCTAGTTCTTTTCTGAATCCAGTCCCTACCAGCACCAGGACGGAGTTGGGAGGTGCAAGAGGGCCTGTGTCCACAAGGTGGCAGCAGAGGTCATACAGGGGGTGCAGATGCTAGGCCGCAGTGCTGGGCCTCACCCCCTTACCTTTGGGGGCTCCAGCGCTGACGACCCAATTCCTGCTGGGACAGAACAACAAAAGTGCGTGTTTGGGGCCAGTGCGATAGCACAGCGGGTAGGGCGTTTGCTTTGCACGCGGCTGACCTGGGTTCGATCCCATGCATCCCATATGGTCCCCCAAGCACCGCCAGGAGTAATTCCTGAACGCAGAGCCAGGAGTAACCCCTGAGCATCGCTTTGTGTGACCCAAAAAGTAAAAAAAAATAAATAAAAATAAGAAAAAAAATGTGTTTTTGCCATCACGAAGCTGCAGGTGCCTGGTGATGTCGATGGGTGATGGGGGTGAGCGGAACAGACCAGGGAGGAAGCCTGCACAAACCCAGGGCAGTGTGGGTGGAGAGGACAGCTGTGGGCATGGTAGATGCCACAAGGTTGGAGAGGGATGAGTGCAGGACAGGACTGGGCTTCTGCAACCCATACGAGGCGGGCCGACCCTTCCCTGAGAGGGGCGGGATGACATTCGAGGCTGGCATGGAAGAAGGGCTGGGGAGTGGCAGTGCAGGGGCTGGGCTCACTGCTGAAGTGGGCAGAGACCCAGGCGCTGAAGAGCTGCTCCCAGCAGCGGGTGTGGGTGGCGCCACAGGGAGGAGCAAGGGATCAAGGAAAGGGGCTGGGCAGAAACCAGAGACCAGCACAACACCACGTATTTGTGGGCTTATGGCTCAGGGATTCAGAGTCTATCCCCTGCCGTGCACCAGGAGCCCTGCTTCGGCCCCCCCACCCCTCACCCCCTCTCCCTGCACCCTGGGTCTGTCCGAGCACACAAGGACCTGCACATCCACAGGCCTGGCTGCCCTGAGAGGAGGACCATATGACAGTTGCAGGGCTAAGGAGTGGAGATCCTCAGGACAATGTTCAGCCAGCCATAGTCTGTGGGCCCCCCCACCCCCGGGTTCACCTTTGTCTCGTGTGCTAAGTATAGCCACCCACCTCAGGGTCCCTCAGAATCTCAGCTCCAGTCCAAGGCCTGGGCTTGGACGCTCTGAGCCTTGGAGCTGCCAGAGCCGGAAGAAAACGCTTCTCACCGGACCCAGCGTTTCCCTGTGCCGCGGGGTTCACTGTCCCTCCTTCCACTGGAAGCTCCGTCAAAGGTCCCCCGCCAGCCTGCCCTCACAGACTGGGGCGGGGGCCGGGAGGGGGGCTGTGTGCCTGGGGAGGAAAAGGGTCCAAGTGTCCCAAGTGTCCTGGCTGACCAACCCTATGCCCCGCCCCTCTCCTCCATGACCCCGCCCCTCACAGAGACCACACCCACAAACATTCAGACCACGCCCACCCCCCCGCCCACCGCTATAGGCTCCTCCCCCGCACCATCCTCAACTGGCGGCCCCGTCCACAGCCCACCCAGTCTCCCTCCTCTCTCAGGCCTTGCCCACTTTCCTCCACTGACTGAGGCTCTGAGACTTCACCAGCCCACAGGCGACGTCGCCCTCCAGCCCTGCCAGGTCAGCGCAGCCCAGCCCGCGACCCCGCCTCTCCCTCCGGAGGCCACGCCCATTCCCGAGCCTCGCCCATCCCTGCCGGCGGCGCCCAGATGCCATAGAGACGCTGAGACCTCCGGCAGCCTATACCGCCCCGGAAGAGATTGGGGAAGGCGGAGAGGCGTGGGCCGGCGAAGGGCAGAGAGGGAGCACTTCCGGTCTCTGGCGGTTCCTGGACTCCGCAGGTGAGTGCTGTCCAGCGCGGGGACCTGGTGCTCGCCGACGCCCGCCCTGAATCCGCCGGACCTTCGGGGGCCCTGCTCCCTCCGCGCCGCCTGCACGCTCCCCGGGACCCCGCGAGCCCCCGTCCCCGCATCACCCCGGGGCCCCACCCCCTGTCCAGGTAGCATCCTGCCTCGAGCCCTCCTCCCTGCGCAGGTTAGGACGGAAGTGCGGGCGCCGCCCCCTCCTGCTCAGTCCGCCCCTTCCCGCCTCCCGAGTTTTGCCAGCAGAACCACGCGACCCCGTGCCCCGTGCTGCTCCTCGGAGTCAGGGCCGCTTCCCTCCCCCCCCCCCCGCGCTTCTGCAGAGGTTTCAATGGGTCTGGCTTTTGCCCTCCCGTGCCCGCAGGTCCCCCAGGTGTGTAGTCACGCCCCCACGCACACACCTGCATCCCAGGGGGTACCCAGAGCTGGCTGGGGACAGACCCCTGCCTTTATGGGGGACCTTCCTTCCTCCTGCTCCGGGTTTCACAGCCCTGGGCGAGCCGGTGAGGACCCAGGCAGGCGGCTGAGCGCAGGGTCAAAGCCCAGGCTGATGCGGGGGGCCGCTGCCCGGTGTCTAGCTCTGGGCTGTCCCTGCACCCCCCAGGCCCGCCCCACACCCAGGGCATGGGGGCTGAGTCAGAAGGTAAGACTGGTGGGAGGCGAGCTGTGGGGATAGGAGGTGCATGTGGTCACTTGAGCCAGTGAATTCGTCCTTCGGTCTGTCCGAAAGGGTCGCACAGACATGCTCTGGCCGCGGTCTGGCCCAGTACCCAGCACGCGCTAGTGACTTGTTTTTTCTCCATTCTGCTTCCCAGGTCCGGGCCCATTATGTGTCGGGGTCAGTTCTGTGGTCTGCGGAGGACACGCTGCCACCAGCTGGTCCCCTTGCCAGCAGCCAGCGCCCGCGAGAGCTGGATGCCTGGGCTTGTTGGGGGCAGAGGCTACCGACCTTGACCCGGGGCTTGTGCCGGCCTGGGGCAGTCTGGGCGGGGAGGCAGTAAGGCCAGCCTGGAGCGGCCAGGACCCACCTTTCTCCCCATGGCCTCCAAGCCGGCTGCAGCCAGGGTCCCCGGGGAGAAGCGGAAGCGCGTGGTGCTGACTCTGCGGGAGAAGATCGACATCTGCACGCGGCTGGAGCGCGGTGAGAGCAGGAAAGCGCTGATGCAGGAGTACAACGTGGGCATGTCCACCCTGTACGACATCCGCGCCCACAAAGCCCAGCTGCTGCGCTTTTTTGCCAGCTCAGACTCCAACTCGGCACTGGAGCGGCGGCGCACGCTGCACACGCCTAAGCTTGAGCACCTGGACCGCGTGCTGTACGAGTGGTTCCTGGGCCGGCGGGCTGAGGGCGTGCCCGTGTCAGGGCCCATGCTCATTGAGAAGGCCCGCGACTTGTACGAGCAGATGGGGCTCACCGAGCCCTGCGTCTTCTCGGGCGGCTGGCTGTGGCGCTTCAAGGCCAGGCACGGCATCCGGAAGCTGGACGCAGCGGCTGAGCAGCAGGGCACTGAGCAGCAGGCAACTGAGTTCTGCAGCTTCTTCCGGAGCCTGGCAGCCGAGCACGGCCTGTCCCCCGAGCAGGTCTACAACGCCGATGAGACCGGCCTGTTCTGGCGGTGCCTGCCGAGCGCTACGGCCGCCGCTGCCACAGCTGAGGCCATGCCAGGCCTCAGGCAGAGCAAGGACAGGCTGACGGTCCTCGCGTGTGCCAATGCCACGGGCTCCCACAAAATCAGGCCCCTGGTGATCGGGAAGTGCAGCGGGGCCCCGGCTCTCAAGGGCCCCCAGCAGCTGCCAGTGGCCTACCGGGCCCAGGGAAACGTGTGGGTGGACCAGGAGGTCTTCTCGGACTGGTTCCACCACATCTTCGTCCCCTCGGTGAAGGAGCACTTCAGCGCCGTGGGCTTTCCTGCCGACAGCAAGGCCGTCCTGCTGCTGGTCAGCTCCCGGGCCCACCCCCAGGAGACCGAGCTGGCCTCCGACAACATCTTCACCGTCCTGCTGCCGGCCAGCGTGGCCTCTCTCGTCCAACCCATGGACCAGGGCATCCGCAGGGACTTCCTGCGGCACTTCATCAGCCCCGCAGCCACACCGCCCGGCGCCCGCCCTCGCTGTGCCCTGCACGAGGCCATCCTCCGAGTGGCCTGCGCCTGGGATGCAGTGCCCCGCGACGTCTTCAGCCGGGCCTGGAAGAAGCTGTGGCCTGCGGTGGCCGAGGGCTCGTCCTCCAAGGAGGAGTCTGAGCGCAGCCGGGTGGGCCAGAACCAGACCTTTGCCCACATCATGGAGCTGGTGCGGGACCCCCCTGCCCGGGCCAGCTTGCCGCCCCTGGGTGTGACTGGCGGGCAGGAGGGCCAGGGCCGAGAGGCAGCAGAGCGGCCCCCCTCGCCTGCCAACCCGGCCCAGGCTGAGGGGGCCGGGGAGGAGGCGGCCTGGGTGCAGGCAGCCGAGTCTTTCGCTGTGGTGGTGGCCTTCGCGGAGCAGCACCCCTGCTTCTCGGCACATGAGCTGGACCAGCTGCGGGCGCTGCACTCCGTGTTTGCCAGGCAGCAGCTCGCGCGGGGACACCTGGCACTTCGGGCCGTGGTCAAGCTGGAGGCCCCCCGGGAGTGCT
Organism: Sorex palustris; assembly: GCA_028565675.1. NCBI lineage: Eukaryota > Metazoa > Chordata > Mammalia > Eulipotyphla > Soricidae > Sorex > Sorex palustris. Next base: position 68,935,986 of record JAOXYA010000028.1, on the reverse strand, counting down.
CCCCACTGCCCTGCTCATCCACGGTTGGGCCCTGAGGGGAGGGCCCCACCCAGCCGCAACCCCGCAAATCTCACTGTGGCAGGCAGAGAAAGGTCCACCTCGCCTCGGGCAGTGCCCAAGGCAGAGATAGCCCAAGTCAACACGTCCCGAGTCTCCGTCCACCGGACGGCACTCGGCAGCTTTGGTGCTGTGGTCTCTACACTGGCCAGCCTCAGAGCCTATGCTGGGAGTGGGGCCAGGTCAGCGGCACTGTCCGGGCAGGGCTCTGCACACAGTGGCTTGAGCTTATCGTCCGGGGCTGCTCTGTGCCCCGTGGGCCCTGTCCCCACCCCCCAGCACTGCTGACGTGGGTACACACCTCCCTGGCCTGGCTTTGCTCTGCCTCCGATGCCATCCAGACGGCTCTTCCGGCTGCTGGGAGCCCAGCTCGGCCGCAGCTGAGATTTGCCTCCCTGCAGCCCCAGAGGCCTGGGGCTTCCTGTGCTGGGCCCCGGAGCCAGACTCCAGGACATGGGAGTGGGAAGGAAGCTCTGGGGACGGCAGAAGACCGGGCTTCCCAGCTCTGCCCTCGGGGCTCTTACTGGCACCCCTGCGCCCCCGTGGGGCCACACGCAGACGCCTACCACCACACCCACTGTCTGCCCTTCAAAGTAATCGCTGTGGGCATCCCCGGTGGAGCCAGACTCGACCCTTAGCCACCCTTGCACCGGTGCTGCCTGGCCTGGCTTAGCCCAGGGAACTGTGGGCTCCAGGGAGACCCCAAAAGGGCTCGGCCGTGCCCCCCGCATCCCCTGCCCCATCCCAGGACCTGCCCTGGCCCCACCTACACCCTCTCAGGCCTGCTCTTCCCTGCACACAGGCCTGGATGTCAGTGTCCAGCCCATACCTCTACCCTGCCAGCCAGGACAGTGAGGTACTTGTGGGTGGTGCTGGGTCAGCTTTGCAGCGAAGCCTCCTGGTGGGGCCCTGTCCTCGGGGGTCAGGTCATCAGGTCCTTGGGCAGCACGTGGCCATGGTGGATGGCCTCCTGCAGGCTTTGGGGGATGCAGGGGCTGTGGGAACGGGGCCTGGGCCAGGCAGGAAACAATAAGAAAAGTTTGTTATGCAAATGTGAGCACGTCTGTCTGTCCACCCGTCTGAAGCCTAGGGCGCCCACGACCCCAGCTCACTGGCCAGGTCAGTTCCCCAAGAGGCTTTCCACCTTGTGGCCGTGACCCATGTGACGGGAGGAGAAGCAGATGAGGGCGATACTGATGCCCCATTGTGCCGTGGACATGGAGCTGGGCCCGAGGAGGAAGGGCAGATGGAGCCCCCCCCGGCTGCCAGCCCCACTGGGCAGCTGGCTAGGAACACCACGGGGGCAGGAGCCACAGGCTTCCGGGGACTTGGAAGCCGAGTGTCGTAGATTGAGGTGCCCCTGCAGGGTGGCTGCGGTGGGCACTGCTCCCTCCCCACGCCCACAGGGGCCCCTCAGCCCTCCACCACGGACCCACTCCACTTGTCTAGTGACCCCCTTTGCCCTTTCCAAAGGGCAATGAGTTTTAGCTGAGCTGCATCCAGTGGCTGTGCAAACTGCTTCTCTCTGCTCTCGCTCCGCAACACTTGTCCACCCACCACCACTTGGTCCATCCCTCTCTTCACCCACCTTCATATACCCACCCGCCTACATAGCCCTCTGTCTACCCACCCTTCGTTGCCACACCTCATCAGTCATAGCCCCCCACGACACTGTCTAACACGCCACCACCCATATTCACCCATCCACTCATCCATCCACTCCCTCCCCCCATATATCCATCCGTCCTTCTGCCCATCTGTCCATCCATCCATTTATGCACCCACCCACCTGTCCACTCCTTTTCTCAGCGTCAGTGAGCAGCCTCTGGTCTGCTTCTCTGCTAGATTAGCTACCCCTCGTTTGGGGGAATGGCTGGGGTCCATTAGGGAGACCTGCTGGCAGCCAGAGGCTGTATTGCAACTTCCAGCCTGCCATGGACGCCTACCCCTTTGTGCCCACCTGGGCCCCAGGAGACAAAGCCCGAGGGAACCTGAGTGGACACTGGGCACGCTTGCACACAGGGAGCAAGCTGGCCACCCTGACCTCCCCGAGGTGCTCTGTGTGCCTGGCCACTACTACTGCGTGCTGACCTCAGCCACCAGACCTGCTTCTCAGCGTGACTTGGCATGTGAGGTTTAGACTCTGGGGACCCAGGAGCACCCCAGAGCCTAGTAGCCTGCAAGCTGAGCCACGTCTCCCTCTGCTGTGCCCCCTTAGGGTCACCCGCACAGGGAGAAGGACATCCCCACCCCAAAAGCACCTCAGTGTGGAGGGAGGAGGGCGGGAAGGAACTGCTTGTCTGTCGGGGGTGGGGGGTACTGCTGTCTGATTGCAGCCCTCAGGCCTTCGGACATGGCCTCCCCCCACCCCTGCCGTCCTGCTGGGGCCTGTCCAGGCACTGCATGCTAGGAGAAGGACACCCCACCCTTTCGGGGTGTGGGAGCCAGGGGTCGCAGCATTGGGGGGCAGATGAAGGAGGGAGAGAGAATGTGGGGAGTGAAGAGGAAGGGTGGAGGGAGGGAGGAGCGCATCACTTCAGGTTCCTGGACCCAGCCCGGAGGCAGTGGCCAGGCTCCCCGACGAAGACTCCTCAGCTGCTGAGTGGCTGCTGAGCACAGCCCCCCAACAGTGAGCGAGGAGTGGGGTGCGGGCAGTGGCAGGAACCAGCAGCAGGGCTTGCAGGTCTGTCCTGGGGTCAGGGCTGGGCTACCTGCCCCACCCCCACCATCTTCTTGCAGCCTCATCATGTCCCCCTGGCCTCTGACCCCTGACGCCTCTGCCAGGCTGTCCTCAGGGACAGTAGGGAGATCCACTCACCACCGGGGGGGCGGAGTGGACATGAGCACAGGAGGAAGCCAGCAGGACCCTTGGTTGGCTGCAGGGAGATGAGGCATGGCCACGGGCAGGGGCCTGGTACTGACCGCAGTGGGCTGGTGATGATGGTAATAGTGATGGATGTGGTGAGGTGAGTGATGCTGACGGGGATGATGGTGAGGATGGTGGTGATGTTCCACGAGTGTGGTGGTGATGAGGGTGTGATGGTGATGATGAATGGTTGCTAATCATGGTGGTCAGGACGGGAGGGCTGTAGATCTTGGGGAGGGCTGTAGATCTTGGTGCCGTACCAGATTGTGCCTGCGCTGATGACCAGCTTTTGGTTTGGGTGCAGAGGGTGCTCATGCTGCCTGTGTCAGTGCCAGGTTCAGTACTGCGGCATCCTACGGGCCTGGACTCTCTTCTTGTGGGGCACTGACCATCAGTGTCTGGCTCTGCCCAGCTGTGGACTGGGGGACCCCGCTGTCTCCTGTGGGCTCAGGGGCCAGGCCGAGCAGGGGACAGGGATGACAGAGGCCACAGTCAGAGGGGCAGCAGCCGAGAAGGGCAGTGTCAAGTGGCTGCTGTGTTCTCTGGAGGGACAGGGGACTTCTGGAGCCTGGTTCCATCCCTCCTCTCCTGGGTCTACCCAACCGGGCCTCCGCCAGCACCCTGAGGGGCTCACAGGGTCCAGTCCGGGGGTGTCTGGCTGGGATGGCAGAGGGGAGATGTGAGGAGCTGGAGCTTGGGGGCTCGGGCATACAGTGCTCCCCCTGGGAGAGCCCTGCCCATGACTTCCTGGAGGTAGGGTGACCATAGCCTGGATTCCTGGACATGGGGCACCCCATCGCATTGGCAGGGAACATGGGCTCCCCTGACCATGCCAGGGCCCAGGTCGCCTTAGACCCTGTGCCAGACACAGCCGGGCGTGGTCTCTGCCTTGGGGCTGCCAGGCGGGCCACACAAGACAATAACCTCTGATGCCAGCTGTTTGGAGCTGTCTAGGAGACGCATCGGAGAATTGGGGTGGCTATGGAGGGCACCCAGAGCAGACAAAAGGCTCCTCAGGGCCTGGAGAGGCCCCAGCACACCACCAACCAGAGAGGCCACGTGACATTGAGGCTATGTGGGAGGGAGAGGGAGAGGGAGGAGACAGCCTCAATGACCCCAGTGTCCACACAGCTGGCTTGCAGGGTCGGGTTGAAACCAGGATGGAGACTACAGAGAGGGAGGTGAGGGTGGAGGTGAGGATGAGGTGTGGGAGATGGGGAAGGGGTGCGGGAGGTGGAGATGGGGTGTAGGAGGTGGGGACGGGGTAAGGGAGTAGAACAGGTGGTGGGTGGTCATGGCTGCAGTGGCGGGATGGGGTCTCTGTGGAATTGAGCCCAGGTCCCCTGAGTTCCTCCTGCCGCACCCCCCACCCAGCTTCTGCCCCTCTGCTTGGAGGCGGGGACCACCCTGGGCTCCAGCCTTTCTGCACATCAGGCCCGCCCAGTGCACTGACCAGCCTCCAGCTGCCAGTCTGGGGCCCTTTGCTCTTGGCCCTCCCGTGGCTGGGTGGGGGCACCCTTGGGTGGCAGCTCCTGTTATGGCAGTGGGTTGCAGGGCTGCCTGAGGCATCCCTCTGGCCCGGGGATGAGGGTGCTGGGGCTCACCTGTCCAGGGAGGCCGGGAGGGCTCAGCCTCGGGGACCAAGAACCCTCTCTGCACCCAGCACCGCAGCCCAGAGCTGTCCAGGTGTCCACTGCGCCCAGGCTGTGGGGACTGACCCGGTTCAGGAGCTGCCGCAGGGCTGGGGGTGGGGCGCTCTCCGTCCCTGCCCCCTCTCCATCGCGGGCGGGGTGGGGGTTGAGCAAGGAGCATCCCACCGGGAGCGCGACGGAAGCGCCCGTCACCTGCGGCGCCGTTCTCCGGAGACCCAGCCTGCGCGTGCCCGGTGGAGGTGGCGGCTGGCGTGGCGCCGTGCGTGGGGAGCTCCTCCGCGTCACGCAGCTATTCTCAGCGCAGCGCCTTCTCTCCTTATATGGCCGCGGAAGCGCCTGCCGGATGCGAATGGGGTCGGAACAGCAGGGGCCGCCCCCTCCCTGGAGCCTGGCCAGATGTCTGGCCAGGGGAGACCCCACCAGTGGCGGCGGGACGGGGACAGTCGCGACAGGGGCCCACACTCCCCAGGGCCGGGGGTCCCGGGGCAGGGGAGGGACGGCCGCCCAGGCCACTCAGCAGCAGACACCCGGGCTGCGGGGGGGTGGGGGGGAACATGCCGGGAAGGACATGCGGGGGGACATGCAGATGGGGACATGCGGGGAGAACAAGTGGGGGGGACATGTGGATGGGATATGTGGGGGGACATGCAGGAGGACACGCGGGGTGCCACATGAGGAGGGCATGCTGGGGGGAGTCTGTGGGGCTTATGGGGGGCCGCTCCTGGCCCAGCCCATGAGAACAGAACCTCCATCACCCCCACTCCCAGCTCACCTGCCCTGCCCACACCCCGCACCAGGTCCCCACCTTGACCAGTGGACGCTCCCGGGGTCCCGTCACTTCCGTCCAGAGCAAGGCTAGGAGTGGCTCAGGGAAGGGCAGGATGGCACGGTGGGCATGCCCACGGCCCCCTGAGAGCTCCCAGGAGGAGGCACACCCAGAGGCAGAGGCTCCAGGCTCTGGTCAGCTGCTGCTGGCGCATGGGTGCTGTGGCGAGACCAAGGGGTGTAAGCTCACAGGCAGTGTTCCCACCGGGGCGCAAGCTCACGGGTCAGTGCTCCCACCTGGTGTGGGCTCACAAGTCAGTGCTCTGCCCCTGGAGCCGAGCCCGGCTGCCCGAGAGAGGGCACAGCAGGGCCAGGCTGTCCCGAGAAACTGGGTGTGGCTGCTCCCCCATCCATCTGTCACCCACCAGTGAGGCCACTCACTGCCCACTCAAGCCAGCCTGACACTCGGCCCTTGCCCTGTGAGGACTCGGGGAACTGGTCAAGCCGGTCCAGGGTGCCCCCCTCAGCAGCCTCACTGCCTGCAGGGTCAGCCCTGCAGCCTGTGTGGGATGTGTGTCCACCCCGGGCACCCCAAGGCCTGGACACGCCTGGAGCTGAGCAGGGGGCCTGTGGAGGGGGGGTTCTGGACCTGCAGGGTCAGCCTGGCCAGGCCCCTTGGTTATCTCAGCCCGTGGACGGTCCTCTTGGGGCGGGGCGCTGAGTCTGCAGGACCAGGCGCGCTGGAAAAATACAAACCTTCCTGGGAGGCTGTGCTGGAGGCAGGCGGCAGGAAGGAGGGGTCTGGCATGGGGGCCCCCCCACCCCGGAAGGAACAGGCTGCAGCTCCAGCCACACCCCCTCACCAAACTGAGGGAAGAGGAAGGAGGGAGGGGGGAGCGCAGAGAAAATGTTCCCGCAGTTCTGGGGCTCTGAGCTCCCCGGGCCAGCCTGCGCCCACAGTAGGAGTGCCCCCGTGTCCTGGCCCCTCTCAGAGTCTCCACCAGGCTCTCCCTTGCCCCTCCCCGCGGCCATCCCCGCCTCCCACTCAGCTCTGCCCAGGGCCCCCAGGCTGTCCTAAGCCCACTCAGGAGGTGGGGGGAAGGGCCTGCGGGTACCACCCCAACCCCGTGCCACCTTGAGGTCAGGGGCTGTTCCTGTGCGCCCAGGGATCCCTGATCAGGCCCAGAGCACCCCGGGAGGGAAGGGGTTCGGGAGCCCTGAGAGCTGAGAGGGCACATCATGGCGCGCCTCCCCTCTCCGTGGCCTCGAGACAGGGGACAAGCCAGGGCGCGGGGGAGAGGAGGAAGCTCCCGGACCCAGGACCCAGCCAGGGCTGAGCAGGAGGGCGGGAGGAGCCGGAGAGGGGCTGCCCCGCTTTCCCCAACAGGACGGAGCGTAGGGCAGCTATGTGTGCATGTAAGCATGTATGACACACGTGCAGGTACATGTGTGCCTGTGTCTGTGTGCATTGTGACGTGTATCCACACACACATGCAGGTGGGGACTGTCACGTGTGCATGCATGCATGTGCATGTATGCATGCATGTAAGCATATGTGCACAGGTGCATGGATGCAGGAGGGGGCATGTGTGTGAGGGGCTGAGGGGGCTCAGATGGCCCCAGGAGGGAGTCTCAGGAGGGGCTCTTTGGGCCCTGCAGAGGGACAGCTCAGTGGAGGGCAGAGAGTGGGCTTCAAGACAGGGGACCACCAGCTCCTCAGGAAACTAGAGACTGAATCGGGGAGGGGTGAGGGTACCCGTGCAGGACAGAGCAGGCCTGGCAGCTTGGCCTGGGGGTCCCCAGCCCGCCCCCTGGCCAGGCTGGCCCTGTGCAGCGGGCTCTGGAGCGCCAGCCTCCTTTCGGGGGCGGGAGGCGAGTGCACGAGGCCGCAATGCGGGGGCTCCTCCGGGGCCTCTGGAGCGATAATTGGGCAGCGATTAAGTGTTCCGTGTTCCGAGCCTCCAGCGGGCCAGCCACACGGCTGCCCACGCCCCCTCTCCCCTCCCCAGGGGCCCTGGCCGGCTGGCTGGATGTGGGGCTGCTGGCGACCCCCTGCTCCCCGCCCGGCTCTAGGGAAAGCCCTCCGGGATCCCGGCCGGCTTCTCCTCCCGGCAGCCCCCTCCCCTACCCGCCCACTTGCCTGGAATTAGAAACGCTGGGAGAGCTTTGGGGGGTTGGTGCCAGAAACAAACTACACCCCTCCCCCCCCCCCCCCCGCGGAATCCCAAAAAGA
>JAOXYA010000028.1:68907630-68921537 GCA_028565675.1 Sorex palustris | reverse complement strand
GCGGGGCCTGCGCGGGCGGGGCGGGGCCTCTCAGGGGGCGGGGCGGAGGGGTGGGGGCGGGGCCTGCGCGGGGGCGGCCAATGGGAGCCGCGCCCGGCGGGGGCCGCCCACGGGCTGCGCCGGCTGCATAAAGAGCCGCGGCGCGGACTCGGCGCAGAGCAGCGAGCTCGTCCTCCAGCATCGCCGGGCGAGACCGCGCCAGCCGCCAGCCGCCAGCCGCGTCCGGGCCGGAGCCCAGCCTAGTCTAGCCGCCCGTCGGGACCCCCTCGCCTCGCCCGCCATCCTCCGGGCCGGAGCCCAGCCCAGCCTAGCCTAGCCGCCCGTCGGGACCCCCTCGCCTCGCCCGCCGCCTCCCGTGCACCCATGGAGCTGGACCGCATGACCAGCGGCGGCCTCCACGCCTACCCCGGGCTGCGGGGCGGGCCGGCCGCCAAGCCCAACGTGATCCTGCAGATCGGCAAGTGCCGCGCCGAGATGCTGGAGCACGTGCGCCGGACCCACCGCCACCTGCTGACCGAGGTGTCCAAGCAGGTGGAGCGCGAGCTCAAAGGGCTGCACCGCTCCGTGGGCAAGCTGGAGAACAACCTGGACGGCTACGTGCCCACCGGCGACTCGCAGCGCTGGAAGAAGTCCATCAAAGCCTGCCTGAGCCGCTGCCAGGAGACCATCGCCAACCTGGAGCGCTGGGTCAAGCGCGAGATCCATGTGTGGAGGGAGGTCTTCTACCGGCTGGAGCGCTGGGCCGACCGCCTGGAGGCTGGGGGCGGCAAGTACCCAGTGGGCAGCGAGGCTGCCCACCCCTCGGTGTCTGTGGGCGTGGGGGGTCCCGAGGGCTACTGCCACGGAGCCTACGATTACACCGTCAGCCCCTACGCCATCACCCCACCTCCCACTGGGCAGCTGCCGGGCCAGGAGCAGGAGGACGAAGAGCAGTGGGGCCCCGGGGAGGACGGGCAGCTGAGCCCTGGCGTGGACACGCAGATCTTCGAGGACCCGCGGGAGTTCCTCAGTCACCTGGAGGAGTACCTGCGGCAGGTGGGTGGCTCCGAGGAGTACTGGCTGTCCCAGATCCAGAACCACATGAACGGACCAGCCAAGAAGTGGTGGGAATTCAAGCAGGGCTCGGTGAAGAACTGGGTGGAGTTCAAGAAGGAGTTCCTGCAGTACAGCGAGGGCACGCTGTCCCGCGAGGCCATCCAGCGCCAGCTGGACCTGCCGCAGAAGCAGGGTGAGCCGCTGGACCAGTTCCTGTGGCGCAAGCGCGACCTGTACCAGACGCTGCACGTGGATGCCGAGGAGGAGGAGATCATCCAGTATGTGGTCGGCACGCTGCAGCCCAAGCTCAAGCGCTTCCTCCGCCACCCGCTGCCCAAGACACTGGAGCAGCTAATCCAGAGGGGCATGGAGGTGCAGGACGGGCTAGAGCAGGCGGCAGAGACCCCCGAGGATGAGGCGGACGCGGATGCAGACGCCCTCACGCCAGCCCTCACCAGCGACTCCGTGGCCAGCGACCGGACCCAGCCCGAGTAAGGGGCAGCGGGGCCCGGCCGGTCCACCACAGTCCACCGTGGCCTTTTCCAAGCAGGACTTTTGAGCTGGGCTGACTCCTGCTCATCCACCTCAGCCCCCCCCAACCCACGCGCACACACACACACACACCGACACACACACACACACACACACACACACACACACACACACCTCAGGCAGACGGGAGCTGCCCCCACACCCTCCTACACCCCTGGCCCTGCCCACCTATTTGTCTTCTGGGGCTGGCAACTCACCCTTGTTCAGGCCACACCAGCAAACCCCCTCCCCTCTCAGCCGCCTGTGCCAGGATCTCTGGGCACCCGGAAACCCAGGGTCCAGATGACACGGGCCAGCAGGCACTCCACACTCCTGGTACACCGCAGAGCAGAGCCGAGGCAGAAATAGCGCCACGGGAACCTCGTTTCCGGCTGCTACCCTCGCCTGCAGTCGTCGCCGAGCGGCTGGCATCCTTGCCGCCGCCGCCGCTGCCAGGGCAGCTGGCCAACGTGGGGCAGTGCCGCTCCCCCTCCGGGTTGAGCCGGGCACAGACACAGCAGCAGATGCAGACGCAGCCCCAGCCACCAACAGCATCTCCTTCAGGTGAGTCCCCTCCGGGGGCAGCGGGCGGGGGGGGGGGAGGCGGCGGGGGTATTGGGGTGGGGAGACCTCGAATGCTGTGGGGGCTGCAGGACTCCTGAGTGACTCTGAGCTGTGTTCTCTCCCACAGCAGCAGTGAATCAGACGCCCGCAGACGGCTCCGCACGGTGACTCACTGGCCCCACAGGCCAGGGCCCTCTGTGCCAGTCCGTGACTCCGCTGAGGCCGAAAGACACGACAGGTGAGGACCCTTACGCCATCCTCCCACACCCCAACCCACCCAGCGCCGTGCAGCCCCGCCCCTGACCCTGGGTCTCTCTCTCCTTCCAGGTCCACAGGCCCAGAGAGCTGCTGCTGAGTGCTCACCCCACGCAAGCTGCCGCACCTGAGAAGCCAGAGGGGTGCAGAGGGCTCCCCCGACTGAGACAGGCTGAAGATGGGCCGGCGTGAGAGGCAGAGCCAGCGCTGCTGCCCGCCGGCCGCCAGCCTGCCTGCCTGCCATGGCGATGAGCTGGAGTGGAGGTCACTCCCATCTCTCCCAAGGCAGACCCCACAGCCAGGTGTGCATCTTATCCTGCCAGAGCCCTCCTGGTGACCCCACCCAACCACAGGGGTCCCAGAAATCTCTGCTCTGCTGCTTAAGCGGGAGCCCCAGCAGCCATGCAGCTGCTGGGCCTGGAACCTGCCTCGCCAGACCCCGCATCCCAGTGCCGGAAGCTGCTCTCACCTGCAGCCAGGTCCCCTTTCTGCCTGTCCACTGGAGGGCCCAGGTTTGGGGCACTATAACCACAGGTGGCTGATGGCCGCTCTGCCCTGCACCTCCGACAGCCCCCCTCTCCCCACGCCAATTTTATTTTTGCACATGAAGCCATAACCCAGGTCTCTTACCTGGCTGTCCTCAGGGGGCCAAGGGGGGTCTCACAACTGTGGCCAGCGCCCCCCCTCAAACCAAGCACTGAATGTCAGCTCCCGGCTCCTACTCCTTCCCTGAAGACAGACTCTTTTATAAGGATTTGTTAATAAAACATGGAAACTTCTGGAAGCTTGTGTGCTGCTTTTTCTCTGCTGCTGGGCTGGTGGGGGCGGGGGGACCGGGAGCCTGCTCAGATCCTGGAAGCATCTGTCAGTGCACTGATTGGACTTTTAGTCTGTAAGGGTCTGTGGACACGAGCCCCAGGAGCCAGAAGAGACCATAGAGGGAGCATTGTTCATGGCATGACTGTACCAGGGTCACCCCACCCAGGAGCTCGGTCTCAGCTGCACAGTGGGACAAGCCACTGCAGACTCACCCGGGGGTGGGCTCACGAAGAAGATAGGGTCAGTGTGGGGGTGCCTCACCTCACCTGCCTGCCGCCTCAGGAGGCCACCAAGTTACCAAGGGAAGAGAGAGGGAACCCTAGTGACAAGGGGGCCCAAAGGAGAGGCACAGTGGAGAGGCTGGTCACAGGCATCCTGGCCACAGGGCAGAGGAGGCTGCAGGCCTCAAGAGGGACGCTCTCCGTGGTCCTGAAGGCCAGGGCTGCCTCCCCTCTCCCGACAGGGCTCAGGGGACCGGTAGGCGTGCCCCTCCCCCGAGTCCTCCCAGCCCCAGAAGGGAGCTGCTGCCCTCCAGAGGTCACCTCACTCAGCTGGCCCAGCCTGGGAGGGGCCCGGTCAGGGGCAGAGGGCCCCAGAAGAGACCCTGGGTCAGCGAGCCTCCCTGCAGGCAGCACGGTTGCCCGTCTCTCGGCTCTGCTTCCTGGGCAGCGCTGGGAGATCGGGGAGGCGGGTGGGCAGAGTATCTGACCACGAACGCCTCGCTGCAGTTAGTTGACAGCCCGACAGGTTCTCTTATACTTCCAGCCAGGCACATGCAGCCAGGACTGTGCCCCAGGAAAGAGGCGTGAGAATGGAAGGGGGTGTCCAGGGGCATGCAGTCTATGCCGGGCCCCCCAGAAACCTTGGGTGCTCCAGCATCAGCGTGTCTTCCTCCATAGTTGGCATGAGGGACAGGCTGACAGATGCTCTTGCTGGCCCCATGCAGGTGAGGTCTCGGGGAGGCTTAAAGGTCATCAGGAGAAGCAAGCTGACAAGACACACAGGTCCAGCCCACAGGAGGTGCTGGTGGCTGGCTCCCTGCTCTTTGGGGCCCTCTAAGGCCCAGCTCACTATGGACACGGGATGAGGCCAGGCCATCAAAGTTGCCAGCCTGAAGGGCCACCTGGCGAGGGAGAGGCATGAGCAGCCAGCCCAGAAACAGACACAGCTGCCTCACATCCACCAGGGAGGTGGCCTCTTCCACTTCCACTGGAGCCCCCACCCACCCGCACCCAGTGGGAGTGGCCCTGCCCACCTGCAACCTGGGAGGCCCCACACACCTGCTCCCACTGGGAGGCCCCGCCCACACCCCTGGGGCCCCGCCCACCTAACCCTGGAGGCCCCGCCCACCCACTCCTGCTGGGGCAGGGGCAGGTGGGCTGGTAGTGTGCAGGTCCCTAGGAGGGGGTTTCAGCGACAGTCTGGGGAAGACCCACACCATGCTAATAGAGGGCACATGCATCTCCTGGAGCTTGGCATCCTTCCTGTGCCCAGTGTCTGCGTCCACCTGCACCGGGCCACATCTGCTCACCCGTGCTGTCCACTCTGTGGGGGCCTGCCCACCCCACGGGCACTCTGTAGATGGAGGCCCAGGAGGGTGAAGACCGGGGCGTCCGCTGGAGCGGGGAGTGGGGGGTGTGACCACTGTGAGCCATCAGCTGGGACGCCCCACGATGTTCTCCAGTTGGGGGACCTGGCCCTACATCTGATGTAGGGTGATCTGGCTCACATGGGTTGTTCCCCAAGGCCTGACCTCACAGGTACCATCACCTTTATTCAGGGAGGACCCTTCAGGCAAGATCATCCCTTGATCCTGGAGATCCAGAGGCAGGGGTGCAGCTGTGAGGTCCAGACGTTTTTCGGGGAGACAGGACAGGGGTAAAGAGCTTATCTGGAGTGTGGTCAACACTGGTTCTACCCCTGGCGCCCCGTAGTGTCCCTGAGCCTCTCCAGCAGTGCTCCCTGAATACAGAGCCATGAGTAAGCCCTGAGCACCCCAGGTGTGCCTTCTCCCCAAAGAAATGACTGTCCACTAAAGACAGCAGTTCCTGAGAGCCCCTGAGTAGCCCCTGGCAGCGACAGCTTTGTAGGTATCTGGACCCCAACCTCAGAGCCGCTGGCCCCCCCACCTCCAGACAGCCCCCCCCTTCTGTGCCATCCTCCTCCTGTCTATTCCGGCCTGGCGTCTTGAGTCCTGGCAGGAGACTGCCCGGCAGATGAGGCTATTTTTAGTTCCTGTTATCCCGTAATTATCTCGTCTCAGGTCTGTCCTGGGCTGGACGCGTTTCTGCTGGGAAATATCAGTCTGTGTCTGCTCTGAGGACATGAGGTGTGGGGGACAGGGGACATGGCTCCAGGCTCAGCCAGGCAATTAGGCTGGCTGCAGGCTCTGAACTGCAGTCCCTTCCTGGTCATGGGGCTGGTCTGCAGGAGGACGCTCATCAGGGAGGGCTGGGCACTGCTGTCCTTGGACCCCTGGGCGCGGCAGGAGGTGCCCAGCGAGTCCCACCATCCCCGGGGTCCCTGGTATGCTTGTCTTGCTCTAGGAAGGCCCTGGGAGAGGTGCCTGCCACTGACTGTGTCTGTGTCTGTGTCTCTGTCTGTGTGTCTGTGCACCTATGTGTCTGTATGTCTGTGTCTATGAGTCTGTCTATATGTCTGTGTCTGTGTCTTTGTTTCTGTGTCTGTGTCTGTGCGTCTGTCTGTAAGTCTGTGTGTCTGTGAGTCTGTGTGTCTGTGTCTGTGTGTCTGTGTCTGTGTGTCTGTGTCTGTGTGTCTGTGTCTGTGTCTGTGTGTCCATGTGTGTGTGTCTGTGCATCTGTGTCTATGTGCCTGTGCATCTGTTCACCTGCCTGTGTGTCTGTCTGAGTGCACATGGCAGATAGAGGTGATTTGAAGGGGCCCCTGGGTTTTCTGATGGGGATCAGGAGGTAGAGGCCCCTTCCTGCGCTCCTGCCATGCCCTGGGTGTCTCCACATGGGTCGCTCTGTCCAGCAGCCCTTGCCCACCCCCAAACCCCCTCTGACCTTGAGACAGGTCAGGCTCACTTATCCACGCTCAATCTTCTTGGCCATGATGAGGCTGGAACTCAGTGACCGTCTGCCCTTGTCCCCCATCCCCTCTCCACAGCACAGCCCTGGGACTGGTAACATGGCTGTCCTGGGGGAGGGTGACAGGGCTGTCCTGAGGGATGGTGACAGGCTGTCCTGAGAGGTTGACAAGGCTGTCCTGGAAGCTGGTGCTGGCTCCAGGTCAGAGCGACTGGCGGGCCTGCAACTGTGGCCATTTCGTGTCATAGTGCTGTGGCTCATGCCTGAGTCCATCCTGTGTCCCGGTGCCATGTGTCTGGAATCCTTATAAGCCAGCGGAGGGCCAGCCCTGCTGACCACACGCTCCTCCTCAGCTGGGGCAAGATGGGGAGAAGGGCAAGGCAAACGTCCAACAGTGTCCCCTGCCAGACAGGGCAGAGGCTATCACTGCGCTGCTCCCGTGCCCACCTCCCACTCCATCCACTCGTCCAGGCGTCGCCCGTCCTGGCGCCACCCCGCGAGAGACACCTCAGGCCTGCTCCTCCTTCATTCTGGCTTTGGGACACGGGGCTGAGAGTGGGGTGTGTCTGCCATGCCCTGCCTGCAGGGTGACCTTGGAGCTTCCCCAGAGCCCAGCAGCTTGGGGGCACCTGTGGGGAGCACTGGTGTGGAGGGAGGTGACGAGGCCTGAGGGCACCCCCTCCTGGCCGCATGCTCCAGCACCCAGACAGCCCCAGCCTTAGCCCCCATAGGCTCCCCCTGAACCAGCCGCACAGGAGACACTGGGCTTCGCCCCCCCCCCTTGGGCACCCTGATATTTAATGTTGGCACATGTGGGCTGGAGCGATAGCACAGCGGTAGGGCGTTTGCCTTGCACGCAGTCAGTCCAGCCAAGCCGGGTTCGATTCCTCCGCCCCTCTCGGAGAGCCCAGCAAGCTACTGAGAGTATCTCACCCACGCTGCAAAGCCTGGCAAGCTCCCCGTGACGTATTCGACATGCCAAGCAAAGTAACATGTCTCAAAATGGAGACGTTACTGGGCCCGCTCGAGCAAATCAATGAACAACGGGAGGACAGTGACAGACATTGACATGTGGCCCGAGAGCCTGTGCCCATTCGTCCCTGCAGGGCCTGCCACAGCCCCTCTAAGGGGTCTCTACTCCCTCCAGCCTGTCCTTGCACCTGTGCACTACGCTCAGCACCCTGGACAGCGTGGGTACCACAGTGAGGCCCGCCCCATGGGCACCCAGGACTCTGTCCTCCAGAGCAGGTGGCCGAGACTGAGCCCGACACAGTGACCTGTCCGGGGAGTGGGGGAGCGTGTGGCCAGCCAGGGCTGGGCCTGGCAGCCCCCTCGTCATTCCAGCATCCCGCAGGACAGTGTGACCTGGGACCCCACTGGGACCTGCATCTCTGGCAGTTTCCTGCATCTCCCCTGCTTTAGTTTTCAAAGACGGGTGCAGGAAGATGAGTGGGTTGCATTTCGGCCAGGAGGAATTTCTCAATAGTTGAAGATGGCATTGAGACAGGGGCAGGGTCTGGGTGGTGCCTTATCATGACCTGCGACCAGCCAACAGCCAGATCAATATCCCGGTTCCTGGAGATCCCGGATCTCAGTGTCCTAATGCCTTTACCGCTGGGCTGAAGGTCATTGCTCTCACCAGTTGTTGTTCTCCTTTTGAAATGTTATTTATTAATTTACTTATTTTTTGAAATAAACAGATTTTATTTGGAGGATTTTTAAGGTGTGGAGGGGGAGAGAGCGAGTGAGAGAGTAACGTACTTAAGAGAGAACACAGGCTTCTCCAAGGGCAGAGAGAGCCTCTACACACATCCCAGCATTAGACATGAAAGCATGAAAGTTCACATCTCAAGAGGGGAGATGTAGGCGACACATGTGCTTGGGCACCACATGTGCTCTACCACGTGGGCGCAAGTACAAATGGGCTCGGGCAGCATATGCGCCTCCTTTTGAAATTTTAAAGCATCTTTTAAAAAAATCCCCTAAGACAGAATGCTCTGACTTCCGGTTATCAGGTATCTGAAATGACCCATTATTTACTTTCACTAAGTAGCTCTAGAAATTTGAGTGAACAAAAATCTCAGAGATCAAATATTTTTTAGATGTTTTTAATATTTTGGTTTACTCCTTTGCCTTTCATCCAAGTTAAGCTGACTTGAAAATTATTAGTGTAAATAACTTTATCTTTGTGCCAGTTAAAATCATTTCCCCTGTACATAACAAACTTATTCTGGTAATTAAACACTGGTAGCCTAAAACCTTTGTGTCCATTCTCACTCAGGGGCTTCCATTTTTATTTGGGGGCCACAACTGGCAATGCTCAGAGGTTACTCCTGGCTCCACACTCAAGAATTACTCCTGGCGGTGCTCAGGGGTTACTTGTAGCTCTGCACTCAGGAATTGTTCGTGGTGAGCCCAGGTACCATATGGGATGCCGGGGATTGAACTCGGATCAGCCATTTGTAAAGCAAGCTCCCTTCCTGCTGTACTCTCTCCAGCCCACAGGTTTTATTGTGTTTTTTTTTTACTTTTTTCCCTTTGGGTTTTTGGGTGACACCTGGTGATGCTCAGAGGGTTATTCCTGGCTCTATACTTAGGAATCACTCCTGGAAGTGCTTGGAGGACCATATAGGATGCTGGGGATCAAACCAGGGTCTGCTGCATGTAAGGTAAATGCCTTACCTGCTGTACTATCACTCCAGCTCCCGGCCCACATGTTTTAAATAAATCTTTACTCCAAACCAAACATATTTCAAGGTCATATCTCTAATAATTTCATGTAGAGGCAAAACAAACATGTTCATTTAAATACAGAGAGAAGACTGAAATTTACCAGGCTTCTAGACACCAGTGCAAGAGAACATTTGAGTGTTCTCTTGGAAAACACAAAAAAGCTTACTCTAAGAGTTCTGTGCCTGTTCTGAGTAAGGTAGACTAAGTTCTTATTGAAATCAGCTCAAGTCTGTAAGATATAACCCTCCCTGTTTCAGAGAGCTCTGATGCCACATTAGTCTTTAGGAAGATGAGATCATTTTGCCTTTTTCTTCGTGATTTCTAAACAGCACAGATTTTAACCTCTAGAGAAGGTTGCTACTTGATTACTGCAGACAAGTGAATTTAAAGTAATAGCATAACTTTACCCAATGCACCAAAAGTAATGTCATAAAAAATTAAAAAGTATAACTGATGCACTCATATGCATTTATGCAAATTTACTTACATGTTTACATATGCTTTATATGAATCTATATAAAAATTCCCCTATGTTTTCCACAGTATGTAATATTGGTTTTTAAGATGTGCACAACTGTATAAAGAGACTTTAAAATGACTAAACACCTCAGAATAAATTTTCTTGTGTGCAATTTTTTGTTACTTTCATTTGCAAATGTGGTCAGAATTCTTTCCTAAAATATTCTGGCACTCAGAGTCAGAAAGATAGTAGAGTGGGTTTGGTACTTGCCTTGTGCGTGGCCAAGGTGGGTTCAATCCCCGGTGCCCTTTGGTCTGCCAGGAGTTAGTATAGAGCCAGGGGTTTGCCCTGACACCATGGGATGTGGCCCCCAAACAAAACAAACAATAACAAAATATTCTGGCATTCGGTTCTCATGAACAGCATCTCTAAGAGTCTCCAGCACAGATTCACGTCTCCAAGAATTTTAGTCTCACACCATTAAAAAAAAAAGCCCCAAACTTAGCAGCAGAGTCAGAAAAATTCTGTTAACAGGAAGTTGGCTTTAAGTACAAGAATTTTTATCCCATCAAATTAGTCAAATTTGAATTTAAGTGACAGCTGAGTCTGTCATGAGCAAAGCTGAAGACATTAAAGATTTTAATTTGTTTATAATCTCAACAAATCAGAATCTCAAGGAAATCTATGTATCTTTACATCAAAAGTCAAAATTAACATTTATGCTAATGTTAAGCTCAATTTACCGCAATTTCACTTTAGGTTGAGTCTCTCATTCAAAAAACCCAGGCAAGGATCAGTGACATGCCAAGAACTGGAGTGGAGTATCCATGATAGCAGTAAATGGCATGGTTTCTATCAGGATGGATACTTTTGGTTTGAGTATAAACAACATACAAGTATTAGGAAAATACCTTAATAGCGTAGGCATTTTTGGTGCTACTTCTTGGCCCTTTGGGTACATTTACTATTTTCCCAATGAGAAATTTAGACCGAGGACTTCTCCATGGCCAGTTCAGAAATATGTCAGCTTAACTATGGTCCTGCAAGTTTAAGGGAAGTGAACAAAGCAGTGAGCCCTGAGATTCGGTAGTTCCTACACAATTGTCCTTAGCGAGGTGACATCTGCCTGTGGATCCACTGCCTAGACCAGGTCTAGACCCAAAGATTTTTTTTTTTTGCTTTTTGGGTCACACTTGGCGATGCACAGGGGTTACTCCTGGCTCTGCACTCAGGAGTTACTCCTGGCAGTGCTCAGGGGACCACATGGGGTGCTGGGAATTGAACCCGGGTTGGCCGTGTGAAAGGCAAACACCCTACCCGCTGTGCTATCTCTCCAGCTCCCCCCCCAACACCCCCGCTATTTTTTAAGTTTGATTTTTGGCCACATCCAGCTGTGCTCAGGGAACAGTCCTGGTGGGACTTAAAAGACCGTTCTGGGGATCTAACCTGAGTTGGCCACGTGCAAGGCAGCTGCCCTGCCTGCTATGTTCTGTCTAACCCCTTAATGTGCTTTGTTGACTCCACACCTGGCAGGCTCAGAGCTTACTCTTGGCTCTACTGGTGGGTTTTGAAAAAACATATAGGGTGTTGGGGATTAACCTGGGGTCAGTTGCATGCAAGACAAGCAGCCTACCCACTGTACTATCATTCTGTCCCCTTAATGGTTTGGATTTCGTGGGGGGGGGGTTGGGTCACACCCGGCGATGCTTGTTCAGGAGTTAATCCTGGCTCTGCACTTAGGAATTACTCCTGGAGGTGCTCAGGGGACCATATGGGATGCCTGAGATTGACTGGGTCGGCTGTGTTACAGGGCAAACACCCTCCCCGCTAACTATCATTCCAGCCTCCTCCCTTTTTTTTTTCCTGTTTTTTTGGTCCATTTTGGGTCAATCTAGTGATGCTCAGGGCCTATTCTGGCTCTGCACTCAGGAATTGCTCCTTGCGGTGCTCAGGGGACCATATGGGATGCCGGGGATTGAACCCAGGTGGGCCACATGCAAGGCAAGTACCCTCCCCACTGTGCTATTGCTCCAGCCCCTTAATGTGGTTCTGCACCCGTATTAACTCTTGAGGACACCCACAGCTAAAGTTCGGGTTTGAAGTTTGTGGAGGAAAGTGGGCCTTGGGAGGGTCAGTGCCACGTTCAGGGCCAGCCGCCCGCCCGTCAAGAGTAGCCGGGTGTATTTCTGCCCTGGGCTCCAGGCCTCGCTCCAACCATTCCTCCCCTCGCCCGCAGCAGCTGTCTCGCTCATCGTGTCCAGCAGAGCAGGCGACCTGTTTTCTGGGCCCACGCCACACCAGTTGGCTCTCAGGAAGATCAGGTGACTTCTGTGAGGCTGAGCCTGGTGGTCTGAACCTCGCGCCTTCTGGTTATTTTGCTTGGTTTTGATTTGGTTTGGGGCCACCCCCTGTAGTGCTCAGGGTTGACTTCTGGTGGGGCTCGGGCGACCCTGTGGGGTGCCAGGGATCGCATCAGGCATGGCTGCATGTATGGCAATGTATGTAATCTCTTCGTTATCTTTCTCCATGATTTTGTTCTGCTTTGGGGCCACACCCAGCAGCTTACTCCTGGCTTTTTTTTTTTTTCCTTTTTGGGTCACACCCGTCTATGCACAGGGGTTAACTCCTGGCTCTGCACTCAGGAATTACTCCTGGTGGTGCTCAGGGGACCAAATGGGATGCTGGGCGTCGAACCCGGGTCGGCCATGTGAAAGGCAAACGCCCTACCAGCTGTGCTATCACTCCAGCCCCCTGACTTTGTGCTCATGAATCACTCCTGATGGGGTTGGGTGACCTCATGGGATGCTGGGGATCAGACAAGGCAAGCGGCCTCCCCGCTCTGGCACCTCTACCTTCCCTCTTGGAAAAAGTTGGCGGCGTCTCCTCGGGGGAGGCAGGGTATTTGTCTGGTGCTGACTGATCCCTCTGGGACTGACACAGTAGGTGCTACTCGAGGATTTGGGGAGCGAATGGCTGAATGAGTGCCTGCCCAACTGTGCATCCGGGTCTGGACTCACCCCCACAATCCTATTTCAATACCATTCAGTTGCTCACAACCCCCACCCTTTGTCCTTGGCCCTCTAACCTGGGCCTCTCCCCTCCAGCCTCTCTCTACCGTTGATCCTTCTGACTGTGCTGTGTGGTTGTCTAAACTCCAGACTGAGCCCCCAGCCTCTCGCCTCACCTCAGCCCCCCTGCTTCTCCATTCTTCCCTCCCCTCTGGAGCTCCCGAGTCTGCCTGTACTATGCCTCTGTCATCCTTTTTCTCACGCCCCACATCTTCTTGGCCAACGTGTGTTCAGATCCACATTCCCGTCACCCCCTCCCCTGTGGCTGGTCCAAGACGGCTCTGCTCGTTTCTGGAACAAACCTGGAGCTAATCTTTGGGCTTTTGATGCTTGTTTGTTGGGGTCTGGTCCCCTTCATCCATCAGCCAGTGTTCCTGCTGAAAACGCAAACCATAGGCTGGCTGGGGTGGCACCTTAGGGCCGGGGCACAGGCACATGCAGCAACCTGGGTTTGCTCCCCACTATTACATGATCTCTTGAGTATAGGGGGTGCGGGTGGGACCCAAAGAATAAATTAAAAAAACTAGTCACCACTCCACTGAAGAGCCCTCATGGTGCCTGATGACCTTTTCCCAGGATCCCCTTTGTCCCCCCGGCCCAGAATGCTGGTCTCAGCTGTCCCCACGGATCTCTGCCCATGTGTCACTCCCAGAGGTCCCAGCTGCTCCCCCTCTGCACATAGAACACATTACATCCCCGAATAATCGATCTCATTTGCTCAGGGCTCCATCTCCCACATCACGTGATCTAAAGCACCAGCAGGAGCTACCCCCAACATGGCCAAGTGTGGCCCCCAAAACCAACTTAATTTCTCTCACTGATTGGCCTCCCTGCTGGGCTGTCCATTCCTGGAAAGCCACCAGGACTTCTCTGCTCCCTGTTGGACCAGAGATTGTTGAATGGCCGAGCCAGTGAGCCAGTGTCAATCCTGTCTCAGCGACTTCCTTTTGGGGGAATAGGGGGTGCCATATCAACTCAGGCACAGACAAGCAGAAAAGGCTTGACGGAATTGCTCTGGGTGCCCATAACCTGCAGTGTTCTGGGAGGTCATGGCATGCTGGGGTCAAACCTGGGGCCTCTGCCACCTCAGCCACATCCCCTGACTTGCTCGGTCCTGTTGAGTACCAGCAAGACAGTCTTCTCGGCCCCGCTGAAGCAGAGCAGTGGGGTGGGCCTAGGGGTGTGGTGAGAGCTGGGAGCTGACGCCTCGTGAGAGGTGAGAGCCAGGGTCGGTTTCCTTAGCAAACATTTAAAATAGGGACAGCCCTGGAGCTGGAGTGATAGCACAGTGGGTAGGGTGTTTGCCTTGCATGCGGCCGACCCGGGTTCGATTCTCAGCATCCCATATGGTCCCCTGAGCACCGCCAGGAGTAATTCCTGAGTGCAGAGCCA
>JAOXYA010000028.1:68888125-68899970 GCA_028565675.1 Sorex palustris | reverse complement strand
GGCGGTGGCGGCGGCGGTGGGGGCTGGGCGGGGGGCTGGGCCGGGGGCTCGCGGGCCGGGGGGCTGCGCACAGGGCCGGCGTCGGGCGCCAGGTCCAGGTGGATGAGGCGCGTGTGCGGCATCTGGTCCAGGTTGATGCTGTACTTGGTCTCCTCCTTGGGCTTGGGCCGCAGTGTGGCGGTGGCCGTGGGCAGGACCACGTAGCTCGTGTCCAGCGCCTTCTCCTGGGCGCGGCTCAGCTCCGAGTCCAGCTTCTTGAAGATGTCCCCGTCGCCCACGAAGGCAGACTTGGGTGCGCGGTCCCTCTTGAGGGTGAGCGAGTGGTTGGGGAAGTCGGGCAGGGGCGCGCCGCCGCGGCGCGGGGACCCGTGTGCGTGCAGCTTGGACACGTTGGCCGGGAGGCTGTTGAAGTTGGGGGGCGGCGCCGCCTTGGGGGGCGCCTTCAGCTTCTCCTCCTCGGGCAGCGAGGGCCGCTTCAGCGTGCCGGTGATGGTGGCCGTGCGGCAGGCCGCGATGTCCTTGTTGAGCACTGGGGGACAGGGCCGGGGGTCAGGCGAGGCCGGGTGAGCCTACCCCACTGGGGACAGCCGGGCCGAGGGCCAGGCCGACACCCAGCTGCGGCTGGGGGGGGTGACTGTCCCTGGGCCCAGCACCCTTTTTCTCTTTGGCTGCCTGGCCTCTGACCTCGGCCCCAGCGTGGTCTGTGCAGCCCCTCCTGCCCGGTAAGGGGGTCAGTGTCCTCGTTGCTGGGGCTGCCCCTGCCCCCTGCCCTTCCCCTTCCTGCCCCTCCCCTCGGCCCTGCCCTCTCTCCCCCAACGCCTTCCGGTCCCAGAGGGGTCCTGCCTCAGTCCAGCCTCCCGCCCAGCGGTCCTGCCCCTCCCCATCACCCTCTACCCTCAGAACCGGAGGACAGGCTGGAGGATGGCATCTGGAGTGCACATAGCTGGTGCCACCCTAACAGGGCTGGCACTGTGCCCCAAAGACTTGGGGCCACCTGTCAGGGAGGTTGGCTTATTATAGCACCTAGGACGAGAGGGTGCAGGAAAGCTATTCTGCCCAGTTCCTGAGCAGCCCAGAGGTCACCTTCTCCAGGAAGCCCTCCTGAGTTTGCCTGGCAACCTCTGTGCACCTGGGTTGCAGGGCTCCGGCTAGAGCTTTTCCACAGACCTTGAACTAGCCAGAAGGAGCGTGGCCAGACAGACTGCCAGTGGCCCTGTGCAGTGAAGACACCCGGACGTGGCAATCGGACCCCCTTTTGCACCTGCTTCCAGGAAGGTCAATGCCAGCCAAGGGTTCTAGTGACGTGTCCCTGCCACCCCTGGGCCCCCACCCCCACCTGGCCTGAAGGTGCGCCCCAGGGTTGGATCACAATGGAGAAGTGAAGGCAGGAAGAAGGGGTGGGGGCAGCCCGGCCACCCCGAGCAGACCAGCCAGCCCACGCGGAAGGCACGGTGGGATGAGCACAGACAGATGGACAGACAGATGCATGGAGTAGAGAAAGAAGCGGGTGGGCCCGGCGTGGCCCCCCCGGCGCTCTCACCTGCCAGGCGCTCACCTGATCTGCAGGCCAGATCCACATCCTTCTCGAAGTCGGTCTGGAAGGCAGAGGGGCGGGCTGAGGGGGCAGGACAGTGCGGGGAGCCCAGGCCTGACCCTGCCCCGGGGCGCCGGCTCCCTACCATGAGCTGGGCGTGGCCGTTCTGGAAGGAGCCCCCCGAGTCGCCGTTGCCCTCCTCTTGCCGGTCCACTACGCGGCACTTGACGGCGTCCTGGACCTGCAGGGAGGGAAAGGCTGGTTGGCGGCAGGGGGCCTCACAGAGAGGAGGCCTCTTGGGAGAGGTCAGGGGAGAGTGGGCACGGCTCCTGGCTCCTCTGCTTGGGCCTGTGAGCTGACCAAGTACAGACGGGGACAAGCCCAGAGACAGAGGGACACACGGTCGGCGTCACACAACTAGCCCAAGGCGAGCCTGGGCAACCAACAACTTCAGGGCCCTGGAGATGGTCACTGCGCAGGACTCCACACCCCCACCCCTTCCAGCGTTCATTTTTCCAGCTATCCCAACCCTCTGAGCAGGGCGGCACATCTCACCCCACACAACCCCATGCAGCCCTCACGAGGCCCAGGCGGACCCTGAGGGTGGGACCCTGGGCCGCTCGGGACTGGCCACTGGGCCGGATCAGCGCTGCCTCAGCTTGCAGCCAGCACCCCCAGCCGCCCCTGGTGCAGAGGACAGGGGCCCAAGCTGGTGTCCCCGCCCCGTGCCGGGGAAGGTCCCGGAGGAAGCCGCCCTGCCCGCGCCCACCTCTCTCCGCAGGATACAGTGCACCATGACGATGACAAAGCCCTCCAGCGAGTCAAAGACGGCGAAGAGGATCTGGAAGAGGGCGGAGCGGCGGTCGGTGACGGCGAGCACAGCCGACATCCAGGTCAGCGCCAGCAGAGGCAGCACCACGCAGGAGCTCCAGAGCGAGGCCCTGCGGAGCTGAGCGTCAGGGCAGGGGCCCCGGACACGCCTCATGCCAAAGCCCCGCCCCGGACACGCCCTCCCCGGCCTCAGCCTGCCTCCGTGACTCGGCCCCTGGCATGCTCCTGGGTGTCCTGGTGACCTAGTTCCCTCCCACCCCCCTTCACCCTCTCTCTGCCCAGCCTGCATCTGCCCCCCCCCGCCAGAGTTCAGCAGCCCCTGCCCCACCCGCGAGTCCCTGGGAATCTGGCAGCCCCCAGGGAGGGGGCGGCTCCCCAGGAAGCTGTTCCTGGCTGTCCCCGGCCACTGGAGAGGGGACTGTGTAGGCCTGGGAGACCCCTGCCGGGTCCCGCTCCCCAGCCCTCAGCAACCCAGGTGGCCACCCACAGGGATGGTCCTCGGCCAGGCCTCGAGCTCTGGAGAGAGGGAGAGAGACAGAAGGGAGAGGAGAGAGCCTTCCTCTGTGGAGGAGGGACAGACAGCAGGCAGAGACAGACAGGGACAGACAGTACTTCCTGCGCTTGCTCGCAGTGCCCCGAGAAGGGCTTCCTCTGCTGCACACAGCCCCTGCCTCCAGGGAGTCCTCCTGGAGTATGAGTGGGCAAACATGACGCTCTGCAGCCCATGGCCCTCTTGGTGGCACCATAGTGGCCACAAGCCATAGTGCTGCCTGTAAGTGGACACTGCCAACTCTGTATGGGGACAGAGCATGTGGTATCATGCCTGAATGCAGGAGGACCTGGGAATAGCTCATAGGGACTCCCTGGGGTGCTTCCTGCCATGGATGAGGATCGTGGGCTGGGGGCAGCACAGGTCGCAGGAAGGGGCTGGCACAGCACTGGGGGCAGCAAGGCGGGGCAGTGGAGCCCGGCAGGACACGGACCCCTGTCAGGCATAGCCGCTCTTATGGCCTGGGCCCTTCTGCCAGGGTGCCATGCACAGCCCAAACCAGCCTGGGGGGCGCACGGACCCCCACACCCAACCCCCCCAGCCCTGGCGGCCGCTCAGGGCCAGATGTGCGCAGGACTTGTCCTCACTCACAGCAGATCCTACAGGGGTGCTGAGAACAGGCTGGAGGGGGCAGGCCCATACCGCCCACAACGCCAGCCTCAGGCGTGCATGGTGCCCGCAGCCGTCCTGGCCCCACCAGGAGAGTTCTCCAACACCTGGCTGGGACCCTGAGAAGGGACACGGGACGGTCCGCCCACGCAGCCACCACATGCCACTCACACAAGCACTCCACACTCACACACACACACACACACACACGTACCCACAGCCACATGTACACAGACATGCACAATCCATGCTAACACGCACACATGTGCACACTCACAGAAAGTATGTACACAGACATGGACAGTCTCCCCGTGCTGACACGCACATGATTCACACAAAGTCAACACGAACAGACATGAAGTCTCTCCATGCTGACACGCACACAATTTACACACAACAAACATGTACACAGACACGGACAGTCCATGCTAACATGCACACACATGCACACTCACAGAAAGTATCTACACAGACATGGACAATGCTCCACACTGTCATGCGCACACATGCACACGCCACTACCATGTACTTAGACACAAAGTTTCTCCATGCCGACATATGCACGTACACACAGCCAACACACACAAACACAGACAACCATTTCTAGCTGACACGCGCAGACAGGCACACATGCACACTAATACACAGGCCCAAAGGCACACACACTAAAAACCATATACACACATGCCCACGTGGACATGTTAACAGTTAAACCTTCGTGCAGATACTTGTGAACATTCACACACGCAAAGGTACACCCATGTATATCCATGTGGACCACGGGCACCTATATGTAACCATGCACGCCCAGGTGTACCTATGTACACATCCACATACGCCCATGCACCCTCAATACTCATGTACATCTATGGACAGCCATGTGTACCCATGCCCATCCCTGCGTACTCATGGACATCTCTGGGCACTAATGCACACCCATGTACAGCCACATACGGCCACACAAGCTCACGTGAACACACCACGCTGCCCTGCACGCCTGGGATGCCCGTGCTCAGCACATGATGGAGCAGACCATGACTGTCTGCCACGCCTGCTGGGCACCCCATGGCCCTCCCAAAGGGTACCCACCTGTCCTCTGTCTGGGCCCGGGGGGTAGTGAGAGAAGGGAGCGGGGCAGGGCAGGGGCACCTGGCAGCCCAGAGTGAACTACAGACGTGCCCACAGTGACAGAGTGGCGGACACCGGCAGCTCGAGGGGTGGGGGGGCACTAACATGGCATCGCAGGCGGCGTCGGAGGCAGCGTCGGCCTCAGAGAGCTGCTCATGTGGCACAGTTAGGGGCACACCCGAGGCGGGCTGGGGGCACTGACTGCAGGCGACATTAAAAGGCTGAAACAAAAGCACACACAGTCCCCCAGGGACCCGGGGAGCGGGGCCAGGAGTGAGGGTTGGGGGCTCTGGGGTGCAGCTGAGGGTTAGAGGGTTCTGGGGCGAGGGAAGGGCGAGGGCCTGGGAGTTTGGGGTGCAGTGGGGTGGGGGGTCGGGAGTTTGGGGTGGAGACAAGTAGGTTCTGGGGTCAGGTAGGGGCCGGGGGCTCTATGGTCCATGTGGGGGTGGGTGGTTCTGGGGTGCAGGTGGGGGCTGGGGGCTTGGGTGCAGAGGGCACAGTGGGATTGCAGTGGAGGCTGGATGGGGACGAGCCTGCACACAGGCTCTCAGGGGGTATGTGGGATCCCCTGGGTGCACGCGCTGCGCTGTGGGGAGCCGCCCCTCCAGCCACAGGGCACCGTGGCACCGTGTTTGCCCTGTGCCTGGCTGAGCATCAGCCTGTGTGGGGCACAGGGGAGTGTGGGGTATGTGGGTCTGTGTGTGAGTCTGTGCGGGTGTGTGGGACCGTGTGTGTATTTTGTGTGTTGGTCTGTGTGTGCGTCCGTGTGTGGGTATGTGGGTCTGTGTGTGGGGCACAGGTGAGTGTGGGGTATACAGGTCCGTGTGTGGGTCCGTGGGTCCATGTGTGGGTCTGTGTGTGGGTGTTTGGTTCCACCTGTTGGGTGTGTGGGTCTGTGTGTGGAGCACAGGGGAGTGTGGGGTATGCAGTGGGTGTGTGGAACCGTGTGTGTATTTGTGTGTGGGTCTGTATGTGGGTCCATGTGTGGGTCTGTGTGTGGGGGACCATATGTGGGTCCGTAGATCCATGTGTGGGACTGTGTGGGTCCATGTGTGGGTCTGTGTGTGGGTCCACATGTGGGTTCGTGTGGGGCCCGTGTGCAGGTGTGTGGAACCGTGTATTTGTGTGTGGGTCCGTGTGGGGCCCGTGTGTGGGGCCCCAGCCCTGGCTCATCTGAGAGGTGGCAGGGTGCAGCTGGTGGGGGCCTGAGATGTCCAGGCCCCCGGAAGGGGCGGGGCGTTGGGCAGGGCTCCTGCAAGTGTGTGTGTGGGGGGGTGGGGCAGAGTCCAGGCCTGGGGCTGACCTGAGGACTTGAGCGCCTGGCCAGGACGGGTCAGCAGGGAGAGGCAAGGGTTGAAGCACAGAGACAAGCAGACTGGCACGGAGGGGTGGGGAGACGCCCGCGGACACAGCCAGGCAGGGGCTCCGAGCTCAGCGGCCCCCGGGATCTCCCTCGTGCCCCGCCCCTCTGACCCAGGGCTCCTGACGACGAGGCTGACGGGCCCGGGCCCCGCAGCGGGCAGTGCCGTACCCCGCCCGCTCCTTGAGCTTCTTGTCGGGGATGCCGTCCTTAGACACCAGCTTGTTGAACACCAGGATGCCCACGACCATGTTGACCTGCAGGGGGAGGGGTGGGTCACCCCGGGCTCTGGGCACTGAGGGGGCAGAGGGCCCAGATAGACGCCGATGCACCTGGCCTGGCCCCACATCCCAGGACACAGGGGCTCACCCTTCTCGGGGCCACACCCTGTCCCTGCTCTGCCAGCTGCCACGGGGACACATGGGGGGACCAGGCCAGTCCTTCCGAGACCTCCTGGGCCCCTCCCACGGCCCCGAGGCCCTGCTCCAGACGGAGGTCCACCCCAGCCACACTCCTAGGCCCAGGGCCTGGGGATGAGCAGCACTGGGACCGTGTAGCCTCCAGTGGATCTGGACGCGGCGGCCCACCTGCCTATAACCATGAATGGAAAGTTCCGGGCCCAGCAGCTGAGCCCCGAAGAGGCGCCCCTCCCCGGTGACCTGGTTTCCCGGCTGCAGGCAGGGTAGACAGAGGTCCCCGGGGCGTCCGGGGTCAGCCCTGCGCCGAGGCTGTGGGGAGACTGGCCTGGCCGTCCCCCACCCCCTGGGGGCTCGGCCTGGGCAGCCGCACTGACGCGGATGCCCCAGTCTGAGCAGGTGGCAGGGAGACAGGGCTCTGGGTCCCCCTCCAGCAGACAGAGCCAGCCTCCAGCCCACGGTTCGCATCCCCCCACGCACAGCTGCCCCGCAGGCCTCCAGGGGTCAGTACCAGCACGACGGCGGCCGCAGGTCCCACGAAGGCGTACAGCAGTCCCCCCTCCAGGGAGAGCCAGCAGCTGTGGAGGGACCGGGTCAGCGGCCAGCCCAGGTGCCCAGACCCCCAGCGGGGTGAGGCCACCGCAGGCACCCCGGGCCGCCTCATCCCGCCCCCGTCAGAAGCTTCCCTCAGCCACGGCCCATGCTTGGGCTTCTGCAGAGGAAGAGCCCAGGAAGGGAAACCGAGGCATGGAGAGGCTGGGAGGCCACTCAGGGAGGCACTGGGAGGGAGGCCCTGGGCATGGGCTGGCAGCCCTCAGCTTCCGGCGGGGAGGCCAGGACCGCCGCCACCCCCACCCCACCCCGACTCACTAGTTCATGGTGCTGTACCCTTTGGCCTTGGTGAAGCCCACGGACACGGCCACGACCAGCGCAGGGAGCCCTGGGGGGAGAGGGTGGGGTGGCCTTGTGCTCCTCTGCCTCCGGGCTCAGAGGACACAGGTGTGCGTGCAGCCCGCGGCTGGGGGCAGAGGGACAGACATGCCAGTGGAGGCCGGGGCCCCGGGTCGGGGAGAGGACACTCACCCAGGACCCTCCCCGGGGCGGGGGCGGTCACTCACCCCAGCCCAGGCAGAGGAAGCGCTTGCGAATCAGGCGGTTCCGGAGGCGGCCAGTCACGGCCATGTAGGACTGCCAGGCCTCGGTGAGCACCCAGCAGAAGGACGAGAGGAAGAAGAAGTGGAGGAAGGCAGCCACCAGCGTGCACACCACCTGGGGGCACATAGCCGTGTGGCGCTGGCCTCCTGCCCTTCCGTGCCGAGGAGACAGCCCCGGGCTGCCAGGGAGCAGCCCCACCCTGGGTGCCCCCCTGCTCTGCTGACCCCTCCCCAGAACCAGCTGAGCCCTGGGGGCCCCGGCCTGGCAGCTCTGACCCGGATTCCCAGTGGGTGCTGGGCCGGGGGCAGAGAGCACGCCTCAGTGAGAGGCCCTGCGGCCCTGGCTGTGGGGACGGGGGGCAGGGGGCAGGGGCACCTACTTTGTTGCGCGTCTGGGTCTGTCCGATGAGGATGAGTGCATTGGAGGAGATGATGGACAGGCAGAAGTTGAGCAGGATGACAGACCTTTCTGAGCGGATGTACCTGGGTGGGAGCAGGGCTCATGCTGGCACCCACTGAGGCCTCTTAAATAAGTGATCTGGGCACCCGGGCCACTGAGGCCAGAGTACCCCTACCCTGCAGTAACTGGCCACCACCGGCACTACCACCATCACCACCATCACCATCTACCACCATCACCATCACCATCATTAGAACCATCACCATCAACACCACAACCAGCACCACCAACAGCACCATCACCTCCAGTACTATCACCACCATCATTACCTCCACTATCACCACCATCACCACCACCATCACCACCATCGCCACCACTACCATTACCTCCACCACTACCACCATCAACATCCCTATCACCACCGCCATCACCTCAGCCACCATCACTACCACAACCAGCACCACCACCAGCACCATCACCTCCAGTACTATAACCACCATCACCTCCACCTCCACCTCCACCACCATCACACCTCTACCACCACTCCCATCACCACTATCACCATCACTACCACCAACACCATCAGCACCTCCTCACCACCATCATCACCACTACCACTCCCAGCACCACTCCCATCAGCACCCACCTCACCACCATCACCCCAGTACCATCATCACCAAAACCACCACCATCACCACCACATCCAGCAACACCGTCACCACTACCATCAGCACTGACACCCTCACCGCCACGGCATTGCCATGATGCTGCTTCCGGCCCAGCACACAGCACACCACCCCGCATACTAACTGCCTGTTGACACAGCTCAGCTGACCCAGGGCTCTGAGAGGGCTGCTCCGAGGGCATGGTGGCCTGGCCACGGCCCAGCTGTGTGGTCTGGGCTGCGGAGCCTGCCCATTGAGTGCAGGGGGTGGACATGGCAGGGCCAGGCAGCCGTGCTTCTGCTACAGCACTGTCCGCAGGCAGACACTGAGGGAGCAGTGGAGACAGAGAAGGGGCTGGGGGGCTTCCCTGGGTCCCCACCCCCTGGGGACCTCCAGGCCACAGCAAAGTTCCCCTCACTCACATGCAGAGGGTGGGCCTGGGGGACGGAGCACAGACCCTCCAGTGGCAGTGTCAGCCTCATGGGACCCCCAGCCTCTGGCTGCCGTGGGCCACGCTGAGAGTGCTGGCAGGGCCAGGGTGCTCGAGGGGCCGCACTGGGGACGGGCGACAGAGACAGCCCACCGGCTCGGGGCACACATGCTGGTGGGCACCTCCGCCCCTCACCCAGGAAACGAGCAGGGTCATGTCCTGGCCCTATGCTCAGCGTGCAGAGAGGCACGGTCAGATGCAGCCTCAGCCCCTCAGGCCCGTGAAGGGGGTGGGAGGGAAGTTTGTCTATCTCTTGCTCCGTCCAGACTGACTCTGGGTGGAAGGACGTGCAGGAGAGAGGGGGGAGGTCCCAGTGGGGGCCACAGAGGCAAAGGCAAGAACCCTGGAGCCGAGCCCCCACCCCACCCACGGCCGCCGCCCGCGCACCTCCACACGGACACGTAGATGATGATGAGCAGGAGGAGCGTCAGGGACGAGACGCCACAGCCCACGATGAGTGTCACAGACGGCACGATCACCTTCTCCATGTTCTGTGGGGTGGGCGGGACGCTGAGGGTGCGACCCTCCCCCCAGAAGCCACCCCTGTCCTTCCCACACAGGGCCGCGGCCCTCATCCCCGCCCCGTATGCCAGCCGCCCTGCATGCCACACCCGTAAGCCCCTCCAAGCACCCTGGCCCCAACCCCAGATGCAGGGGTTCTCTCAAATGCCCCATCTTGTCAAAGGCCCTCCTAGCTGCCCCCTGTGCCAACCTCCCAAGAGGTTTCGGGGTTCCTGCTGGAACCTCACAGCCTCAGCCACAGCCACTGCCCCCACCCCACAGAGCCCGGAGCTGCCCCCATGACCGCATGATTGGGTTCTCGGGACCCCAAGAGTGTCTCCCAGGGCATACTGGCCACAGCAAGTGGATAGTGCAAACTGACCCAGGACCCAGAGACCCCAGAGGCAAGCACCAGGCCTGTGCCCTACACAGCTCTCGGCTTGGTGAAGGGGGAAGAATAGGGTGGAGGAGAGTGAGTGAGTGGGGGGAGGAGGGTGAGTGAGTGGGGTGGAAGACTGGTGTGGAGCACGACCAGCTGACCAGGACTAGGACACCTTCTCTAAGCAGGCCCCCTGGTCAGCACCCACTGTGCTCTGCAGACAGGGCGGGCCAGACACCTGACCCTGAAGGGCTGTCTGCAGAGCAGGACCCCGAGAGGCCCGAGTGCCCTCCCTGAGACTGACCCATAGCCACACGGAGGTCAGTGAGGCAGGGGCAGGGTGCTGCGCTGGCCTCCAGTCATGGTGGCCAAGCGAGAGGCCAGGGCCAGGTGCCCTGCCAGCCCTGCAGGATCCAGGCAGTGGGGAGCCGGGATACGAACAGCTGGGCCAGGGGGGTGAGAGAAGGTGGGTCTGGGAATGTCCCAGGCAGGAGTCTGGGCCCTGGCCCTCATGTCCAGGCTGCCCCAGGGCCTTTGCACTTGCAGCCCTGGGGCTTTGCTTTGCAGCCCGGAGGCTCCCATCTCTGCTTGTCATGCAAACTCCACCAGGGCCCTGGGACTGTTTGGGGCTGTGGCAGTCATTCTCCAGTCTCAGCCACCCGTAGCCTCCCCCTCCCCACCCACCGACCCCAGGTCAGAGACCCATCATGCTGTCCTATCACCCTGACTCTGTCACCTTCTGACCCCGGCGCACCCTGACCCTGGCACTCATTGAGCTTGTTACTCCCTGATCCCGGCACCCTCTGACCTTGTCACCCCCTGACCCCGTCACTCCTTGACCCCATTGCTCCCTAACCTTGTAACACCCTGACCCCATCACTCCCTGACCCCGTCACCCTCTGACCCTGTCAGTGACCTGCCCCCATAGTGACCCTGATCTGTCCTCCCAAGTCTGAGGAGAGACCCCGGCAGCAGTGTGCCATCCACCCCAGACTGTAGCAGTGACCCCTCCATCCCAGGCCGCTGCCAGGACTGAGCCTGGCCCTCCCATGGTCTCCTCAGACACACACTGGTCCTGGGAGACCCTCCAGACCCCCACCCAGAGTTCCCCACTGTCAACCCCGATGCCCACCCACGGCCTGGATGCTCACCTGTCTGGGTCCCCTGCACCACCCCCCAGGGCCATGGGACCCTTGCCCACTGAGCCCCAGCAGCTGCAGAGGGAAACTGAGGCACAGGGGTGGGCCTGGGAGAGGAGAATGTGGGGCCTGCAGGCCCTGTCCACCGAGTGCAGTCCCTCTGCCACCCTGCTCCGTCTGCCCCCCGCCAGCTCTCTCGGGGGGAAAGTCCCTCCTGGGCCCCAGGTGGACAGAGGGGGCCCAGAGCACGGGCCTGAGATGCGGTTCCTTTGGAATGGGCTGGGGGGGCTCCGGCTGGCACTCCCAGAGGACAAACGGGGGTGAGCACCACGCAGGCCTCGCGCTGAGGGGAGCGGGATGCTGAGGGCCTGCACCCAGCTCCCGCCACCCTGCCGGGCCACCCCAGCTGGGCCGGGGGCGCAGGCCCCCTGCTTGGGGCGGCCGCAGGGCGCAGTCCTCGGGCCGGCACCGGAGAGTCCCCCGCACCCCCGGGAGCCCAGCACCGGCCCCCGCCAGGCGCGGGCCCCAGATGCAGTTGCTATGGAAACCCACAGCCCCCACAAGAACGCAGGGGAGAGGAGGCGGCCCGGCCCGCCCGAGGCGGCCCTTCCCGGGGGTGCGCGGCGCGGCGCGGCCCCTCCCCCGCGCCCGGGCCGGGATCCCGGGCCCCGGCCCGCGCCCCCGGAGCC
>JAOXYA010000028.1:68870267-68888025 GCA_028565675.1 Sorex palustris | reverse complement strand
GGCACCGGCACCGGGGGCGGCCCGAGTGCGCGGGGGGCGGGGGCGCCGCGACCTTGGAGGGGGAGGGGCCGCGGGCCAGGCCAGGCCTCCGCGCCCCCGCCCGGCAGCCCCTTTTGAACCCGGCGGCGGCAACCAAGCCCCCCCACCCCGCCCCGGACCCCAGAGCCGGCCACAGCACTCGGGGGACCAGATGCCAGGGCGCCCGCCGCGCCGGGACCCGGCCGAGGAGGTCTGAGACAAAAGCCAACGCCGCGGGTGGGGGTGCCGACCCCCGGGGCCCCCAGACACGCAGCGCAGGGCCCCACAAGGGCCCAGGCCGCCAACGGATGGATGCAGCCGCCAGGGGCACCCCAGGGACACCCCCACCCCCAAGGCCCTGCTGGTGTCTCCTCTTCCCGATGCTCACCAGGAAAGCCCCCATCCCTCAGTTCTAGAGACAAGCACATGTCATGTCCCCCCCCCACCCAGGCCAGGGAGCCAGAGCCTCTTGATTTGGGGGAGATACTATGCTACGTCCCTGCTGAACTCTCCGCCCCAGGTGAACGTCTCTGGGTGGGACCCTCAGCCCTGCCCTTCTTGCCCCTTCTCCGTTTGAGAACAGGGAAACTGAGGCAGAGGCATGGATGAAGCGAGGCCATGCTGAGGAGCATCCAGGAGGATGCTGTACTCTGCACACGCGGGCACAGGGGCCCAAAGCTCACCCATCGTCCGGGACCCACTAAGCACTGAGGGGGGAGCCCAGATCTCTTGAGAGCCGCAGGAATCATGGGGTGACCCGGCCACCAGCCAGTACCCGCCTGCTGCAGCCCAGCCTGACGGTCCCCAAAGGCCAGCAGAGTCCTCGAGGGAGGTGGACCCCAGAGCTCAGAGCGGAAATGAAGTGGGTCAAGGAGGCAGCAGGGCCAGCCAGGCCTTGGCACCGTGCAGAGCTGGCCCAGCCTGTCGGAGCCTGGCCAGCGCCTGCACCCTTCACCCCAGAACCTCCAAGGATGGCTCAGGACAGGGCACAGGCCACCAGCGCCAGTGTGTCAGTCCTGGCTTCAGCCGTGTGTGCCAGACTCTGGCCAGCAGGGCACTCTGCAGGGGTCCTGCAGGTCCAGGACCTGAGGTTCCTGAGGTCCAGCCATGTCCACCTTATTGAGCGAGCATCTGATTTGTTTCTTTTGGTATTTTTTTTTTCTGGGAGGGGGGATTACGACCTAGCAGTGCTCAGGGATTACTTCCGGCTCTGCACTCAGGAATTATTCCTGGGGGTGCTCGGGGACCACAGGGCACATCAAGGATGCAACCTTGGTTGGCCACATGCAAGGTCAGCGCCTGGCCCGCTGTACTCAGCCAGCATCCGAGAAGCAGCTCTGCATGTCGGGGCCCTGCATCTAGGCTCAGGGGTTGGTCAGGCTAGTGGCTGGCAGGTCCCACAGGGCTGGTGGTCTGCAGGGCACCAGGATACCAGCTGGCAGCCTCCTCCCTGGAGATGAGGCCCAGGTTGGCCTGCTCCATCCCCGGGCCCCCCACTTCTGCTCCTGGCATGCCACGGCCCTTTGGCCCTGGACCTCTGGCCAGCTCAGGGAAAGGTGGCTGTCACCACTTCCCGGGAGATGGGGGCCCAGGTCCACATGCTCCTGTGCCCGTCTCCCCTGCCCGCACCTGATGCCTGTCCCCTCTGCCTGCCATGCAGCAGACCATCCTCCTCCCACCAGTGGCCGTGTCTCCTCCCACGCAGTGACCGCAGCCCACGCAGTGCCGCTGACCCTGGCTGGGCTTTGGAACTGGCATTATCTGGGTCACGGAGCCCAGGCCCCCCACCCGGGCCCGAGGATCTGGGGCAGCACTACCCGCCTTCCCCGAAGCTGTCCAGGGCGAGGGGCCTTGGTGTGCCGGAGCAGAGGAGGAGGAGGGTCGGGGTTGGCGCCGGCCTCCCTGGACCTATGGAGGGCCGACTGAGGGGGGCAGGGCCCCCCAGACCAGGGCTCCAGGGAAGGCCAGCGCCCGGCAGACCTGCCCATCCATGCCGCGGCCACGAGACCCACTGCCCACCACCTCAGTGCCCAGGGCAGGGCCCTGTCCCTGGGACCTGAAGGGGCCACAGCAGCGGGCAGAGGTTTATAGGCTGGGTCCCTGGGTATGGGCCGCTACTGGAGGTTGGGGGCCGGCAGTGCTAGGACTTGGTGCTCTTGGGCTGTGGCTGTGCCCTCCTGCCCGGGCCAGTCTGGGGTCCCTCCCCAGCTGCCTGGAGCTGAGTGGGGGGGTGCAGGCCCGCTGGTACCGCGGGAGGTTCACCCCGAGCCCCACAGCCCACGAGCAGGTGCTATTATGGGACCGGCTCGGCGTCCCCTGGGGCCGGTTGGCTGGTCACGTGGCGCGGGTGACTCAGCGCTGCAGAGCGAGGATCGGGCAGTGGGCGGCTGCAGCCGGGGCTTCCCAGGCCCCCAAGCTCTCGGCACAGTGACTCGCTGGGGCCTCAGGAGCCCCCCCCACCATCCCCTCCGAGCACTGGGCTGGCTCGCCCCGTCTCCTCCAGCAGAAAGCCAGCGCGGACAGGCCCTCAGCCCAGTGCAGCATGGACCGCCGGCCACCTGCCGCCCTGCTGCCCCCTGGCCACACAGCTGCATGCAGCAGGCAGAGCTTCCTGCTGCCCCCAGGAGCCCCCGACCTTGGTTCCTTTACCAGAGAGAGAAGAACCCCGGACCAGGGTCCCACCTGACCCCAGCTGGGTCCTGTAGCCCGGGAGGACCCTGCAGACCCCCTGGACACACCTGCCCGGCCACAGGTCACTGTGGGCCTGGCCTTGCTCCCCCAGCCCCCAGCCTGGACAGGCGCCCGGGCAGTCTTGTGGGCTCTTCTGGGCTGCTCATGTTCCCAAGATGCGTCTTGGGGCCAGCCTGGCGCTGACCGCCTGAGAAATCGCAGCCTCCAGGCGCCAGACCGGCCCTGCTGAGCCCACTGTCTCCTCGGTCCCCACTGCTCCCACTGTCCTTGCTGTTCCTAGTGACCCCACTGTCCCTACAGGGTCCTCTGCTCCCACCCTCCGGTCAGCAGGGATGCCCAGAGAGCCCAACATCCCAGCCCCACTTGGAAACAAAGGGACCGGGGAGGGTCTAGCTGCCCCCAGATTATTCCTGAGCCCTTTGCCCTTTTGCCTCTGCCCCCTATTCCCTTCCTCTGCCACTGGACCGACTGGAGGCCAGCAGCCATGCCCCTGTCCCTTGGCTGCCAAGTCCTTACGGCTGGCCACTGGGTGCCCCGTGGGGCCACAGCTCTAGCTCAGCCCAGACTCCACCGGGCATAGTCAGCCCCGTGGCCGCCCCTCTCCTGGGCCCACCCCTTTTCTCCTTACTGGTCAGTTCAGCCTGCCACATGACTGTGTGGCCTGCAGGGCGGCTCACACATGTCCCTTGGGGAGCTTGAGTCCCCAGCACCACCACAAACTGCCCTCCCCCAGTGCTCAAAGAGCACCACCACCATCACGCCACGTCACCCCCATACCCGCAGCTGTCATCACGGCGGTCCTAGCTGTGCCTGCCATTGTGGTCATCCAGGGGGACACAATCCCATCACCGCAAACACCAGAACATCCTAGCACTGCCACACGGCCGCATCTCCGCACTCCCTGCCACACTGCCGGCCACACCCTCGACAGCAGCCACCTCACTCCGATACCCCCGCCACCGCCATCGCCCAGGCAGGGGCTCCCAGCGGCACGCTCATACCACCACCGCCCCTGCCCAGACAGGGGCACCCAGTGACACACACTGCCACGAGCAAAGCCACAGCAGCCTCCGGCACAGTCCTCATGGCCACCCTCGCCATGACCACCGGCATTGCCTCAACTATCAGCGCCATCACCATGACCGCCAGCTCCTCCTCAGAACAAGCCCTTGATTATCCCTTCTCCAAGTTCCCAGCAAGCACTGATGTACACAGGACGGGCAGGTGGTGCTAGAGCTTCCCCGAGGGAGGCCTCTTGGGCCAGGCCTGCGCAGACCTCACTCCTGCCGGGCCCCTGGAGTGGCCTCTGGACACTCCTCCGCACCATGGCCGAGCGAGTGAGCCTGGGGCCTTCCTCTGCCCCCCACATCCCAGACCCTGCTCCCTGCACCC
Source organism: Sorex palustris (assembly GCA_028565675.1). NCBI lineage: Eukaryota > Metazoa > Chordata > Mammalia > Eulipotyphla > Soricidae > Sorex > Sorex palustris. Next base: position 68,883,924 of record JAOXYA010000028.1, on the reverse strand, counting down.
CCATCCCTGCCGGGGTGAGGACCCCTGCACAGTCTGGAGTGGGGGGTTCTGAAACAAGTTGGAGGAAGGAGACTCTTCCAGGACCCCTGGGAGGCATCTGGTGTGCACATGGGCTCACTCAACCTGCCAGGTGACTACAGTCCCCCCAGGTGAGAGCACCCAGTGCTGGCCTTCCTGTGGGAAACCACCCCTGAGGAAGAGTGGGGGGATGAATGGGTAGAGGTATGAAAAGGTGAGTGGATGGACAGATGGATGGTGGGTGGGTGTATGGGTGGGGGGATGGATGGATGGATGAATGGATGGGCAGATAAATAGGTTGGGTAGATGGATGGAGGAGTGGATGGTGGATGGATGAATAAATGGGTGGGAGGATGGATGGATGGATGGGTGGATGGATGAATGGATGGGCAGATAAATAGGTTGGGTAGATGGATGGAGGGGTGGATGGTGGGTGGATGAATAAATGGGTGGGAGGATGGATGGATGCATGGGTGGATGGATGAGTGAGTGAATAGATGGTTGCATGGATGGATGAATAGGTATGTGGATGGATGGAGGGGTGGATGGATAGATGGATGAATAGATAGATGGGTGCGGTGGGTGGGTGATGGCTTGCTGGCTGGGGGAACAGAAACTGTGAATTTGTGAGTGAATAGATGGGTGAGTAGGTGGGTGGATGGACAGAGGACAGATGAGTGAGCAATGGACGGGAAGACTGATGGCCGGATGGATGGATGGGTGAGCAGGTGGATGGATGGATGGGTGGGTGGACAGAGGACAGATGAGTGGATGGGTGGACAGAGGGACAGACTGATGGACAGTTGGGCAGATCAGTGGGAGGACAGGTGAGTGGATGGGTGGACAGGCTGATGGAAATATGGATGGATGGTTGGATGGGCGTGTGGACAGGAGGGTGGTGGATGGGTGGGGCTGGACAAACATAAACACAGCAGAAGGTTGGAGGGTGGACAGAGGAATGCATGGACCGGTGCAGACATACTGGAGGACAGCACTCCTGTGGGCACAGCGGAAAATGGGTGCCCTCTCCTAGTGTCTGGAACTCTGCAGGGAGTTGCCACTGTGGGGAAGTGGTTCCGCGGGGGTGGGGGTCCCATGGGGGTTCGGGGTTCCTGCTGGGGAAGGAAGTCTTGCGGGGGGTCAGGGTCCCTGGGGGGGGTTAGTGTCCCTGCTGGGATTGGGGAGGTGGTCCCTGTGAAAGCTGGAGTCCCTGCAGGAGGTAAGGTCCCTGTGGGGGGTTGGGGTCCCTGCTAGGGGAACAGAGTCCCTGCTGGGGGTGGGGTCCCTAGGGGTCCCTGCTGGGGAGGGGTGCCTGCTGGGTAGCAGACCCATTCCTTCAGTGAGCAGGGAGGCCTGGAATGCAGTGTGCAAGAGGCAGACGGGACGTGGGTATGTGACAGGGGGTACAAGGACCCCTGCTGGGCCTGGGGAGGGGGCAGTGAGGCCGCTGAGTCGGAGGGGTCCCAGCCCAATAGATCACAGGGCCCAAATGGGCCATGGGCTTGAACCATTGCCGTAGCAGGGTCCACTGGTCTGCACTGGGGTGCTGGTCAGGTCTGAGCCTGGGCTTGTGACTATGCGAGGCCACATGACAGCAGCTGTGGCCTCAGGACCCAAAGGCTCCTTCAGCTCCTGGACAGCCAGAAGAAGGGCAGCTGCTCAGTCAACCTCAGCCACCTCTGCTCTGCCCTGCCCAGGCCAAGTGGGAAGGACAGTCGGGGCCAGAGAGGGCAGCGACCAGGAGGCAGCCTCTCTCCCAGCCTCAAGCACCTCCCACGCAGATGGGCGGAGTAACAGCACCAGCTCCCCATTCTCCTGTGTCCAGTGACCCTTCCTGGACCACCAGAGAGGCCCTCTACACTGCCCTGTACCCCAGCCTCCTCTAGGCCCTGTCAGCCCCAGAAAGATCCAGCGCGTGGGAGAAACCAGGCTGGGAAGGCCGCTGACAGCCGCCGGGGCTCCTGCCAAGTTTCTCTTCCGCTGGGCCCCTCACCCCCCTGGACCTGCCCCCTCACTGCCCTCTCCAGGGAAACCAAGGGGGCGGAAAGGCTCTTCTCTTAAAGGGGCCCTGTACTTGGCAGGGACTCGGACGGGTCGGACGGGTCTCCCAGGACAGCGGCGGGGATGGCAGCTCTGTGTGGTGCAGAGAAGACCCCCATGGTGAGCGGGCACCCGAGTCTCCTTCACCATATCTGCTAGCACTGTGGGGCACTGAGCGGCATTGCCAAAGGTGTGTGCTGTGGGTCAGCCTCCCAGTGACACCCATCCCCTACACCACATCCCCCCCTCCCCAGCCTGAATCAAGAGCCCGAAACTGAGAGCCCAGACTCAGGGGTGGCACCCCACCCCCAGAGATAGGAACTCCCTGGAGAACTTCTCAGAAACAACCAGCTGATGCATGGCAAGTGACCCTTCCTGGAGTCCCCAAGGTAAGGGGCACATCTGGCAAAGGACATGCCAGAAATGCTGGCAACACGGGATGGGTGCCAGGGAGGGCAAGTGGCCAGGACCCAGCTTGTGTTAAGATCCTGCTTTCAAGTGAGGGCACAGCACATCTCCGAGGGCTGAGCCAGCCCGCCAGTGCTCTATGTAATACCGCCTTGTTTTGTTCTTGAAAAGGATGCTTGGAAACTTTTTCAACTTCCTGTAAATGGAGACCAGGGAGCAGTCCTTTCAGAACCACAAACCTGAACTCCTATAATGTGCTCCTGGCTGTGTCACTGTTATTGTTACCAATAATTCATCCGCTTTCACTGATCATCCATCCAGTCCATCCACTCACCCACCCATCCATCCACTCACTCATCCATCCACCCACCCATACAACCATCCACCCACCCATCTACCTACCCACCCACCCATCCATCCATCCACCCACCCATTCATTCAACCCACCCATCCACCCACCAACCCATCTATCCTTTCATCCATCCATTCACCCATCTGAGCACCCGCCCACCCATCCATCCACTCACCCATCCATCCATTCAACTCACCCGTGATCCATCAATCTATCCATCCATTCATCCATATACCCCACCCATCCACCCATCTATCCACATACCAATTCATTCATCCACCTATCCATCCATCCATTCATCCATCCATCCACATACCTATTCAGCCATCTACCCAATCCATCCATTCACTCATCCATCCATCCATCCATCAATCTATCCATCCATCTACCCCACCCATCCACCCACCCATCCATCCATCCACATACCAATTCATCCATCCATCCATCCATCCATCCATCCATCCATCCACATACCTATTCAGCCATCCACCCAATCCATTCCATTCACTCACCCATCCAACCATCCATTCACATACCAATTTGTCCAACCACCCATCCATCTATTCACCCACTCATCCATCCATCTGCCCACCCATCCACCCACCCATCCATCCATTCATTCACTGACCAGCCAACTATTCATTTATCATCCACCAAGCCATCTGTATGTGTGCATGCATGCATTCATCTTTCACATACATCAGTAATTCCTCTACTCATCCATCCATCCATCCATGCATGTATCTATCCACTGACCCACCATTCATTCGATCCATTAATTCATATATCCATCTACCATCCACATATCTATACATCATTCACCCTCATTATACATCCACTCACCCACTCACTCACACATGCACGCATTCATCTAACTCATCAATCTATAGCCAACACCCATTCATTCATCCATTCACTGATTCATGTATGCACACATTCATTCATCCTTTTCTCCAAATATAATGTAACGACCTATAATACACCTACCCATCCATCCACCCACCACTCACCCATCCAATTATCCACACAGCTACCCACCATATATCCATCATCCATCTATCACCCCTCAAGTAATAATTTGTCCATCCACCATCCATCCATCAGTCCATCTTCCCATCCGTCCATCTCTTACCTCACTCTCTGTCAATATTCAATGAGCTTAGGGGGGTTCAGAGGAAGACATTATGCAGAAATGGAATACTGTCTCCAAATGTGCACGTCAAAATCCTACCTCTAGGCTCTATAAACATGGCCTGACTTGTGCTCTTTGTAGGTGTGACTGTGAATTTGGAGATGTTGTCATATAGGTTCAGGATAGGCCTAGATCCACTGACTAGTATGTTCACAGGGAGAAGAGAAGGATGTTGGGGTCTCAGTAGCCAAGACTTTGACCAAACCCCCTGCCCCTGAAAGCAAGAGCCGGCCCTGTTTACAGGCGCCCAGGGGCTTGCCCCCGCATTCCACACACGTAGGCACTCTGGTTGAGGAGACAATGGGATGAGGATTGTGACAGTTAACTTTTTTTAAGTATATATATATATATTTTTTAAATTTTTTTTGCTTTTTGGAGTCATACCCGGCGATGCACAGGGGTTACTCCTGGCTCTGCACTCAGGAGTTACTCCTGGAGGTGCTCAGGGAACCATATGGGATGCTGGGAATCGAACCCGGGTTGGCCACGTGCAAGGCAAACGCCCTACCCGCTATGCTATCTCTCCAGCCCCGTGAGAGTTAACTTTTGCCTGAGCTGATTAACTCAGCCCTGAGAGCGGGGAATACAAATCATTAACTAGCATCTGTACTGAGCTCGATGAGATAAACGTGATTCCCATGTGGACTGCCCCCCCAACCCTCAATTGTGTGCATAAAAACCCGTGTGAGTCAATATAACGGATTGCTGATTGACCACAGTTTTCCCCCCTCCGCGTGGTTCTTTCTTGGTGGCGGCGGGAGTCCGCAGGTGTGCAGAGGGCCAGGGGAGAGGCTTCTCTCCTTCCCACTCCCTTTCCCATAGGGAGTAAGTCCGGCTGCTTGGGGGATCATACTCCAGTGTGCTGGGGTTGACTAGCCAGGACCCTGATAAAGACACAGACACAGGCAGGGAAGAAGGCCCTGTGAGGGCAGGCAGGAGCTAGGCTGACATTGCTCTAAACCATGGATGTTGAGGATGGCCAAAGCAGAGGCTGGACGGAGTGGGAAGGGATCTTCTCATGGGACTCCCAACGAGGTGGATCATACTAAGTCCCTGATTCAGACTTGGAAGCTGCAGGAGTGCGAGAGGGCAGGTTTTTGTGCTTTAACTTTTTTTAACCTGTTGTGGTATCTGGGTCAGGGAACTGACTAACCAGATAAATCCTTCCAGCCAGTCTCACATCCTCTCCTCCTACTTGGCCGCTCACTTATTCATCTTCCCTATCTGCCCATTTACTCACCCCTCCACAAGCCACCCACTCACCCATCCATTCATCCACAGTAACTGACCATTTTCTGAGCCCAGGCTGTCCACCCATGACCCGTCTGTGATTCAGCAATTCACACGTATGCCATTGGAAGAGAAAATCATCTTCCCCATGCCCAGCCATTTAACTAGTCCCCAGGACCGTTCAGACTCCAGCCAGCCATGAACATGCACAGCTGATCTTACATCCCTTATGACCCTCTGTTCCAAGGCACAGGCATAATGTCACAGTCCAGAGGGCTTGCTGCAGCCCCTCCGCAGACCCCCAGACTGAGACCCATGTAATTAAGGAGCTACACAGTCTACTCTTAGGTACCAGTGTTCTCTCACACCTCCATCGACCCACAATCCCTGAACCACCGTCTTTGTTCATCTCCTCACCAACCCATCCAGCCACTCCCCATCAACTCATTCACCCAACATCCACCCACCCAACATTCACCCACCCACCCATCTACCCACTCACATGCTCATCCACCCATCCAACATTCACCTGCTCACCCACCCACCTCCCATCTATCCACCTGCCCATGTACCCACCTACCTATCTACCCACCCACCCAACATTCACTCACTCACCCATTCACCTAACATCCATCCACTCGTCCAACATTGACCAACCTGCTCATTCACCTGCCCACCCACGAATTCACCTACCACAGCCCATCCATCCTCCTAAACATGAGAACTCTGAAGAACCCTCTGCAAGCCTCTCCCTCCTCCATCAGAAGATCCTCCCCCCATCACTGGTGGCCTAGCATGGCACCATGGGAGGGGCTCTGTGGCATGCCAAGGTCAAGGGCATGTGAGCTGAGCCCAGGGACCTTTCAACAGCCCAGGCTCCTGAATCACAGGGGCTTGGGGGCATGAATAGCACCTCGAGTGTGCACACGGAATTTTTTGTGTGTGGCTCCAGAGTAGGGGGGTTCAGGGGGGCTCTGACTGTCACAGTGACAAGGGAGTCGTGTAAGCACATCCTGCAAGTCCTCCCAGATGAAACATAGGGGCAGGGTTTAGAGTGTGGCTAGGGTGGGGGTCAGGCTCCGTGTGTGACCAAGACCAGGTAAGGACCAGGATGAGAGTTTGACAGGATCAGGGTTAAGTGTGCGAGGGGTAAGGGGAGACAGGGCAAGGGTGTGATGGAGTTGGGGTGTGACAGGCAGGATCAGGGTGTGACACGGTCAAGGTGTGATGGGTGAGAATGTGACAGGGTCAGTGTGTAACAGGGTCAGGGTATAAGAAGGGTCAGGGTATGACGGGGCCAATTGTCATAGGGTTAGGTCCTGACTGGGTCATACCGTGACAAGCTCAGGTCAGCGTGTGATGAGGTGAGTGCTGTGTGTGGCCAGGGTCAGGTGAGTGTGTGATGAGGCTTAGTGGAAGGACAGCTGTGTCTGTCCCCCAGGCAGCAGAGACTGCTGCCACACTGGTGGACACGGGCCCAGCCATCACCCTGTGCCCTTGGGTGTCTGAGAAACCGGCAGGTGGGTGGGGGACCCTGTCAGGGAGGCGGGGTATAGAGGGCTGCCCACCCCGCCCCGCCCCGCCGACAATGTGGAGTCCCGCCCAGTGGCAGCTCCGCATAGCCCGGTCAGGCCTGTCGGCGGCAGCTGCGGGACAGGCTGTCTCCTCAGGCACGTCCCCCTTCCCTCACCCGAAGCAAGTAGCCGACAGCAACCGAGGCCGGAGAGCTGGCCCCTCTCCCTGAGGCCAGCCCCAGCCCTGAGCAGGCCGGGAAAGCTCGGGCGGGGTGGCGGGGCGCACAGCCCTGCCAGGGCCTTGCCAGACTGTTCCTGCCGTCCCAATGTGTCCGCACAGGCCTCCCTCCATTCCGGCTTCTGCCCGTTTTCACCGACCATGAACCTGGCAGACCCTGCCCTCCCTCTGCCCCCTTCCCAGGTTTTCGCAGAAACCTCGTTTCTCCCCTTCTGACAAATGCACCCCCAGGTCAGCCTGCTCGAAGTCCCCATCCTCTCAGCAAGCCTACTGGCCACAGCAGGGCCCAGAGCAGGTGTCCCGCTCCCCCAGCATGCCGATTGGCCACAGCACTGCCCACAGCAGGAGTCCCCGCCCTCCTGCCACATCGACTGGTCACAGAACTCCAGCAGTCCCGCCCTCCCAGCACAATTATTAGTCAGGGACCTAACTAGGAGGAACCTGTGGAGCCATGTTGGCACAGCCGGGCGGGGGGATGGCACAGGTCACCTGCACACGCCAACCAAAGCCCCCCACCCACCCCACCTCACAGCCCAGGCCCGGGGGCGCAGAGAACTCACACGTCCGCCTCGTCCCAGAGGATGCACGTCTGGTTGGTGGTGCCCTGTGGGTAGGGAGGTGTCAGCGCCGGGGCAGCTCCCAAAGACCCCATTTGGAACCACCCGGCCCACCCCAAGTGTGCTGCTGGGCTCTGCCTGCCCCTGTGCATGCCTGTGTGGTAAGAGTGGTGGGAGACCACTTCTGGGGCATGGGGTCAGCAGCAGGGGGCACAGTAAGGCTCAGGTTGGGGTCAAGACTCTGAGTGAGTATGTGTGAGTGTGTATCAGTGTGAGAATTGTGTGTAGTGTGTAAGTGTGTGTGTGAGTTAGAGTGGCATAGAGTGCATGTGTGAGTATGTGTGTGTAAGAGAATGTGAGTGTGTGTCAGAGTGTGAGAGTTGTGTGTAGAGTGTGTGAGTGTGAGTGTAAGAGTGTGAGAGTTGCATGTAGAGTGTATGTGTGTGAGAGTATGAGTGTGTGAGCTTAAGTGTGAAAGACTTGCAAGTAGTGTATATGTGAGTGTGAGAGTGTGTGTGAGTGTGTCAGACTGTGACTGTTGTGAGAGCATGTGACAGTGTGAGTGTGTGTGTGAGAAATGTGTTGGACAAAGTGTGAATGTTTGAAAAGTGTGTGAGAATGGGAGTACGTGTGAGGGAGTGTTTGTGTGAGAGCATTTGTGAGTGTGTATGAGAGAGTGAGAGTGTGTCAGAATGTGTGTGAGATAGTGAGTATACGTGATGTTAGTATGTGCATGAGTGTTGAAAGAGTGTATGAGTGTGTGAGTGTGAGAGTGTGAAAGTGAGTGTGGCAGTGTGACAGTGAGTTGTGAGTATGTGTGTGTGTGAGAATGTTGTGAGGGGCTGTGTAGTATGAGAGAGTGCGTGAGTATGAGAGTGTAGATATATGACAGTGTGAGAGTGTAAGTGTGCGAGTTGTGTGAATGTGAGACCGGGTTTGAGAGCATATGAATGTGTGTGAGAACGTATGAGAGGAGAGAGCATGTGTGGGTGAAAGAACGCATATGTGAGAGACTGAAAGCGTGTCTGTGCTGGCTGTATGTATGTGTGTGATGGCTCTGTGGTTTGTGTGGTTGTGGGGATATGTGTGCACAGCGAGTAGGTGTACATGTAGTGTGTGGTGTGTGCATCTGTATGTAGCATGTGTGCTGGTTGTGTGTGATTTTGTGTAAGTATGTGTGTATCTGGCTGTATATGTGTGCTGTGTGTGTGTGCCTGTGCGTGTGTACTGGCCATATGGGTGGCAGTGACGTGCAGGGTTGCCGGCCATCTGGGCCCATGCTCTAAGCACAAGTGACCATCACTGGCCCTTGTGCCCACTTGATGAGAGCGGGCACGAGGCAGAGAGGCTGACTAGGTGGATCCCGGCCACATGGTGCGAGAGAGCGGGGTGGCTGCCTCTCCCCACCCGGGGCTCCCTAAGCCTCCTGCGAAGGTGCTGCCAGCAGTGCTCCCAGGCTGGAGGCCCCAGAGCAGGGGGAACCGAGTCTGCCAGGCACACTCACATTGTACATGTGGGCGAACTCGATCTCCAGCGGCGTGAGCAGGGAGCGTGGCGGGGGCTTCACGGTCACCGAGATGACCTTGGAGTTCAGCACCGTCGTGTTCCTGGGGGAGGCAGTGGGGTCAGGGGTGGCCCCTCCCAGTACCTCCTCGCCCTGTTCCCAATGCCCTGCCTAGGCCATACGGAGTCCCCACCTCTGCAGTGCCAGGAAGCTGCCCAGATTCCTGTAGAGCACAGTGCCAACCACAAACACGGACGAGGTGTCGGCTTCTGCAAGATAGCACAGAGCAACCCTCCTGCTCGGGAGTGTGTCCGGAAGCAGGTTGGCGCCCTACTTGCCTGCCCCGGCGCTCTGGGTCCCCTGCAGAGCCCCTCCCCAGCACGACCTCACCTGGCAGCCCTGTGGAGAAGACACTCTTGGACACAGTGACTCTGTCCTCTGGCACCTTGGCCCAGTCGCCCGTGGCCCGCCAACCCTTCATGGGGAAGCTGATGTCCGTGGCCCCGCTAGCCGGGAGTTTGTGGATGCTGAGAACTGGACCGAAGGACAGTCAGAGTCACACACAGGGGGCTTGTCCCTGCCTCCCACCACTCCCCACCCACTGGTGGACCCGTGGCTGTGGACATGAAGACATGCAGGCAGGAGTGCAGCACTGAGGGAGAGGACCGAAGCAGCTCAGGGGAGGGCACCCCAAGGACAGAGCGATAGGGGGGGAGATAGCTGGTGGGAATCGTGGACTGCCTAACCATTCCCAAAGACCCCTGACCCCTGAACCCCCCGACTCCCAGCGCAGGTGAGTGTCCTGGGGAGGGGTGCAGAATACTGGCCAACAAGTTGGGGGCCAGGAGCAAGGGCAGGGTGCGGGGACGAGAGGCCAGCTGGTTGGCAGTGGGGGACAGGGACACAGGTGCAGGAGGACAAGGCCCGGGTGGGTGTCCAGGGGTGCAAGTGCATGTGTGACCGAGGAGGTGCCCCAGTGAAGGGGCAGGTGGGGTTGGCTCAGAGCCTCGACGCAGACAGGGAGGCGGCCAGGCAGGAGGGAAGCATGCAGGGGTTGTGGGGAGAAGGGAGGCCTGAGCGAGCCATGACAGAGGTCACGTGTCTCCACAGGGAGGCGCTGTTTGGCCCACCCAGGTCCCCACTGTGAGGACAAACGCTGGCCAAGAGCATTCTGGGAAATGCCCGAGACTGACTATGGCCCTGGGGGGTGGGGGTGGGGTTATTTGTGCAGGGACAGCAGTGGCGTTCCCTCACTGCCTCCTGGTGACCGGCACGAGTGGCCGCGCAGCATCTCCCGTTGGCCGGGTGGGCTCGCCGGGGCGGGGCGGGCAGGGCTGCAGGGCAGTGGGGCCTTACCCAGGTTGTCTGTCACCTGGTACGCGTCCCGCAGGTCTTTCATGCGGAACCCGATGACGTCCACAAAATCCTCCACCAGCCGGAACAGCTCCTTGGCATTCGGGCCCATCTGGGGGCGGGTGGTAATGGGAGGTCTCAGAGGGGGGCAGAGCCCAGAAGGCGCCTCCCCAGAGCAGAAATGGGGGTTCAGCCCGTTGGGACTCCTCGATCCACCCCGTCTTAGCCTTTCTAGGGTCCTGGTGGCTGACCCGCCCCCCAGCTCAGGCCTTCCCTGAGCAGGGCTGCCCCGGGGTCTGCAGGAGGGCAAGGGCCAGTGTCTGGGCTGAGGATCCCATGGCAGGGCTGGCCAGACGCCAACATGCCCTGCGGATCACAGGGGCCTCACACACCACCCTCGTGGCAACTAGCCGCACCCCTCATGGAGACTCTCAGGGTCCTGCCCCCTGATGGGGACCCCAATCTGAGGGGCAGCCGTGAAAAAGGGCAGAGGTGAGGCCGACCCAGACCCACCCTGCACTCCACAGACTCCCATCTTCCATCCATACCAGCACCTCCTGGGCCCCAGTGGTATCAGCAAACCCCACACCAGCTAGGCCCCCATCCACACCAGCAGACCCCACCCCGTTCCACACCAGCTGGGCCCCCATCCACACCAGCAGATCCCACCCCATCCACACTGGCAACCGCCACCCTCTCTGCCATCCCTACCAGCTGCGCCTCCTCCCACTTGTCCCGGTTCTCCTCGGCCAGCAGGTTGCTGATGATCTGCACAAAGTTCTGAAAGGAGGAAAAGATCAGAGAGGAGGGCCCAGGGTCAGAGAGAGGAGGGAGGGCATCCCGGGTCAGAGAGAGAGAGAGAAAGAGAGAGGGGCACCCAGGTCAGACAGAAACAGGGTTGCCTGGGGTCAGAGAGAAACAGGGGTGCCTGGGTCAGCGTATGACGGGTCCCTGGTGATGGCATGGGAGTGGTGGGCGCGGGCTGGTCACCTGCACGTCTCCGGGCGTGGGGCTGTAGTAGGCTCTGCGGAAGATCTCTGTCATGTTCCGCAGCACATCAATGGTGGACAGCAGGTCCCCGCTGTAGCTGGTGCCGTCCTGGGAGATCTCCACCAGCGTCTGGATGACCTCAGACACGCCCTCTCCGGGCAGGCCCCGCTGAGCCTTGGCCAGATGCTCCCGAGTCTGCAGCAGAGCAGGGGAGACTAAGAGCCTGGGAGATGGGGGGGTGGGAGAGGGGGCTCAGGGCAGGGGTGTAGGTGAGAAGGACACAGGGAAGAGGGCTTCGTGGGAAGGGAGGCCCAGGCTGGGGGGCGCGGGGGAGGGGGGAGGGCTGCGAGCAGGAAGGACACTGGCAGAGGCAGGGCAGGGGCGCAGGGCCACTCACCATCATCTGGATGTTGCGATAGTCGATGGATACGCAGCGGATGTAGGTGGGCGGTTCCCAGTAGGCCACGCCCTCCTCGTCCAGCTCACAGCGCCGCAGGATGAGGCCTGGGGCGAGAGCACAGGGGTCAGCCCTATGCAGTGCGATCACGACCTGTGCTGGCCCAGCTCCCGCCCAGTGCCACAGCTGCGTCCGGCTGGGGAGCCCAGACACGGCCCAGCTCCCAGGGGTGCCAGGACGCCGGAAGTCCAGCCTCACACGCTGTGCGGGGCCAGCACCACGGGACCCTCATCTCACATAGGGGGACCCTCTGTCGACCCCAGAGCCTGGGGCAGGGAAAAACCACGCCACAGGGCCCATCACATGATGTACCCCTCCTCTTTGCTTCTCTGGTTTGCTACCTGCTACCCCAACATGTCTGATCTGCACCCAAAATGGGGGTAGACCCGTGGGAGTGCCTCCCACCATGTCCCCCCACAGCCTTGAGTCGGGGTGTGTGTGCTGCATCGGGCGCAAAGAGCGTGGGTCACACAGCAGGCGGCAGGGTGCCAACATCAGCACCCCATCTAAGAGGGGGAACATGCCAGGCCGTCCCCTGCGCTCAAGCCCTTGGCAGGCCTCAGGAGCGTCCAGGGGCCTGGCCTACACTGCCAGAAGGACCCGCAGCCCTTTGAGGGCACCGCCCAGCTGGGCCTCACCAGTGGCGTTGCGGGGGCACCGGACAGCTGCCACCTCCCCAGCCGGGGTCTCCTTCCAGACCACCGCGCCAAACGGGTCCTCTGCGCAGATCTCGTGGGGCTCTGCCGAGAGACAGAGGACGGTCGGTGAGGGGGGCAGGACCCCGACAGCCCACAGCAAGGGGAGTGCCTTGCGCCCGGGGACGCTCACCTGGACACCGCTGGGCACTGCACTGCCGGTACTCGTCCTGGGGGCCCTGGCAGGCTGCGCCCCCGAAGAAGGGCCCTGCGCAGGCACGCTCCCTGCGCTGAGTGCCGCCCCCGCAGGACACGCTGCAGCCTCCCCACGCCGCCCAGGCCTGCCACTTCCCGTCCACTGCGGGGCACCGGGAGAGGAGAGGGCACGCGTGGGGCTGAGGGGCGTGAGGCTAGGGCCCCGCCCCTCTCCCCGCCCCGGCCCCGCCCTGACCTGGGCACTGCTGCAGGAAGCAGTCTCGGCTCTCCACCCAGTGGCCCTGGCACTCGGCGCCCCCATACGAAGGCCCGTTGCACTCGCGCGTGCGCTGCTGCCGGCCCTGGGAGCAGCTGGCCGAGCAGGCGCTCCAGCTGGACCACTCGTTCCAGTTTCCGTCCACTGCCCGGCCCGGGGGGAGGAATGCCAGGGAGCCGCGTGAACACCGCCGGCCCCTCCCCGCAAGCCGGCCACCACCCCTGCCCAAGGGCGCGCGAGGGAGGGAGAGGCCCGGGGTCAGGGCCCTGGACCCCCCCCCCCCCCGCCCAGCGCCCCAGCCGGCCTCCCTCCGAGCCCTCCCTCTCACCTACCAGGGCAGAGCGCAATGTTGCAGAACTTGGTCTGCTTCTCGGGACCCTCGCAGGGGTTGCCTCCAAACTGAGGGGGCCTGCAGGTGCGCGTGCGGTCCCGGAAGCCGCGGCCACAAGTGCTGGAGCACAGGCTCCAGGGCGACCACTCGTCCCAGGCACCGTGCACTGCGGGGACAGAGGCGCGGCGGTGCTCCTGGCCCCTGCCAGTCCGCCCCTGGTCCCGCCCAGTCCCTCCGGGCAGCAGCAGCCAGGCCGGGGACTCAGACGCCTAGGCCCCGCCCCGCCTATCCCCGCCCCTCTTATGCCCCGCCCCCAGACCCTCCCCGCGCCTCGAATGCCCTGCCCCACCTATCCCCGTCCCTCTG
>JAOXYA010000028.1:68854954-68870167 GCA_028565675.1 Sorex palustris | reverse complement strand
GGGTCCCGGCGGCGAGAGGACAGTTCAGGCGCGGGGGCAGAAGACTGCACTGATCTCCTCCGGGAACTGGTCTTTATTTAAAAAGAAAAAATTTCTTAATTCCAATAAAGGACAAAGAAATAAATCTATGAATAAAGGATAAACTTGACTTTGAATCAGGTGTGTCTCATAAACAGTTCAGGACACGAACTTAGCTTTTTCTCCTCGCTTTACACCAGTGAAAGGTCTGAGTGTCATCAGAAAGCCTTGGCCTCGGGTTCATTATGGGTCTGCTGGCACTTTTCTGTCTATTATATTCGATGGCTTTTGCTTGTTTGTATGAAGGGGACATCATAACCTTGTATCTCGGTACATTTTGAAAATTAATCTTGGGCCACGCCTTTGTGGCCAAATGTTCTGTGCTCGAGACAAAGATCAGAATAGCTTCCCCATAGGCACACCTTAATTATGTAAGAAGGAGTGGGAGTGAGTGTTTTGGTGGAGAAGTGACCTGGCCCTCCAGGGACCTAGGCTCATAGAAGTAGCTGGTCTCTGTCATCCCAGCCTGGTGGATTATACAAACACTTGTATAAGCAGTTAGACCAAACGCATCTCTAAAATAACTTCAGTGGTTATTCCACTTATTTCTCTCGCTGTAATTTTCCACTGTAGTTTAGCTAGATTTGTAGCTATTTAACAAAGACACAGACTGTGTTACCTATTTCAAATCAAATTTTATTTTTCAGAAATCCTCCCAGATACCAGTGCCTTTGTGAACCCTTTCCAGGAAATTGTGGGACTAGGAAATGAATTTTCCTTTTCGGATCAACCCCAGAGTGCTTGGTTCAGGACTGACCTAGAATAGTTTTCTATTCTAAGATAATCTTGAAGAATTTCTTCTGTTTCCTACCAAAATTCATTGTCAGCTTAGTAAAAAGAAAGACTAAGAAGCAGTGTCAGAGGTGCTTTGGCTCATGTCCTCAAGCACCTACTTATTCTTCCTGTGCAGTGACAGTTTGTCTAGGCTAAGTGACATTAGCAGCAGTTCGTTACAAAAGGAAACAATACTCTCTTTTATGGAAAGCTCTTAACTGGCCAGAGTTTGATTTTCCTGAGTTGAATCTAGGCGCAGACAACTTTCTCATCTAAAATGTAGTGACCAAAGCAATTTAAAATTAAGTTTGCCATAAGAATCCCTTACGGAGGGCTAAAGAGATAATACAGGGTATTATCAGATCATACAGGGCATTTGCCTTGCGGGCAGCTGCCCAGGGTCTGTCTCTAGCATCAAATGTGGTGCCCTGAGCACCACCAGAAGTGATCCCTAAATGCAGAGTTAGGACAAATCCCTGAGCACTACCAGGTGTGTGGCCCAAAATCAGAAAAGAATCACTGTATTAGTTGATTAGGAAAATCAGAATAAGAATAAAACTCATTTGTTGAGTTTGATTTGGTCCCTACCGTAGAGGAAGGAGACTGTTAAAATCAGTGAAGGGAGGCCAGAGCTGAGGTACAGTAGTTAAGCCATTTGCCTTGCCTGTGGCTGACCCAGGTTCAATCTCTGGCATCTCATATATCCTGCGATCACCATCAGTAGTACTTCCTGAGAACAGAGCCAGGAGTAACCCCTGAGCACTGCCGAGTGTGCACCAAACCTCCCACTCCCCCCCCCAAATTATTAATTGATTTTTTTTTTTTTTGCTTTTTGGGTCACACCCGGCGATGCACAGGGGTTACTCCTGGCTCTGCACTCAGGAGTTACTCCTGGTGGAGCTCAGGGGACCATATGGGATGCTGGGAATTGAACCCAGGTTGGCCACATGCAAGGCAAACGCCCTACCCGCTGTGCTATCTCTCCAGCCCCTTAATTGATTTTTTGAGATATATTTTGAAGAGTTTTGAGTTCTGCAGGAATCACGATCAAAGTTAGAAGAGACCAACCCCTTTCACCCTGTATTAGATTCTTTTGAGGGGCAGAGTTTGATTTCGTGGCCACACCCAGATGTGCTCAGAGTCTCGTCCTGGCTCTGTGTCAGGGATCACGCCTGGTGGGGCTCAGGGGCTCACACACGCCAGTGTGGTGCTGAGTAGCCTATCTGGGTTGGCCACATGCAAGACATGTGCCTTCGCCCTGTTCTCTCTCCAGCCCGTGCATGCATCCTTATGCTGCCAGTTTACGAAGACCAGATAAAATACATATTACCATGAATTTCAGATAATAAATACCTTTGTAGTATAACTGTGTCCCAAATATAATGAGCAATACTTAATCTGGGATATGTAGGAGATAGATAGGTAATAGATACCCAAAAAAATTGCTTGCTTTAGTATAAAGGCATGTACTGAAACATGGACTGGAGTGATAGCACAGCAGGTAGGGCGTTTGCCTTGTAAGCGACCAACATGGTCGACCCGAGTTCAATTCCTCCGCCCCTCTCAGAGAGCCCGGGAAGCTACCGAGAGTATCTCGCCCTCACGGCAAAACCTGGCAAGCTACCTGTGATGTATTCGATATGCCAAACACAGTAACAAGTCTCACAGTGTTACTGGGCCCGCTCGAGCAAATCGATGAACAACAAGAGGACAGTGACAGTGACTGAAACATATCTGACTTCCAGCTTGGTGAGTGTCCCGAGTTGTACTTGCTTTCCTTGCCTTATCTCAGGCCTCTGTGGCTCCTCCCCCGGCACTGCTCATTAGGCAGCATTGCCTTTGCTGGCCTTCACCTGCCCCAGGTAGTGGGAAAGGGAGAAATCTGATCTGCCCCCTGCTGCTGCCCTGCCCCGCCCGCCCTCCGCGCACCTGGACACACGGCCGAGTTGTTGCAGAGGCGCTGCTCACGCAGGGGTCCGCTGCACTGCGTGCTGTAGGAGGACGACACGCAGAAGCGCGTGCGCGTCTGCCAGCCCTCGCCGCAGGTGCTGGAGCACACGCTCCACGGGGACCACTCCTCGGCCGCGGGGTCACCTGCGGGCGCGCCACATCACGGCCGGGCCCCGAGGAGCGGCCCTTCCCTAAGCTGGGGCCCTCCTCGGCCTCCCCCCCCGCCTCCCCGCCGGCCCCCGCTGCTCACCCGTCTGCGGGGCCGGGAACCCGAACTGCTGTAGCTCGTCGCCCAGCTCGTCCCGCCGCCGGGCGTCCGTGGACCGCAGGGACTGGCTCCGCGAGTTGGCGCGGCCGGCGGCTGCGGGGTGGACTGGGGTCAGACGCCCTGCCGCGCCCCGCGCCCCCTCCGGCAGCACCCCTGCCGCCCCGCCTGGCCCCAGCCTCCCTAGGACCTGATCTACCGCAGCTAACACATGCATGCAGTCGTTAGAGCCTTATTACGGAGACGGATCCTGCAGCCCCGCGCGGCCCCACATCCCCAGCCCAGGACTCACGGCCGCAGGCCTTGCGGTTGCACAGGCGCCCCTCCTCCAGCACCCCCTCGCAGCCCCCATCAGGGCCTGGCGAGGGCAGGCAGGTGCGCGTGCGCGTCTGGAGGCCTCCCCCGCAGTCCCGCGTGCATTCGCCCCACAGTGACCACAGCTTCCAGCCGCCTGCGGGCACAGAGAGGGGTCAGCACGGGGGTCGGAGACGCCAGGTCAGCACCCTAAGGGTCAGTGCCGTCAGGTCAGCGTCCCTGGGGTTGATGCTTTGCAGGGGTGAGCCGCGGGCTTTAGCACCTTAAGGCTCAGTGCCAGCAGGTCAGTGCCCTGAGGGTCGGTGCCATGTGGGGGTCATCATGGCTTCCCTGATGGGCAGCCCCAGAGAGCAGGCTGGGAGGCGGCTGGCTGCTCTGCCCCCTGTGTGTACTCGGAGGAACCCCTAGCCCCTTCCTCATGGCTTCATTCAGGGGCCTCAACTGCCTCATGGCCCATGTCAGCAGGGCCCCAAGTGGTGCTGCCCCCTATGCAGACACTTGGGGTGACCAGGGTCCTCCAGCCCCTCCCCCAGTGCTGAGGGAGTCACCTGCTGGCCTTGACTTGGTCCCCCACATCCTGTGGATCACCCCCAGCCCTTCTCTCACAGTACCCCGAGTCTGACCCTGATGGGACATGGAGCAGGGCAGACTCCCCTCCCCTAATGCCAGCCGCCTGAGAGGGAGCAGTGCCAAGTCACTGGGTCTGCGGGGGGGGGGGGGGAGCGGCTCCCCTGCCGTCCAGGCCCAGTCCTGAACCTTTGAGCCTCCTGGACCTCACTCGGCTGTGGGCTGAGGGTAAGGCTGTAGCAATGCCAGAGGGAGGCACCTCGCTGGTCAGGACAGTCCCAGAGCTGCCCTGCAGGACAGACAGGCGGACAGACGGTTGGGTGGGCAGGAGGTAATGGCACCAGGGTCAGATGTATCCCAGAGAACTTTCTTTTCTGTCAGCAGGGCCCCAAGTGGTGCTTGGGTCTGGGGTCCACTCCTGGTGAGTTGAAGTGAAAGCCAGGCCCAGTCTGTCTGTCCCTGCAGGATCTGGCCAGTAGGGGGCACCAGGGACCAAGAAATGAGGGGTGGGGCAGGGTACCAGGCGCAGAGGGGCACCCCTGCACCTCAAGTCTCTCCCGTCCACATCCCAGGGAAGCCCCCCTGCCGCCCACTGCAGGGGGCTCGGCGCAGGTCCATCCCCTGTCATCACCCCCGTTGCAGCCCTAGAAACAGCAGAATGGTGGGGCCACAGGTCGGGGGCTGGTTCGGGCGCTCTACTGCTGCTGTTCCAGCCGTGCCCCCTCACCCTTCCCAGATCTCTCTCGGACTCTGCCACAGGAGACAGCCTCCAGAAAGGGGGCCCCACCGTGGGCAGCCGGCTGGGGCCAGCCCTTTAAGAGGAGACATGCACACTGGCCAGCAGCCCTGGACATACAGAAGGCACCTCGTCCCTGCCCTTGGTCTGACCGACTCAGTGGAAGGGCCTGGGCACCAGGCAGGCCACGGCAGATGGCCGCAGGGTGCAGGAGAGGGGCCCCGGGCAATGCCCAGCACCAGAGCCCGCAGACACAGGCCCAGGCAGCAGGACAGGGAAGCCCAGAGCAGGGTCTGCAGGGGCCGTGTCCCCAGGACGCCTGGCCCTCTGCTGATGGTCACCAGGTAGCAGGCAGTCTGACCCCATCACAGCTTGACCCCGTGACACTCTGACCCCGTCACACCACTCTCACCTGATGCTGTGGCTCTGACCCGATACCCCCAGGACCAGCCAAGGGCGGTTACAGCTGACATCATGTGTGCCAGAGCCAGCTGATCCTTGACCCCTTGACCCCGGAAGGCCCGGCCTGTGCTGCCCAGACCCCACGGTGGCCCTGGGCAGCGGGAGAGAGGCGCTATTCTTCCCGTCAATGCCCCTCTGTGCGCCTCCTCTCAAGCCCGGCATGAATGGGGCCCTTAACGGGCGCAGCAGCCGGCCACCTCGAGGGCATGGCCACGCTGGCCACGCCGGGGCGCTCCCGGGGCCTGCAGTTCCTGCGGCCGCCAGCAGGGGTCTCTCCACCGGGCCCGCAGGTCCCTCCAGCACCACCCTGCAGCCGGCCACTCCCCCTCCTACTCTGGCCCACTGAGCCCCAGGCTGCCACCCGGACCCTTCTGGCCCGACCTCCCCGCCCAGGTGATCCAGCCCAACCCCTGCTCCCAGGGGGACCTCCTGGCCTATACCAGAGTCGCCGGGCCCTGAGGCTGGAGCGCCTGTTGTCTGGGCCGGTGCTGGCCAACCTGCTGACGGCCACGCATGGGCCTCAGCCCTACACACCACATGCCACTCAGCCTCGGTCCCAGCACATGGCAGGCAAGGGACATGGGAACACAGAGACATGGGCCGCCCACACACACACAGGGCCACACACAGACACACACAGGGACACATACACACACAGACACAAAGACACACACCAGGGACATACACAGACACACAAAGACACACATACAGGGCCACACACAGACACACACACAGACACACACAGGGACACACAGATACACACCAGGGACACACACAGACACACACCAACACACACTGGACACAGATAGGGACAGACACACACCAGGGACATACACAGACAGGGACACACTGACACACACAGATACACACAGGGACACACACAAACACACAAAGACACACATACAGGGCCACACACAGAGACACACTAGGGACACATACAGACACACACAGACACACACAGGGACACACTAGGGACACACAGACACACACCAACACACATACAGGGACACATTCAGACACACACCAGGGACAGACAGGCACACCCAGGGACACACACAGATACACACCAACACACACATAGGGACACAGATAGGGACAGACACACACCAGGGACACACACAGACAGGGACACACAAATACACAGACACACAGACAGACACACCAGGGACACAAACAGACACACATACAGGGACACACATAGACACACACACAAGGACACACAGGAACACACATAGACACACACATAGGGACACACAGACACACCCAGGGACACACATACACAATCACAGGGACACACACTCACACACATACACACGCACGCACATGCACAGGCTGCACAGGGCCACCAGCTGCCCAGCCCCAGGCCACCTCTTTTTCATTATCTGCATGTCTCCGTGCGATAAACGTCCTTAATGAAAACATGAATATTTAAAGGGCCCCGGGGAGCGTGGCCGAGGCCCCATGGCGCAGACAGAGGAGGCTCTGACAGGCGAGGGGACAGTGAGGCGTCATGTGGCATGTGGATGGGCGGGCGGGGGCAGGGCAGACGTGGCCACCTGCTTGTTTCGCTCAGCCACAGCCTTCAGGCTGGCGGGCAGCCTGTCCCACTCCTGGGCCAGCAGTGAAGGTCACCAGAGCTCCAGACCCCAACCCGGCCCCCACCTGCTGTCCAGCTTCCCTGTCCCTGCAACAAGCACACACATATGCACATGCACACACATATGCACATGCAGAGAACACAGGACACGGGTCCTGCCCACACCAGGCCTCTGGCGCCCCTGCCTGTGACCTTCACAGGCTCCGTGAGTCTCTGGGTCTGACACAGCTCCCACCCCTGTACCATCCTCGAAGGCACATGTGCTGGGTGGGCCCCACCCCACGGAACTGGGTGCATGTGTGTGTGAGCATGTATGTATGTGTGCATGCATGTGTACACATGTATATTCACACATGCACATGTGCGCACACATACATGTGTATGTGTGCACATACATGCCTGTGGGCGCATGCACACATGAATGTGTGTGTGCATGCAAACACGACGCATATCCATGCATGCACTACGCACAGCACGCACACTTGCCACATGCCATGCCATACACATGCCACATACCAACACAGGCCACGCACACAGGATGCATGCCAGTACACAGACCACTCACACATGGCACATACCAGTGCACATGACATGCACACATGACACATGCCAGTGCACAGACCTTGCACTTGTGTTGCTCGCCAGTGCACACAACATGCATACACAATACACAACACGTGTTCACGCCAGGCACATGGCATATCCACACACTGGTAACACAGACATAGGTGCAGTGTGCATTTGTGTATACACATAGCTACACACGGCACGTTGCACACACACATCTGGCTGTGGGTACACGTGTGCACGGCCCCTTCCCCCACTAAGCCTGCCACAGGCCCCTTATCAGAGTCACCAGTGGCCTCCCTCCTCAGGGTGACAGGGACTCACACTGTCCTTTTGTTATGGGACACCCATGACCCCGCATGTGATGAGGCAGGCCGGCCTCCCCTGCCCAGGTCCCGTGCACACCACACCCCCTCCTGCTGAGACCCCTCCAGGACTGCAGGATGATGCGTGCCATAGCGCTTCCATCCCACCCTGGCCAAATCTAGAACCCCCATTCCCTCAGGCTACGATCTTGAGGGCAAGCCTCCCTCTAGCCCCCGCCCCAGCCTCCAGCCCTGCACCCTGCACCCCCCCACCTTGGGCCGCTCAGGTGGCCCGAGGGGCTGCCCCTCCTTCCCTCCCTTCCTCTTCTACGCTCCCCAGTCCCCCGCCTCTCCTGGGCTTCCCCTGTTCACCGCCCTGTATATCCCTCCCCTGTCCGTCTCCCCCTGCCCCACCCTCTCCCGGCTCATACAGGGTCTGATCCAGGCCGCACTAACGGGCACTGCTGCCACGCCTGAAACTGGACTCTGGGGGCCAGACATGTCCTGGGCACAAAGTGACCCAAATGGACCACGGACCTGAGTGCCTGGGACAGGTCATGGCCCATGGGGAGGGGGCGGTGTGCCACAGGCCCCGATGACCACATGCCTGCGCCAGGAGCACAGCCCATGAGGCCAGAGCACTGACCCGTCCTGCCAGTCTGGCCTGGAGTGACCGCCAAGCAAGCAGGGGAGCCCCCCAGAACCCTAATAAAGCCAGGGGGAGTGGCCGGCCCGGCTCTGGGCGAACGGTGGCCCCTGTCTGTCCTGCACTGCAACACCGCCCCCCACCCCTCCCTGGGCCCGCCCGCATCAGCTTCTGGGCAGACTGGGGCCACCCCACAAACTCCCGCTCCCGCAGCATCCACACAGCGGCCTGTCCCACCCAGCTGCACCCCTGCTGACCCCGGCAAGGAGCCCAGCTCTGTCCGGGGACCCCCCACAAGCATATCCCCCGCCACACACACACATGTAGAACGTGCAGCTTCGGTCCCCGGGGGGGCGTGTCCCCAGCCCCTGAGCAGGAGACCCCTCCCTCCGGGATTCCCCCCCAGGTCCTCTCACCTGGAGTGTCATCCCCACCCCGGTCCTGCGTCAGGCTGGTCAGGCAGTTCTCGGGGCCTCCGGCCAGGCCGTCCCTCAGGCAGACGTCGCCCCCGCGCGGGGCCGGGGGTCCTGCGGCAGGGTCTCCGGGGTCCCCGCCCAGACAGGCACAGGGGGTCTGCATGATGCCGCAGGGGTGCGTGCTGTGGCTGCCGGCCAGGCAGGCGTCCAACCAGCGGCAGAGCATCTGGCAGGCGGCGCGGCTGGGGCTGCGGTTACCCACGACCAGGTACTCCACGGAGAAGTCGTGGGACGGGCCGGGCGGCTGCAGCTGGCGCTGCATCTGCAGGAACTGCTTGCTGGCCTGCAGAAAGGCCAGGGGCGCGGTGCGGTCACACAGCTGCAGCACCTCGTCAAAGCTCTCCACGCCCAGGTAGGTGCGCGTGGACTCCAGGAAAGAGTCGAACTGGAAGGTGCGCACGCGGCTGGCGCCCCCGCAGGGCCCCGGGCCCTTGGCCACCTTCATGAAGAGCGTGTAGCGCCGCGGGTCCGGGTTGCGCAGTGTCCACGAGCAGCGGGTGGCGTTGGCCGGGAACACGGCGGCCGCCGAGAAGTAGCCGAAGAATTTGCCCTGCACCAGCGTGGCGCAGGGCTCGCCCCCGGGGCCTGCGGCGCCCCCCGCGCCCCCCCGCACCCCCTGCCCTGGCGCCGGCGGCGGCATCAGCATCAGCATCAGCGCCGCCAGGACACACAGGGGCCCGGGGGCTGCGGCCTGGCCCCTCATCCTAGCTCGCGGGGCCGCCGGGGTTCCGCGGGCTGGGCAGGCAGGCGCGGGCCAGGCCTGGACATGCCAGGTACACCGGCACACGGGCCGGGCAGGGGCCGGGCAGGGTGCAGGGTGTCAGCGGAGCAGCTGGCTGGCCAGAGCCTGCAGTTTCCAGGCACAGACGCTGCAGCAGCTGGAAGAGAAGGAGCAATGGAGGGCGCTGAGCTGGGGCACCGGCCACGCCCTTCCCGCACCATCCCCCCCCACGCAGCCCCCACCCCACATACAGCTGGTGGTCGGGTCCGAGGGTCCCCCAGGCGCCTGCCGTCTCCCCCAACTTTCCCACCGGAGCCCCACCTTCCAGTTAGAATCTGAATATGGGCTAGCAAACCGGGCTGGGCACGGCAGTCTGGGGGTCACGGGGTGGGTCCACTGCCCTCCCCTACCACGTCCCCTCATCAGGAGGAACGCCCTTTGGACACTGTCCTCAGGCAGGGAGCTCAGGTGGGCTACCGTCCAGGTCCATGCTGTTCTCCCCTGGCTCACACAGGCCCTTGCACCGACGGACAGAGGGTCCAAGTGATCTGACCAGGGCCACGGGAGAGGGTGGGGACATGGCCACGCCTGGGGATTCCCTGTGAAGCCAGGGCTGCCCTCCAGGACAGAGCCTGGCCCAGGAATGCGGGCATTCCTAGAGCAGAGGCGGGAGGGCTGCCGTTCCACACCCTTGCTCCTCTCTCCGCTCCACCTCTGCGTGTTACACCTGAAATGAGTGGAGGTCATCCCACACCCCTGCCTCCCCCTTCCCCATCCCCACACTCTTCTCAACCAGGCCAGAAGCCCCGCCTGGATCCCAGGGGCCACTTTAAAGCTCTGTGGGCTTACCCCTGGACAAGGCTCAGCCCTGGGTGGGTTCACGGTGGGCGTGGCCTGCCCATGGGTGGTGCTGACGGTGGGCATGGCTTGCACAGGCTGGCTTGCAGTGGGCGTGGCTCACCCAAGGCGTGACTCACGGTGGGCGTGGCCTGCCCGTGGGCGGGGCTCATGGTGGGCAGGTCCCACTTCTGCGAGCCTGTGGCCCCAGCGGTCAGGGTTTCCCTACGGGGTCCCTGGCAGGGCTGGGGTCCAAGGCGGAAGTGCAGGTTCCCCATGGGAAGTAGGAACCGTGTGGAGCTCCGGGAAAGCCCCAGCTGGAGGAAGGAAAGCGCAGGAGGCACCTGCCACCGTTTCCGCCCTTCACAGTGCGATCCCCACCACGCCCCTGGGCCTTCCCCGGACCCCCCACTGCTCCCGAGGGTTCAGGGCTGGGACCTACCTAGGGGCTGCAGGCCCCGTGCCAGCACTGAACATGCACGGCCCGGAGGGAAAGCAGGTCTGAGGCCAGCCACACACACTGGGCTGAGGGTCAGTGCCCCATGGGAACTGACCACCTTGTAGTCCCCACTGCTCTGACAGCTCTGTACCTGTGCCTCCCGGGCATCCCTCCAGGCTGGGCTGCGGGCACCCAGGGCCCTGCTCTGCAGGGTCTGCCTGCCTCCCGCCAGACTTGATGGCCCAGTGTGGACAGTCAGTCAGCTGTAGCCCCTTGAGGCCTCTGTCCTGGCTGTGGGTGCTGAGTCGGGCCATAGGGTGGAGAGGACACAGCCCATGGGCACTCAGGCTAACAGGGTGAGCTATTTTTCATCAGAGGCGGGCCTTGAGGGCGGGAGCCAGCTGGGCCCACAGCCACGGGTAAGGTGGGGGGGCTGGATGCCGGGGCCAGCATGTGTGTGCTGGTCTCCGTGTGTGTCCCTTGGCACACACACACATCTATCCGCACACACATGGGAGCGCGTGTCCTTATGCAAACTGCCTCAGCAAACTCCTGAGTGAACAGGTCTGCAGACACCTGTTCTTACCTGTGCGCCCACTGTCACCTACACGTGTACACGTGTGCACACACGTGTGTGTACGACCACACCAACTGTCCACACACACTGTGTGTCCTCACGCAAACATGCTTCTGTCCATCCTGCATCATGGTGCGCATACGGGGAGCTTTGTATGCCTGCCTGTCGGTGTGCGACATGCCAGGCCGAGCACACGCGGGGCTCACAGATAGGGGGTGTAGGGGCAGAGCCCTGGGAGGGGCCTGGAAGGGCTGACAGACTCTCACACACAGGGTTGCTCCGCCCCTTGAATCATGGCAGCCTCAGGGTGACAGTCCCCCAGGCATGGGCCTCTGCTCTGGCCCTGGGGTCCCCAATACAGTGGCCCCCAAGCTGCAGAGAGCTGTAGACCCTCACCAAACACCAGCTGCCTAACCTCTTGGGGACTTGGCCCTGCCCTGGCCGCCCGCAGTAGCCCAGAGGTTGGGGTTGGCATGGGGTGGCACTGCAGCTGCCTGGGGCCGCTGGTGCAGGAGCTGGCCTGGCCAGGGTGCCCTGCCGAGGTTCAGCGCAGGGTCCTTGACGCCAGCTGATGGAGGGGAGGAGGGTCCTGGGCAGTGTGACGGGGCAGTGTGATCCCTCATCCTCTCCTGCGGTGCTCAGGGCTGCTACCAGCAGGCATGTGGCCCATCCCACTGTATGCAGACGGATGGCAACGCCACTTGAAAGTGCTGGTGCCTCGGTTTCCTGCTGGGCGCCGAGGGCATGAGCTGGAGCTGCCTGTAGATCCCAGGGTCTGCAGCCTCACCTCAGTCAGCCGACCCCCCCCTCCCCGCCACAGGCACGGAGGCCACGTCCCGCCCCACCCACCCTGGCCGCCAATGGCCTCCGTCGTGGCCACAAAGGCGCTCTGTTGCTCGGCTCTGAACAGGGCCTGCAGTGTCCCGGGAGGCTGTGGGGGAGGGGCCACCCAGGAGACAGCAGCAGGGGTCCTGGGACGCCCAGCCACGCTGCGCGGGGGGCCCTGGAGACCAGGTTGGCACTGGCCTCTCTAGACATGGGCAGCTCCCAAGGGGGCCCATGTCAAGCCTGGGGCAGCTGCTGATGGCCCTCAGGGGACAGGCCGCGAGGAGGCGACCACGGTGTCATGTGCCTGGCCCAGCTGCCCACTTCCTGGCCACCTACCTCACGATGGCTGACCCACAGGCACAGGGCACACCCGCTCTTTTTCCAGCATCTGGTAGAGCATCCACACCCTGCCCTGCCAGTCTGGCCCCAAGAGGGGCCTCCCCACTCCTGACACGAGGACACGGGCCTGGGTAGAGCCAAACGGAGCTGCTCAAGGCCCCTGTGCCAAGGCCGGGGCGGGGGGGAGTCCCAAGCTCTGGACTGCCCTACTAGGGCAGAGGGGAAGGACAGCCCCTGCCCACCACCCTGGGTGGCTCTTCCAGGGTCCCCTGGGTGTTATCACCCAGGCCTAGAGGGTGTGTGGACAGCAGCTACAGGTCCACAGGCCTGCCAAAGGTGTACACACGCAAGCACACACCTGTGCACACTCATGGACAGAGCTGTGTGCACAATCACGCATGGGAATGCAGACCCATGCATACACATGTGAATGGAGACCCGTGTGCAAGCACACACACGGCTGCCACACACCTCTGCATAAGTGCATTTCTGTGCACACATATGTGCATGCAGACTTGTATGTGCACATTGACCACATACTTGTGAACACACATGCACAAGTTTGTGAATGCAGATCCAGGCACACACGCATGTACACATATGAATGCAGACTCCATGAACACACATCACTGTTGTTGTTCACAGTTCACGTCATGAGTGCAGACCCCACACATGCACACACATGCCCACTCAGCAGCACCCATGGGTCAGGAAGCGCGTCCCTCCTGGAAGCTGGGCCCCTACCATGTGAGAGTTCCCTCCTCTGTCCCTGCCCAGGACCCAAGGTGGAGGTGTGCTGCCCCGCTGCCAGCCTGTGAGAAACCCTTCCTGCCGAAAACCAGGGAGAGGCTTGCCCAAGGTCAACTGCCCAAGGTCACACGGGACTGTGGGTGGGGTGGGGTCAGAACTGTGGTCCTGGAGGACACTGCTCCCTGGGGGCCCAGTGCAGGTGGGCGTGGAGGCGGCTTCCCTGAAAACAGGAGGAGCCCTGAGGCCCTCCTCCCCGGGGGACTGGCTAAAGCAGGGCTCGAGAGGGGATGACAGGCAGACCCCTGGGGGAGGGTGTGCGCTTGTAAAGGGACGTCCACAGGCGAGTGTGCATGGTGTGTGTCCACAGGCAAGTGTGCATGGTGTGAGCGTGTCCACGGGCGAATGTGCACAGTGAGTGTCCATGGTGTGTGTGCATGGTGAGTGTGTATATACACAAGTGAGTGTGAACAGTGAGTGTGCATGTCCACAGGCGAGTGTGCATGGTGTGTGTATATCCATAGGTGAGTGTGCACAGTGTGTGTGCATGTCCACAGGTGAGTGTGCACGGTGAGTGTGCACGTGTGCACGTCCATAGGTGAGTGTGCACAGTGTGTGTGTGCTTGTCCATAGGTGAGTGTGCATGTTGAGCGTGTGTATGTGTGCATGTCCACAGGGGAGAGTGCAAGAGCAAGTGTACATCTGCTGTCCAAGGAACTTTCCCGTATGGAGGGATGAGCAGAGTGAGGGACAGGCAGGGGGAGGGCTGGGCAGTGGGGACTGGGGCTGGACTGGCCCCGAGGGCTATCCCCTCACTGACCTCTCCATTCCCACCCCACATGACAGAAAGTCGGGAACTGTCAGGGGTCCCAGCAGGCACTGTCCCGAGCGTAGGGGACAGGGAAGACTCCCGGGACCCCTTGGAGGTCAGGGGCTCTCAGTGGCGTGGGGGGCGGGGGGGTGTTCAGGGCTCCATGGGACTGGTGCGGGGTAGAGAGCGTGGTCGGAATGAGCCCGGTGCTCTCCTATGCCCTGCACTCACATATCCGCCAGCTGTCAGTGGGGAGAGCACGCCCCATCTCCCAGCCCCAGCTGTGTGCCCGAAAGCCCAGGCCCCCGTTGACACCCCCCAAGTGAATCCTTACAGCGGGCACAGATGCAAGACGGTGGAGGTCGCCTTGGAGGTCGCCAAGGTGGGTGAGGCGGTGGGCATGGGGAAGGTGGGTGAGCCGGTGCCTGGGTGAACACGGGGCAGTGCTCTGACTTAGCCCTTCAGGGCCAAAGGCACTCATGGTTGGAACATTCTGGATGGATATCAGGACGCCAACGGGGCGGGGCTGCAGGACTGGCCCCTCTGCTCCCAGCCTTGGCTCCTGCCTTACCCTGTGGCCGGGGGCAGAGCGGGGCCAGAGGGGCTCCGTGCTCGGATTCCCAGCAGGTCTGGGCGTGGTGGCGGGTCGGTCCCTCCACCTGGCAGTGGGCAGTGCGCAGGGCAGAGTGGCTGCACCAGAGGCCGGTTCAGGCTGGTCCTTCTGGGCCATCCCTTGGCCTTGGGGCTGGAAGGGCTCCCCAGGGGACCCTCGAAACACCCCCTTTCACAGCCAGAATCCTCAGCGCCCCTGGAAACGCGCCTGCTGCAAGCACACAGGAGGTGCCCCGCTTTCTGGGACGCTCCCACACCCCTCCCCCGGGATCTGCAGCCCACCCTGGGGTACACGGGGCCGCGTAGGACCCTGCAGGGACCCTGCACCCAGCCCCGTACTTCGTCGGGTCTGGCTTCCCACTGTGCCCGAGGCCGGGGCGTGGGGTCCCGCGCGCGCCGCCCCACGAGGGAACCGAGGGGTGCGGGCGTTGGGCCGCGGGGCTCGGGCGCCTCGCGGACGCTGCAGGTGGGGGAGGCGCCCGGGGAGGAATGGCAATATGTAGAGATGAATTTTTAAACTAACTCATCCTCTAATTGTAATGCTAGAAAAAAAGCAGCTCTAAG
>JAOXYA010000028.1:68844119-68854854 GCA_028565675.1 Sorex palustris | reverse complement strand
ACCCATTCATCACTTTTTATTTCTGCATCCACCTGTGCATCCATCTGTCTGTCTGTCCATCCACCCATCACCCAGACAGCTGCATCATATCTTCATCCTTTCATAACCCATTCTCCGTCTAATCATCCACCAATGCGAGCACCCCGACACCCCCTCCCCCATCGCCCACCCGCCCTTGCACCCACTCCCCCTCCGCCCTCAGACATGCCTTGGGCCCTGGTGACCCCGTGGTGAGGGGGTACTGTTTGTCTGGAGCTTACCCCCTGGGCACTCTATGCACAAATGATGCCCAGCACCCCTTGAGCCGTATGTTTTGGGTGTCAGGCCTGGACAGGTGGCCCTGAGGCGGGGTTGTTAGGCCTTCATTGGTCCTGGGTGTGAGAAGTGTGGGTGTGACGTGGCTGGCAGGGGCTCTGGGCAGGAGAGACCCAGCCCTGGCGCTCAGCACTCAGCCTGATGAGCGTGGGCGCCTGGAACTGGTGCTGGGAGGCTTTGGCGCCAACTTCTCTCCCAGTGTCCGAGGGCTCAGCCGGAGCTGCTATTTTCTTGTGATTCCCCATCAGGAAGGAGGTGTCTGTTCCAAGTGGACCCCTTGTGCCCCTGTATTCCCCGAGGGCCAGCACTGCCTTTGGCCCTTCTCCCTTTCTCATGATTTCTTGGCTGCCCGGGTCCTGGAGCTCATTTGGGACCTGATGGGCACCTCCAGCCTCAGGCTGTGGTTGAGGAGATGGGCGGGGCCGCCCCCAGCCCACTAAGGCCACTTTGGGGTGCCTGTGGGTGGGATACGGGGGTCTGGGCTCGTCTCTGCTGCGTCAGAGAAGGGCATCCCCTCACCTGACCCCGGCCCCCAGCCGCAGGCCCGTGGGACCCCACGTGCCCCTGCTCCGCTCCGCTCCCACAGAGACGAGGGGATTTGCCCCCCTGACAAGTTGCTTTGAGGACACGGAGGCGGGAGGCGGGTGGTTAAATATAAACAGCGCGGGAGGGGCCCATTCAAATGAGTGGTTATTTCTGCAGAGGAGCAGACGCGGGGGACTGGCCCCCTGGGAAGAGGCTCGAAACAGTGACCCTCCCTGTCCTGCACCCCCGAGGGCTCCCCACTTTTCAAATGGGGCTACTGGCTTCTTCTTGGTGCTCCCTGGGTCATGGGACAGCAGCAGACGGATGCTGTGGACGGGAGGGCTGGGAAGGGGCCAGCAGGGTCTGATGGCAAGTCCAGGGGCTTCCAGAGCAGAGAGAGGCTGTGGCTGTTCCTACTTTGGGCTGTGTGGGGGAGGAGAGGGGTGCAGAGCTGTGGGGGTGGGTGAGGGGTGGTGCAGAGATGGGGTGGGTGAGGGGTGCCGAGATGTGGGTGGTGGGTGAGGGGTGTGGACGTGGAGGGCTGAGGGGGACCGAGGGGGGCAGAGCTTATTCTGAGTCAGGAGCAGGAGGCAAGATGGCCCCACCCCCCGCACGTTGTCTCCTTCTTAAAGCAAGTTTGCTTCCGGGTGTGTCTCAGTAATTGCGATAATAAATTGAATAATTAAGCTAAATCCACAGCAGAGAATTAAATATTAATTTCTAATAAGCTATTCGGGGCTCATCGCCAACCAGGACAGCAGAATCCGAATCACTGTCGCTCCCAGGCTGGGCCGAGCCTGGGGGCTCCTGACGACCTCCTGCAGGGCCTCCCTCCTCGTGCCTCTCTTCATGCACTGTCCGTTCCTGCACTCCTGAGGGGATCTCCATGACGATGACCACTTCAGAGCCTGAGCCCTGCCTGCCAGCCCGCACAGCACCCTCTGCCCTGGCAGCTGCACCCACAGAGCAGCCGAGGCCCGAGCAGGGCAGGGGCAGAAGTGAGCGGGGTGCAGAGGAGAGCTCCGTCCCTCACCAACACCCTCTGCCATTCGCCCGCCTGAGGGCAGGTGAACTCGAACCTGCATGTCCCAGCACCCACTGCCAACTGTGTTCCGCTGTGGCGGACGGAGAACCTCTCATGGGATCCGGGGGTGGAGACACCTCGAGGGGTGCAGGGGTGCTGTGCATGGTGTCTTGGGACTCAGGCACTTACTGGACTGAGTCCTGCCCTGGTGGGTCTGCCCTGCAGCCCGAGGCTCAGACAGGAGAATGCTCACCATATCCTGGCATGGGGGACTGGAGCACAGGTGTGGAGGACTCTCGGTACCAAGCTCAGAATGCAGCGGGGAGTCCAGCCACTGTCCCAGGGAGGAAGAGGACGAAGGCGTGGGCTAGAGGAAGGTCAGTCTTGGCCTGAGCTACTCCCTCCTGCAGGGCAGCCCCATGTGATTCTGAATGTCTGAGCATCAGCTGACTTCTGCAGAAGAGTGGGGAGGTCCAGATGATCCTCAGAAACATCCGTTATTCATGCATCCATATGCATCTATCATCTGTTCATCATCCTTCATTTATTATCATTTATTTACCCATCAATCTGCCATCCATCATCATCTGTTCATCATCATCCATCCATCATCCATCTCTTTACACATCCGTCCACCCATCAGTCCATCCATCAGTCCATGATTTGTCCATCATCCATTATCTATTCATCCAGTATCCATCCATTCACCCACCCACCCATCCATCCATCTATTCATCCATCTACCTGTCAGTTCATCCATTCATCCATCCATTCATCTACCTATCATCTATTTATTCGTCATCCATCACCCATCTATCATCTATTCATTATTTATCATCCGTTCAATCATTTGTATCATCTATCTACCAATCCACCATCCATCAATCTCATCCATCATCTGACACCATCCATTTATCATCATCCATCATTCATCCATCATCCATTATTCACCCATCATCCCATCCATTATCCATCCATCATCCCATCCTTAAGAATCCATCATCCATCCATCATCTCCCATCATCATTCATCATCCGTCATCCATCCATCATCATCCATCATTCCATCCATCATCATCCATCATCATCATCTATCCATCAATCCATCCATCATCCATCATCATCATTCCATCCATCATTCCATCCATCATCCCATCCATCAGTCCATCCATCCATCCATCCATCCACCCACCACTCACTCCCCCACTCCCCCATCCATCCACCCACAACCCTTCCACAAACTCACCTCATTCATTCTCCATCAGCCCATGCCTGCAACCACTGTCCATCCATTCTACAGTGTCTGGAATCTTTTGGGATCAGCACTCTCCCTGATACAAGAATGGCTTTTGCTGTAACCTCCCTCCCTGCTGGGGAAGATAAGTGGGATGAACTCATTGACCAGGGTTGGATAGGAGTCCTTTGGGGAGGGGGTGTGAGGGCAGGGAGACCTTGGTGGGCAGAGAAAGAGAAAGCTGGGTTGGCACTATGAGCAGGGAGAGGGCAGCTCCCCAGCCCCACAACTGCAGTAGCCAGGAACTGGCCAGTGTTCCGAGGGGGCTGCTCCGACCCTGTAGCCTGGACCAGGTCAGCCTCTGGAAGGGCAGCCATGTGTCTATCCTGCTGGGGGAAATGCCCGGCAGACTCTTCCTTGTGTAGACAGCCATGTGCCTGTCCAGTCTTGCTTCCGGCATCCTGGCCCTTGTGGCCCTCAGGTGCCTGTGCCCAGGAGCTCCCCAGAGCACCATGGACAGCAACATCTTAGCAGCTGGACAGTGGAAGCTCAGCCCCGTGGTCAGTGGATCCACCACTCCATGGTCAGTAGATGCTCAGCCCCATGGTCAGTCGATCTTCAGCCCTATAGACAGTGGATTCTCCTCCTTGTGGCCAGTGGACTTGAGCCCCATGGTCAGTGAATCCTCATCCCTACTGGTCAGTGGGTCTCAGCCCTGCGGTCAGCGGGTGATCAGAATGGTGGTTAAGACTACCCCAGCACCAGAGACCCTACAGAGCGCCAGGTTGGGCACTCGGTGCGACTGGAACCAAGTGGGCAGGTTCTGACCCCCCCTCCCCCCGGCTCTGCCTGCTCCCTGCCTTGGGCATTCCTCTAAGGGCACCTTTGCGTCTCCCTGAGCTTGTGGAGTTGGGTGCACCCGGGCAGGAGTTGCTGCCCGGGCCAGTGTGTCTCTGCCCACTCAGGGTGCATGGGTCAGCGGGGTCAGGGTGCATGGGCAGGAGGAGTGGCCATGTGCCTGGGGCAGGTGACGGACAGTGTGAGCAGGGGGAATGAGGTGTCAGGTGCCGGCAGGGGTGGTGGCAGTGTCAGCTCGGGGGGGGGGGACCCACCGTCAACCTGTCCCCGGTCCCTGCAGGCCTGCTCTTGTCCATGGCCAGAAGCCTCCTCGGACTGCAGCCCCGCAGCTCCCTAGGCTGCACCGGCCCCCGCTGGCCTCTCAGCAGCTTCCAGCAGTGGCCTTTCACGGCCAGGTGGACAGCGGGTGCCAGATGCGAGCCCCAGCTGGGTGGGGGCCTAGAGGGGCGGCTTGGCTGGGGTGAGAAAGCTGAGCGTGGGTGGGGCCCAGCGGTCCATGTCTGGCTGGAGCCGGAGCTCCCGGAGCCGCGTGGTCAGCTTGCCGAGGAACAGCCTTGTGGGCTTCTCAAGGTGGCCCGGGAGGGGCTGAACAGTGGCCTGAGTGGCAGGACTGGGGAGGGCTCGGGGCCGAGCTGGTCCTGCCACCCACTGCGGTGCCCATCCCGTGCGCAGGCGGGAGGGCCAGCCCGTGGGGTCTCACTTTACCTCAGTGCTGCAGTCCTGCACCCCAGCTGTCGCACGGGCTCCCCACCCCGGGCAGCCTCTTGCCCAAGGCTCGGACATGGGCCAGGGCCCAGGACAGTGAGGAGGCACCCTACGTGAGGGTGGGCCCGAGATCCCGGGGCACAGGACCCTCTGCTTTGGACAGCCACAATGGGTGTCACGTGTCCATCATGACCCTCCAGGCCCTGGTCACTCAGGCACAGTATCGCTGGGGCCCCAGAGCCCAGGCAGAGGCACACTCCAGGGAGAACAGCAGAAAGGGAGAGTGACTCCCCAGGCCCCCTCCAACACCCCTCCCACCCCTCCCCCACCTGCCTGCACCCCCTCTGACCCCTCCCCGCTCCCGCATCCCCTCTGCCACCCTTCCTCTGTCCTCCTGCACCCTCTTTGTCCCCTGCATCTGCTGAGTAGGATCCAGTGTCTGTCCGCAGTGTGACACTCCTGTCCTCCCCGCACCAGGCCCAGCCCGTGGTGGGGGAGGGGGCAGGGTCTGGCGGCCGCCTCCAGCTCTTGGCTGCAGAGTCAGGCCACAGGGAGCAGGGAGTGAATTGGATTTAACACCTCTGGCTGCAGGTGCGAGGCGGGAAGGGGAGGAGGGCAGTGGGGGGCAGGGCAGCCCTGAGGTGTGGAGAGGGGGCAGGGGCTGGTGGGGGGAGCCCCCGAGGTGTGGGTGTGAGTAGGGCAGGCTGTGCCTTCATGTCATGTGGGCCACTGGCCGGGGCCTGCCAGCGCTCTGGGCATCCCCCGGGTGGCAGGTGTTTGGGGTGAGGAGTTCAGGGGCGCCGTGGCGCCAAGGGCAGGTGTGGGGCGACTCTCGGTGGACGGACGCGGCCTCTGCTGGAGCAGCTGCTGGACAGGCCCTGTGGGGGCGGCAGGCGGCGGTCAGTGGGGCTGCGGGGGCCAGCGGGGGGCAGAGGGGACAGCGGGACAGGCTCAGACCTGGCAGGAGGCCAGAGGAGCCAGGTCCGGGGGACCCAATGCCCCCAGTCACCCTGTATTTGTCTCAGCACTGACTGGTTCCCAGACATGGGTCACACGATCGACCCAGTGGCTCTCTCGGGAGTTCAGGCTTGCCTTGGGCACCACTGCCCCTCTGTCCACGAGCCAGCTGAGCCCAGGCCAGCTGCATGGCTGCAGTCCCGCCTCAGAAGTCTGCTGAGCTGGTCCAAGGGTCAGCGTGGCCCTGTCGCCTTCCACCCCCCGGGATGACCTCCTTCTCGTGGCCTGCCGTGGCACGGCTGACCTCAGGGACATGCTCCACACACACTCGGTGCCTCCTCCTAGGGAGTCACTGCTCGGTGCTTGAGCCTTTGTATGCAGCTGTGTCCCACTGCATAGGCTGGTGGCGGGTGCTTTGGACATTCTCTTTGTTTCCCTGAATCTGCTCAGGAAAACAGACGCCCCCACAGTCAGACCATGGGGAGCTCCTGAGAACACACTTTGAGATTCATTGTCCTGTCTACTCATCCAGCCCCGTCTCACCTCTACCCATCATCCTCCCTTCCATGTGTCACTCACCCGCCCATCTGCCCACACTGCCACCCTTCCTCCCGTCTACACATCCATCCATCCACCCCTCCGTCCATCCACCCACCCACCCACCCATCCATCTCTCTGTCCCCCATCTGTCTGTACATCAACTGTCTATTCATCTGCCTACTTATCCATCTGTCTGTCCATCTGTCCACCCACCCATCTGTCCACCGTCCATCCATTCGTCTGTACATCACCCACCCATTCACCAGCCACCATCTGTCTGTTTGTATATCTGTCCCTTCACCTCTCCATCCCTCTGTCCATCTACACTCCACCCATCTCTCTGTCCACCGTATTGTGCTACACACATGCACTGTGCTCAGGGTCAGCCTCTGAGCCCGACACTTTCATACCCTCGAGGTATGGTCACTGGACTCAGGGAAATGTCCTTCAGGAAGGGTCTCTTCTGGGGTGTCCACTGGACTCGGTGTCTTTCCGCCCGTTGGGAAGTGGGGAGAGTGATGGGGTGCCATAGAGTCCCACCCAGAGTAGCCCATGGAACAAGACTCCAGGTGGGGCCAGAGAGTGCAGTGAA
Organism: Sorex palustris; assembly: GCA_028565675.1. NCBI lineage: Eukaryota > Metazoa > Chordata > Mammalia > Eulipotyphla > Soricidae > Sorex > Sorex palustris. The sequence goes on along the minus strand of JAOXYA010000028.1, from coordinate 68,848,105 downwards.
GCCCAGCGTGCAGCGCAGAGTGTCCCGGGAATGTCAGATGGGACATGACCGCTTTGTGCCGGCCTGCACGGGGACAGATGGAAATAGCCCGGGGGCTCAGGAAAAGAACCCTCCAAGGAGAGGGTTCGTGCTTGCTGCTCATTGGAGGAGGGAGGCTGTCCCTGCCACGTTTGTGTCAGTGTGAAGACCTGTGCTGCGTGGCTCTTGAAAGCAGCGTTTAATGTGTTGTCTTAAGATCCTCTTTTAAAAAGTGTCTTATTTTTCAATCATTCTAATTTCGGGGTCACCCCCAGGGGTGCTTTGGGGCTACTCCTGGCAGTGCTCAGGGGACATTGGTGTGCCGGGTCTCTTCATGTCCACTCCCTCCAGGGGACTGCGGGCAGTGCTGTGGATCAAACCTGGCTCTGCACCCTGCCTGCTGACCTGTCTGCCCAGCCCAGGGCCCCGTGCGGGGACTGAGACCCAGATGTCTGGGCTTCAATCTGAGCCTCGTTGCCTCAGAAGATCGGGGGCCACTGTGACCTGCTGAGCCTTTCTCTGTTGTGACATAGCCCCCCACAAGAAGTGCCAGTGCTGAAGCTAGGCTGGGCACTGCAGGCTGGCCCTGCAGGGGGACCAGGCTCAGGCCTTCCAGCCGCCCGGAGTGGTGAATTTCCTTCCTTTGCGGGGACCGCCTTGAGCCCACAGTCGAGCAGAGCCTGAGCCGGCAGGAGATGCCCTGATGAACTTGGGGGCCAGGTGGCCACATTAGGCTTATTTCTCTCTGTCTTGAGCGCCCCCTTCTGGCACCTGGCAGAAAGCCGGTCTCCTAATAGACTGGCCAAGTGCCGGGCAACCGGGCGCATTTTCCAAGGAAATACCCTCCAGGGCCACACGGTGGCAGCCTTGCACAAAGCTGGGCACCTACACCGTAGGGGGCTGGTTTATTCATTAGGAACAGCGGTAAGGCACTTACCTTGCACGCGCGGGGACCCGGATTCAAGCCCCAGCACCCCGGGAGTGATTCCTGAGAGTAAAGCCAGGAGTTATTCCTGGGCATTGTCAGGTGTGGCTCAAAAATAGAGTAACAAACGCAGGAGAGCGCTCCGTGGCCTGCACTGTGCACCAGAGGTCAATGGCCAGCTAATGAGCTGACTTAATTCCTATTTGTAAACAAATCACTTACCACTGGGCCACTTCCCTGGACCTGAGTCTTAGTCCTTGACTTAAAAGAACAGACATAGGCAATATTGTGAATTCTGTTGGGTGTTGAGCACTGAATTCTTCTGAGTTGACTGCATTTAGGAGTAAGTGGTCTGGTATCAGGTGGATGGGGCTCAGGGCATCGTGCATGAGATTGCCATGAACGCACATGGTCTCACTGGTCAGAATCTGATAGCTCTGAAATCTCTCTGCTTGCTTCTGATTGGCTGCATGGGGTCTGTACTCCTGATTGGCAGAATGCATGCATGGTCTAATTGGTTGGGATCTGATAGGGCAACACTGAAGGTACTGTGCACTCCGATAGGCTGGTGTGTGTGTGTGTATGTGCGTGTGTGTGTGTGTGTGTGTGTGTATTCGCTGATAGGCATGGACCACCGTGTTTGGACTCATGCTGATAACTGCCCCTGTGTTCCATTTTGTGAAAGTATTTATAGCAAGAAACACCCTCCACTCAGGTATTTTGGTGGTGATTCTGCAACACCCTTCAGGTTGCGGTAGTCGCCTTGATAGGCAGTGGGCATCCTGGCCCCTGCTGACTGTGGAAACTGCATGTAGGCCTTTCAGCTTCAGTTTGGTCTGAATTCGCATCCTGGGGGGCTTCAGCCCAGGAGAGTGGGGGTGGGAAAGAGCCCCATCAGGGGTCCATCTCATGCCCTTCCCATGCCCCTCCTCCCCACCGGGTCCCCAGTGCCTGGAATCTTTTCCCCAGCCAGAGAACATAGAATCCACTTTGCAGATGGGGCTGGGAGGCAAAGCGTGGAGAGCTCCCAGGTGCCCTCTGGAGTCCCCCCCTACAGCCTGGAGTTGCAGAAACCCCGCTCAGCACTCACTTTGGCTCCATCAACACCCAAGTGAACAAGAAAAACCACCCAGACATTTGGAATAGATTCTTAGATGAATGATGAATTCAGGGGATGGGAAGGGAGTATGGGGAGCCCGGGTGGGGGAAGTTGGCACTGGTGGTGGGGTTGGAATAGTACACGCCTAAAATTCGGCTATTGATAACTTTGTAAATAATAGTTCTTTCATTACATTTTACAAATGACATTGAAAGAATTCTTCCTAATTCTTGAACTCTTAATTCTCAGACGAGTACTTTTAGAATTAAGTACTGTTAATTCTTGACGGCACCTTTCCCCATGTGGCATCATCCTAAGACACTCCTGAGGCCGGCTTGCAGTCCCTGCGCCCATCCCTGCAGCTGCGCGCAGTGACCACGAGATGGCGATGTTGCACTTCGCTGCGGGCGCAGCTGAGTTCCTCGTCCTGGGCTTGCACCTTTAGCCCTAAAACAAGGAGACACCGCGAGGCAGTTCCCTTTCATCAGGATGTCCAGGCAATTGAATGCTCTTTGGCCAACAGGAATGGGAACTCCCGGGGGTCGTAGGGAAGGCCTGTTAGGGCGTCCCAAGTCTTCCTCCCACAGCATGCACCTAAGAGTGGCTGAATTCTGGGCCCCTCGATGGGGCCAGCCCTTAAAATCTATCAGCCGGCACAAACTCTTTCTTCCTCTCCCCCTTAGTTTTTTTTGGGGGGAGGGGCTGGGGTGGGGCACAGCCAACGGTGCTCAGGGTTTACTCCTGGCTCTGTGCTCAGGGATCATTCCCAGTGTTATTCACCTTTGTGAAATGCCGGGGATCAAACCCCGGGTCGGCCACATGCAAGGCAAGAGTCCTACCTGCTGCGCTATCACTCTGGCCCTAAAACAGATCCTTTTTTTATTTTGATTTGCAGTATGGTATTTTTGGGTTTGCTTCTCAGATTTCTTTGTTTTTCCTTTTTTTTTTAAAAGGACACCCCACATTTCCCTTGTGTTTTCAAATGCTTGCACATTCACGCTGCTTAAGGTTTTATAAGAAGTCATAAAACTCCAATATATCAAACTAGATAAAAGGTAATGCTCATGTTTGGGGCTACATATGAGTAGTTAACGAAGATGGGACTTTAGAACCAGGTTCCCCTTAAGAAGAAAAACGGAGGCCCAGAGAGCCATAGTATGGTGGGGAGGGTTCTTGCTTTGCTTGCGGCAGAGTGGAATTTGATTCCTGATCCCAGCATCCCAGATAGTCCCCCTGAGCACAGCCAGCAGTGATTCCCGCGTGCAGAGCCAGGAGTAACCCCTAAGCATCGCTGGCTGTGATCCCAAAACAAAACAAACAAACAAACAAAAAACAAAGAAGGAAAAAGAAATGTTTGTGCTCGAGGGCAAGCAGGAAGCCCTGGCTAAGGCTAGCTACAGCGCCCAGAATAGAAGCCTCAGATTGAAGGAAGAATCGGCTTTGCAAAAGATGCCCGAGCCTGCGCGCCCCCTGGTGGTGGGTCTCTTGTACTTGCTGCAGCCGCAAATCCTGCTTCCTCCTGGGCAGAGGAAGAGGGGCGCCAAGGCCCTACCTTCAAGCTACTGTGCTCCCGACTCCGTGCCCTGTGCTCCCGACTCCGTGTCTCACAGCACGGTCTGATTCAGGTCCCCAGTGCTGCTTTCTCCTGGCCTCTCCTCCCCGTTTTCCCAACTCTCCCTTCCCCCCTCCCCCCTCCCCCCCCCAGACCTGGCCGCTTCACTTCACGACCAATTGTGTGGTCTTGAATTTGTCCACCTCCTTTTTTTTTAATTTAAAAAATTAGTTTTTGCCTCTTTTTCAAACCACGACACCCAATAGGAGATAGAGAACAAAAGGAAATGCCCTGCCACAGAGGCAGGGGGGGATGGGGGTGGGGATGGGAGGGATACTGGGATCCGTGATGGTGGGAAATGGGCACTGGTGGAGGGATGGGTATTTGATCAT
>JAOXYA010000028.1:68829953-68842222 GCA_028565675.1 Sorex palustris | reverse complement strand
AATTACCCCTGGCAGTGCTCAGGGGACCATATGGGATGCTGGGAATCGAACCCGGGTCGGCTGCATGCAAGGCAAACTCCCTACCCGCTGTGCTATCTCTCCAGCCCCCGGGAGTGTTTTTAATATGAGGAAAACAGCAGTTTTGTCCTAAAGTAGGACTATGGATGTTTTCAAAATAAGAGTGAACCTTAGGAGAAACCTGCTGTGGGGACACGCTATGATGACAGGCTGTGGCATGGTGGGAGGTAGGGAGGGCTGTCGTGTGGCAGCTGGCCTGCACAGAGCAGGTGTATTTCTCGCTTTTCTTGGTCTTGAGCTCTGGCAGCACCATCCTCCTGGCTTGGTCGCTTTCACGGCATGTGTGACGAGGTTGCTTCCTGGCAGTGCGGGTTCAGCTCCAGTAATATTTCAGGGAATGGTTAACACGAGTGAGGCTAAGCCCCTGGTCCCTGATCTGCACGGCGTGTATGAGGAGCTGTGTTCTGTCAGTTAAGAGGTAGACAAGGAGCACGAGACGTCCTGCCGTCTGCCCACCTCAGTTCTCTAATGACATCCCGATGGTAGCTGCCATGCCTTCCCCGCGGGCCGGGATGGCCTGGAAGGGTCCCGAGCCCTGAAACTAGATGCCACAGCCCCTCGGTCTCTCCATCCCGAAACTACATGACACACGAATTTGTACAGAGACACCCATGTTCCGATAGGCCAACTCTGCTACGTGGGGACCCTGGGAGGGACAGGACCTGGGGGACAGACAGCGGGACAGCTACAGCATGACACAACAGCACAACAGGTTAATTGTGACAGGACTCTGTGTCCTGGCACCGCATGGCAGGGACCTGTGACAGAACTGTGTGGAGGTACAGTGTGACAAACAGCTTGAGTGGGTAGTGTGGCATAGTGAGGTGCAGGTGGCGTGTGACAGAGCCATGTGCAGGTCCAGCAGGGAAAGGAGCCATGTGACAGCATGACAGGACAGTGTGGCAGGCAAGCCAAGGACAGTTCAGCGCAGGTCCTGTGAGGTGGAAGCAGCGGGGGGCGTGTGGGGTGGAGGGTCAGCGAAGCTCAGATGCAGTATGATGGCGAGGGCTGTGGGTACAGAGGCAGGAGAGGACGCAGGGTGACAGGTGAACTATGGCAGGAACAGTATGACCGAGGAGAGGAACACACCAGAACTACAGGCTGGTAGGAGGGAGGGACCCACATAGCAACAGGCTGACAGGAGGGAGGGACCCACACACCTACTGGGTGACAGGAAGGAGGGACCCACATACCAACAGGTTGACAGGATGGAGGGACTCACACAACTACAGGTTGACAGGATATAGGAATCCACGTACCTATATGCTGACTGGAAGGAGGGACCCACACACCTATAGTCTGACAGAATCTTACAGGTTGATAGGAGGGGCCCCACACATCTATAGGCTGACAAGAGGGAGGGACCCACATGCCTACAGTCTTACAGGATGGAGGGACCCGTACAACTATAGGCTGACAGGAGGGCGGGACCCATGCACCTACGGGCTGACAGGTGTAGACATACCTACAGTCTGACAGGATTGAGAGACGCATATGCCAACAGGCTGACAGGATGGAGGGACCCACACACCTACAGGCTAACAGGATGGAGGGACTCACACACCTATAGGCTGACACGAGACACACCTGCAGCCTGATAGGAGGGAGACACACCTATGGGCCCTCCTGAAGTCCTTGGCTTGGGTTTTTGTACCAGGAGACCCTGAAAGGCTCATCTGAGGTTGCTCTGGAAGGTGCTAGAAACGATGTTGCAGCCCCTGTGACCAATCCCTGCACCCGCCGCCTGTGTCCGCCCAGGGGGCCGAGTCTGGGTGCCCGTCACCTCCGAGGCACAGGAGGTAACGGGGGCTGGCCTTGAGGGAGGCGAGTACCCTGCGGGCAGCTGGGGGCAGAACTCTGACTGGGCACTGGCTGCCCGCCTCCCGGTCCCTTAGGGTGCATGGTGGAACCTCACAGGTGCTTCTCGAGATTGGAGGGTGGGGGCCTCCCACTCGGGAGGGGCAAGTCCTTCCTCACGAGGATGAGGATGAGGAGGAAGAGGAGACAAGGATGAGGTTGAGGAGGAGCATGAGGATGAGGAGGAGGAGGAGGAGGGGGAGGAGGATTAAGGGGACGAAATTCCCAGCACACACCTAGGGCACAGGCCTGTTTAATGCAAGAGAAACTGAGGCACAGAGGTACATCCTCAGCAGGAAGGCCGGTGGCCTGCGGGGCGGCGGTGTCCAGCGCTGGGATGCTATGGTGACCAGCTTGCAGGGGACACAGCTTCTGGGACTGGAACAGGGGTGATGGGGCCTGGGCAGGGTGTGGGGCCCAGCATGGCGGGAAGTCTGTGCCCGGGCGGTGCTGGGTTTACCCAGCCCATCTCCTGCGGCCTGGGCGCTCGGGCTGTGCAGGGCCTGGGGACCCTCCGGGAGAGACTGCGGCTTCCCAGCAGTTAATCGGCTTGGAAGATTCTGACCACTAATCGGCTCAGAGAATATGGAAATCCCGGAGCAGGAAGGGCCCAGGGACGCCGGCTTGCACCCGTAGCTCCCCAGGCCGAGGCCACAAGACCCAGTCGGGAGTCTGCGGGATGGGCAGGAGGGGCCAGCTGAGGGGCCCTTGACACAGCCAGACCCTGACCTGTCCCCTGACCCAGTCTCCCCTGATCCTGTCACTCTCTGACCCGTCCCCCTGTCCCCTGACCCCATCATTCTCTGACCTGTCCCCCTGATCCGTCCTCCCTGACCCCGTCACTCTCTGACCTGTCCCCCTGACCCCGTCCCTCCTGACCCTGTCACTCTCTGAGCCTGGTCAGAGCCTCAGTGCCCGGCCCCTGTTGGGGATTATGGTGGGTCTCCGTCCTGGTGGGCTCCCGACACAGAGCAGGAGGGTCTGGGCTGCCCCCCACCCTGGCCGCCTCCAATGCTCATGGGCTCCCATGGCAGAGGCCAGAGGCCTGGGCAGCCGGCAACCCTGATCGTCCGGCCGGGCACTGTGTCCCCACCTCCAGGACCACCAGCAGCCTGGTCAGCTCCTTCCTGGCTCCATGAGCCCCACTCCAAGTTGTCTGCATTACTGACCCACTGACCTCACAGACTCACCCTATGGTGTCGTCCCCACCCAGATGATATAGGCACTGAGGGCCGGACACTCCCAGCAGAGGAGGGGGCCCAGCGCAGGGGGCCTTACATCAGTGACTGGGGGCCTTCCCGCTGAGGACATCCCCTCCCAACATGGGCACTGAGGGCCGGACACTCAGTCAGGGCTGGGTTGGGTCCACTGGCTCCAACTGTTGGGACGGGCTGTGGACTGCAGCGTCCAGGCCTTGCCCAGTGTACATTTGTGCTGTGAACAGAGAAGAGAGGAGGGGGGAGGGGAGACAGGGAAAGGGATGAGGGGAGAGAGGGAGAGGGAGGAGAGGGAGATGAGGGGAGAGAAGGAGGGGAGGGAGGGGGTAGGGGAGCCATGAAGTCCTGCCCCCCAGCCCTGGGAGCCACAGTGCCCCAGAGGCCCTCAGGGTCCCTGCTCCGGCGTGCCCCGGGAGGGCACAGTCTCAGGCCAGCCCCCAGCTCCCACGCGCTGAGCAGTTGAAAGAATTGGGTCAGCTGCCATCACCCCCCCACTGGTCCCGTCACTCGGCGCCGGCCGCATCATTAACCCAGATCCCTGCTCATCAGCCAGGACAGCGACACTCGGCCCCCGCAGGCAGACGCTCGCCACTCGCCAAGGCCCACCCGGCACACTTGGCACGCGAGGGACACGGGCCTGGGCACGCCTGCTCGCACACTGCGCCTGCCCGTGCTGGTATGTGCAGGGGGCTGTGGCACACATGTCTGTGGGTTTGTGTGTCTGCCTGTGTGCATGTGTGTGCACGTGTCTGTATGCATGTGTGTGCACGGGTCTGCATGAATCTCTCTGTTCACATGTGCCTGGGTTCAGGTTTGTCTACCTGTCTACGTGTACCTCTGTGTTCATGTGTCTGTGTCATGAGTGTACCGTGCTCCTTTGTTTCTGCAAATGTGCGTCTCAGCACATCTTGTGCATGTGTGTACAGTCTCTGGACATGTGTTGGCGTGGACGTATCTGTATGGGTCTGTGTACACATGCTCTGTGGGGTGTATGCCGTGTGTCCGTGTGTCTGTCTCCATGTGTACAGTTGTGTTGGTGTCGTGGGTATGCAGACACCGGTGGGACTTTTGTTCCTTTCCCCAGACCTGGAGAAGGTGAGGACTGCAGTGGCCAAGGCCCCTTGGGCAGTCAGCCACCTTGGCGCTGGCCTGGCAGTGGCCGCACCCACGCCCACTGGTCCCTTCTTCTCCTGGTTCCTGTGGGAACCCTGGGCAGCACTGCCCACCCCCCAACAGACGTTCACACTGCATGACCCCAACCCTGCCTGCAGCAGTCTGGGGCCTGCTGAGCTCCAGCAACGCACAGTAGGGCAGCAGTGGGGCTCCCGCTCCTGTGCCCCACCACACTCTGGGCCCCTGAGCCAGCCAGGGAAGGACAGAGGTCAGAGGACAGAGGGCAGAGGGCAGGAGCCCACAGAGAAGGATGGGGGATGGGGGGATGGGGTGGGATGGGCAGGGCAGAATGGGGGTGGGAGGGGCAGGGAGCCAGTGCAGGCCTGAGGTGTCCAGGGTGCGTTGGTGGCTCCATCCAGGCTGGCAGGGGCGGGGTGGGTCTGTGCCAAGTCCCCGCAGCCGTGATGGATGGCCCGTGGCGGTGGCCGCGCCAACTCAGAGCATTCCAGCCGGCACAGATGCTTCCAAGTCGGGGCTTGGATGGGGCTCAGTCCTGGATGCAGAGAGGTGGGCATCGCCCCCACCCTGCCTCCACCATCAGACCGCAGGCTCCTCAGGCCCCACCAGCTGCCCTTGCCTCCAGCGTTTGCAGAGAGGTGCAGAGACCGGCAGGAAGGTGGGAGGCAGAGCAGGCTCAGGATAGCAGAAGACAGGACAGACAGCGGGAGGGCCTGGGGACAGCAGCCTGGGGAAGCTAAGTCTGTGGGGGGCTGCGGGGCCAGGCTGGGCCAGCTCCCCATTCCATGCCCCACCGCGGGTTCCTGCTGTCCAAGAGGTGTGGCACGCAGACTGCGCTGCAGGGTCAGGGCATCCCTACCGTTCAGCCTGCACCTGAGCTGTGGGCTCTGAGGGACTGAGCTGGATCCCAGCCTGGGCAGGGATCGACAACAAGGCCAGGGGTCCCGGGATGAGACTGCAGACAGCCCGGGCCAGCTCATGCCAGGCCAGTTGCCTCCCCATGGCTCACTGGGAGGTGGAGGGGGCAACGGGGTGGAATCAGAGGCCGGGACTTTGGATCCTGGTTCTGATGAACTTTGACACAACTCTTGACACCAACTGGTTTAGAGGCGACAGTGAAGGGAAGAGGGGAGGAAGGAAGGAAGGAAGGAAGGAAGGAAGGAAGGAAGGAAGGGAGGCAGGCGTGTGAATGAGGGAAGGATGAGTGGGTGGATGGATGGATGATGGGTGAATGAGAGGATGGGTGGGTGGATGGTGGGTGAATGAAGGAAGGGTGATCCGAGGGTGGATGGGAGGGTGGTAGAAGGATGGAGGGTGTTTGGGGAAGTGAGTGAACTTGGGGGAGAAGTAGGTGGGCTGATGAGTGACAAGCTGGAGGATGGGTGCAGGGGTGATGGGTGAGTAGACGTTTTGACGTGGGCTCTGGACCCCCCACCCCCATGAGTCAGCCACCCTCCTGCGGTCCCTCCTGTGCAGCCGTGGTCCTGCTCAGAGCCAGGGAAGCGGAGCCCACGCAGTTGTTTCCAGAGCCCGTGGCTGGGCTGTGCGCTGTGGACGGTGCTTTGTCTGGTGCGGCTCCACAGCCCACGGTGGAGCTGGGGCTGTGTTGGAGCCGCTGAGGGTCTGACTGGAGATGTGGCTCCTACCGGCCGATGTGTGCAGACGCCCCACCTGCCAGCCATCTCCTGCTTGGAGCTGCTCCGAGTCCCGCGCTCTCGCTGTGCTGTGGGGACCTCAAACAGAGGCAGCCAGAGGGAGGGGGGCAGGTTGGGCCAGCTGTGGGGACCGTGGTCGTACCTTTGCCACTGACTGAGCTGGTGGGAAGGGGCTGGGCCGACGGCATGGGCAGGCCAGCAGGGGCTTGGAGGGCAGCAGAGGGTGGGGTCTGTGGACACTAGGGTGTCTGAGAGAAATGCAGTGCCTAGAGCCTCACCAAGGGGAGAGAGCTCTGAGAGGGGGCAGGGCGCAGGGGTGGGGCACAGGTGCCAGCTGTGGGGGCAGGAGAGGCTGGGAGTAGGGGGGTGGGGTGAGTACTGGGGGCCAAGGCCTGCAGGAAGCTCAGGGCGGCACATGCCACGCTACCCCTGTCCTCTCCCCTGGCATGGACAAAGGACAGCAACGTGTCAGCTGGGCCCGCCTGTGAGGAGGGGGCTGTGGGGTCAGGGGCATGGGGGTCGGCCCTTTCTGTCGGACTCGCGACTATAAAACGCCCCCGAGAGCGAAGTTCCTTTCAGCGGAGATGGAGGAACCGGCGGCTCAGCCGCCTCAGCCCAGAGGGGCAGGTGGGCAGCGCTAGAGGCTGGTGTCCTGTCCTCCCATGAGTGCCCACATCCCTGCCCCTCAGCATGCAGGACACAGGTGTATGGGGGGCTATGCTATCCCCCTTGCGTGTTCTCTCTCTCTCTCTCATACACACACACACACACACACAAAGACAAACAGACACACTCAGATCCCTGTGTGAGGCAGGGGTGCAGGACACACGCACACACACATATGCACACACACATGTACACACACTCAGATCCCGTGTGAGGCGGGGGTGAAGGACACACACATGCACACACACACATGCAGAGACACATGTACACACACACTCGGATCCCGTGTGAGGCTGGGGTGCAGGACACACACAAATACACACATGCATACACACACATGCAGAGACACATGTACATACACACTCGGATCACGTGTGAGGCTGGGGTGCAGGACACACACACACATGCACACACATACATACACACATGCATACACACACATGCACAGACACATACACACTCAGGTCCCGTGTGAGGCTCCGTCTCTCTCCAGAGCCAATGACCGCTTCCATCTCTGGACCTGGCTGGAGCCTTCCGGGAGGCCCCCTGTCCTGTGGGGCTCTCAGGGTGCACTGGGCAGTGCTGTGGGCAGCAGGGGAGCTGGGGTGGGTGGCCGAGGCCCAGGTGAGATCACTGGGCTACAGGACGGGAGCGTCGGGGCAGCTCAGGACAGCTGAGGACGCAAGGGGCCACTATGTCCTCTGTCTATTGTCAGGGACAGATGTGCCCTCCAGCTGATGGCAGCCCCCGAGGCCCTGCCGAACACAGAGGGGCAGACGGCAGACGAACAGAACCTGACCTTGGAGCGTGGTACGAGGCCAGGGCGGGCTGCAGTGGCACCTCATGGTGCTCTCCCAGGACCCCCCCCCCCCCCCCCCCCCCCCCCCCCCCCCCCCCCGTCTGGGTAAGGAGGGAAAGGGTGGTAGTGACTAGGGCAGGGCGAAGAAGGGGAAGGGAATCTGGCCTGAGACCTCCAGGGGCCTACCTGGGGGGACGCCCCAGTGCCGAGGGGGCCAGTCTGCGGAGACCACCCAAGGGTGGGCTGAGGGCCATTGCAGAAGACCATCCTCACCCCAACGCCCTGCCCGGAGGCCCCGCCCACGATGCCCCGCCCACGATGCCCCGCCCACAAAGACCACGCCCACCTGGCGCCCCGCCCACTGCGTCTTGTCTTCCTGAGCCTTGTCATCGCATCCCCAGCGTTGCCCCCCTGCCTGCAGGACCAGGCTCGGTAATCCCCGGGCCACCGGGATCTCAGAGCGCCGGCAGACAGAGCTGACCTGCCGGCGGCTTTGTGCCAGCGAAGCATTCTTCTGATTCCGTTCTTCTCCTCCAAAGGCAAAAGTATAGCCAGAAGGCCCGAAGCCACAGCGACTGTCTCCAACTCATTTCATAGTTTCAATTATCTAAATTATTGCTTTGCCCTGGCACAAAAGGAAGAGGCTCTATTTTTAAAGGCGCTGGGAGATAAGTGCCGGGTTACCTCCCCTGTCAACAATGCATAATAATTTTGATCAGGCGCACATCACGTTTCATAGCGGCAACAATGGCAGCGACCGGGGTCTCCGGAGACTTTATTTTTAGCCTGAAAATCACAAAGGAGGAGCCGGGCGGAGTTTTCATGAGGCAGCCGGAGCCTCCCAGCTCTCCCAGCTGCGCCGTGCCGGAGCCAGTGGGCTTGCAGGGTCCAGCTCCAGACACCGGCCAGCCGCGTCCTTGGCGGGAGCGTGGGAGCCACGCGCAGTCTCTGTCCCTGGGAGCAACTGCTTCCGGCTGAAATGACTCATGTCTGCAAACAGTCGTAGGACAGATGTGTGGGACTGGGGGCTGGAGGGAGCAGGCTCTCCCGGATCCCCACCCCCAGCGGGCATCACAGTGAGGCGGGCAGAGATGGCGGAGATGGAGGGGAGCTCGGGGGCACAGAGCCCCCGAACTGGTGCGGAGCTGGGGTCTGGGAGGAGGGGTGAAGGATTGGGCCGGAGGGAGCCTTGGCTGCTCCCAGGAGTGTTCTCACTCCACAACCTTGGGGTCCCCAGAGGGAGGCGGCTGCCTCTGTGGGCACCAGGTGGCAGGACCCGAGACAGACGGTCTTGTTCTCTGCAGCTGCTGCCAGCCTGGGCCCAGGGTCCAGAAGCTGGCCAGGTGGGGTGCCTGCCTAGGGGGTGCTGCCCAGCAGAGCCTTTGGTCACGAGGTGGCCCTGGATGTCCATGGGAGACTGGGGGCTTCCGGTAGGCCTCGGGGACTGTGAGCTGTGGGCATGGGGTCAGGCGGGCCCCTCTCCTGGCCATACGGGAACCCAGGGCTGGGCTGGCTGTGGTGGTGTCTGTGGGCACAGTCCCTGTGGGCTGCAGGCCGGGCAGTGCTAGACAGGGGCTGGGCTGCAGGACCCCCAGGGGGCAGGACACGTGTCCTGGGTCTTTGATCCCCCGACTGAGCAGAAGACTGTGGGGACGGCTGCGGGGCTGGATCTGGGGGGGGTGGGGCTGTGGTTTCTGGATGTACCAGATCAGTCAGATGCAGACGGGGCTTGGAAGAGGGGCCTCAGTGCCTGCACCCGGGAGGCGCGGGGGGGGGGGCGGGGATGGGCAGGGCAGGGGAGCAGGGCCGGAACAGCCTGCCCTCCATCTCCCAGACCCTCCGTCTGTCAGTGGAGGGGTGAGGGTGACTGGTCAAGGTGACAGACAGTCAGGATGATGGTCAGGGTGAGGGGTCAGGGTGATGGTCAAGGCGACAGGTCAGGGTGATGGGTCAGGGTGATGGGTCAGGGTGACAGGGTCAGGGTGATGGTCAGGGTGGCTGGTCAGGGTGACGGGTCAGGGTGACAGGGTCAGGGTGACAGGTCAGGGTGACACGGTCAGAGGGTGGCGGTCAGAGGCTGCAGCCTGGGTGCAGGGTCAGCAGGAGCAGTGTCGAGGCCATGGCGGCCGCCCCTCATGTTCTTGCCTGTGAGCCACAGTGCCTTGCCCTGTCAAGGCCGCCAGGCCCCAGAGGGCAGTTCTGCTTGCAGTTGGGCAGCCGTTCTATGCTGGGGTCCTGCCCCGTGTCCTGGGGTTCCCATAGCTCGACCAGCCCAGCCCCCTCTGCCCAGTGCTGCTGCTGGCCAGCCCGAAAGGGACATGGCCTGTGACTCCCCCCTGGGAGACTGGGCGGCACCGCCCCTACCCCTGGGCGCTACGGATGGGCTGTCAGGGCTGCTGTAGGCCGGAGGATGGGGGGGTGCTGGGTGACCTCAGAGGGTCTGTGGCCGCCTCCCTGCAAACCAGACAACCCGTCCCTGTCCCGCCGTCTGACAGCCGTAATCGTGCCATTGTCATGAAGCTCAGAATAGCAGTGCCTCCGCCCCCAGCTGCACTCCACGCCCCTCCCAGAGCCCCCCGAGCTGGGTTGACTCCGTCACTAGGGAGTCACATTTCCCGGCCTCCTGTCCCGCTGCAAGCCAGACCCTGAGTGCTCCCACCCAGGCCCTGAGTGCACCCACCCCTCACGGAATATACTCCAGCTGGGTGCCGACTGTTGGGGGTACCGTGCCGGGGGTGGGGGCGGTGGCCCGTGGCTGGCCAGCGTGTGTCGTGGCGAGGAGCCCCAGTTGCTGAAGGGGCCTGGTGTTCCCACAGTGCCCTCAGCTGCTGCTGCTGAGCGTGAACCCCAGTCCGCTCTGGGTCCTGTCCTGCTCCAGGCCGGCGTGGGGCATGATCCTGCCATGCCCAGGACAGACACACGTGCCCCTCCCTGCCCCCCATGTGCTGCCCTGACCAGCCCCGGCCCCATGGAGAAGAAAGTGAGACGAAGCCCCCAGGCCCCATGTGCCCTGGCTGCTGGTCCCAGCCCCCAGGTATCCACACTGGCCCGCGGGGAAGACGCATCTTGGGCGCCAGGAACCACGAGGCCCCAGCCCATGCTCTTGGAGTGACAAACCGCTCACAGCCCAGCTGGGGAGATTGGCAGGTGTGTGTGTGTGCGCATGAATGTGCCTGAACACAGGTGCCTGTGTCGGTGTGTCAGTGTGTCTTTGAGGGTCTGAGTACATATGTGTGTGTATGTGTCTGTGCATGTGAACACGAGTGAATGTTGTGTATGTGTGCAGTGTGTGTGCCTGTGCACATGAGCATGCATGTCTACACGTGTGTGCGTGTGCACAGGTGCGTGTCTGTTCAGACAACCGTACATGTGCCTGTCAATGTGCTTGTGGGGTCTGAGCATGTGTGTGCAGGTGTGTTGCTGTGCGTATGCATGTGTGTCATGCGTGTGTACCTGTGTGTGTCTGTGTGCACATGTGTGCATGGCGGTGTGTTGGGGGTCTGAGCGGTGTGTGTGCCCTTGAGGTGCGCTGGGCAGCCTCTGTGACTCCGTGGCTGGGGGCGCGCGTGGCGTGCTGGGGGCCGCCCCCTCCATGCCTGCCGGCTCCTCGGCCTCTCAGCACCTCCAGGTTCTTCCACCTCGCGGCTCAGTGCTGCCCTCACCACCTCTCTCTCCTGTCACCTGTGTGTTCTCCAAATGAAGTGCGCGGAGGCACCGTGCAGCTGCGTGACATGTGCCAAGCTCGAGCTGGTGGCGTCCCTGTGCCCTGAGCCGGCCACCCACGTGCCCTCCAAGCTGCCTCCCGCCCTCCGCATAGGGCTCGGGGTTCTGCACGCAATGGGGACAGGGCAGCCCGGCCCACCTGCCTGGGACCCCTGTCTCCCTCTCTCCTCTCCAGTGCTCCCGGCCTGGGGGAGCCCCGCTTGCCCTCCGCCTGCCAGTGCTGGCCGGCCCGTCCTTGCGTCTCTAATCCCCCTTTGGCTGGCTGATTGGGCCCCTCCTTTCCAAAGGCAGATTAAATGGAGGGGGATTTGCATAGCAATAAAAAGGTGATTAAAACCACCAGCATGTGCAAAGCCCATTAGGGCCTCTCTGAAAGCCCCCCCCCCACCCCTGGACACTGAGTCCGGGCTGGGCCTGCCGCCCGTCCATCTGTCTGCTGCCTGTCTGCCTGTGCTTCCTGTCTGTCTGCCCGTCCGTCCGTCTGCTGTCTGTCCGTCTGTTTGCTGCCTGTCTGTCTGTCTGCTGTTCGTCCGTCAGTCTGCTATCTGTCTACTGTCCGTCTGTCTGTCTCGAGCTGGCCTGTGGCAGTCTCACGACTCCCAGTTGCGGTGAATGTCACCGACTGTGTCCGCACGCATGAGGGTGGGCACAGGGCAGGACCCTCCAGAGTTGCCCCCGCCCCACTCGCTGGCTAGGGCGGGGAACAGAGGGAGGGTGAGTTTGCTCTAGTCAAGGGCGCGGCGGGACGCTCTCTCAGTCCCCACATGCCTGGCTGCCTGCACAGGCAGGGCCCTTCTTAGCACAGGGCCGGGGGGGGGGGGGCGGTGCAGTGCAGCAGCTTGGGCCCCCAGACACGCCCTGGCCCAAAGGTGGGTTGGGGACCCTGGAGGATCCCCGAGGCTCCTCTCTGAAGGACAGCAGGGCCCCAGCCCCTGGCCCACCCCTGCTCTGCTCCCAGCTCCACTCCCGGCGGAGGACCAAGTGCCCACCCTTCTGCTGGCCTGGGAGTAACTGACTTGGCCCTGAATGCATCATGGGACCCGGAGCATGGTGCTTCCATCTGTGCAAGGCTGAGGGACACAAGCTCACCACCCTGACACAGGAACTCCCTCCCTCCCTCCCTCCCTCCCTCCCTCCCTCCCT
>JAOXYA010000028.1:68811487-68823929 GCA_028565675.1 Sorex palustris | reverse complement strand
ACATCATAAAACAAAAAGAAACTGAAGTTAGTCTTGAATCCACGGCATCCGATAGGGTCCCTGAGACCTGGCAGGATTGATCATTCAGCACTGAGTTTGGAGAACTCATTGAGCACTGCTGAGTGAGGCTAAACTCAAATACAACAAAACAAACAAACAAGGACAAAGTGGTCTCAAATAGCAGAGAGATGAGCACTCGGGTCAGAAACTATATCCCAGACCCCATTCCTGAAAATCAAGAGACAGAAGGCCATGGAAGCCTGTGCGTGCTTGTCACTGTGTCATATCACCACATCACTCTCCTCCCACCTGGGGACAGTGCCTCCCATGATGCATCACCATCATCTGCAGCTTCTGTAGTGCCCAAGGATCAGCAGGAATCCCCTGCCCTGCCCCTCCCCTCCCACCCCTGCCCCCTGCCCCTGCCCCTCGCAGGATGCTCCCGTCACGTCTTTCCCCGGGTTCTTCTCCCAGATCCCGTGGAAGCCGGCAGCTGGGCTGGGTGGCCGCTGAGACCCTGCTGAGCCTCTGACGTGGCGCGAATGACTCTTGGAGGTGCCTGGTGCTTTGTTAAAATTTTTAATGTTGATTTTATCGAAAACCCGAAATAGCACAACATATGCTCAGCCCATCTTCACGCTAACTGGCGCCGTGGAGGGGCCCTTGACAGCCCCAGGAGAGCCGCAGGCTGCTGACAGGCGGAATCCAACCTCCTGCCAGCTCCCGGTGTGGGGGGAGTGTGCCCGGCCGCCAGGAGGCTGGCACTGGGCTGGGCTGGGGGCTGGGCTGGGCTGGGCTAGGTCCCTTTAGAGCTGTGTTCCTGGGGCTCCACCCAGGATGGGGGTGATGCTGGCCCCCGCTGTCATCATGAGGGGGGCACGGGCGGGCACTGGGTGAGTCTCACTCACAGCGACCCGGCCTGCATGGTCCAGTGCCGCCCTGTCCAGCACCTCCCAAACATGAGCAGGCTGGGATGGGATGTGGCAGGCCTCCTTACTCTGGCCAGGGAGCCACCCGCAGCAGCCCCCGGACCCCAGAGACATGGGCTGAGAGCCCACCTCACCCACACCAACAGTGCACTCCATGGGCCACACATACACCACCCACCATCCACCATCCACACATACCATACACCATATACCATACACCGTACACACACATACCATACACTATACACATACCCCATACACCACACACAGATACCACACACACACCACACACACACCATACACCACACACACACCATACACCACATACCATATACATACCTCATATAGCACACACACCATACACCATACACAGACACACACCATGCACCACACACACTCACACCACACACCATACACTACACACCATATACACACTCACACCACACACCATACACACGTACACCACACACACACCCCATACAGCATCCACACACACCATACATACACACACACCCTATACACACCACACACACACCATACACATACCACACACCACACACACCAAACATTACACACACACTACACACGCACCACATACAGTTATATACCACACACACACAACACTTACCCTACCCTCTCCCCTTCACGACAGGGAGCATACCTCTCTGACTCTCCCTTTCTTCAACTATCTCTACATCCATCTCCTGTGTCCCTGTCTCTCTGAGTCCCTGTCTCTCTGCATCCCTGTCTCTCTCCGTCCCTGTCTCTTCCCGTCTCTGTCTCTCCACCCCGTTTCTCTCCATCCTGAGGTACGCCCACGGGCTGAGGGCAGCCGTACTCTGACTGGACAGGGAGAGTGGGGTGGCCCCACGCTGGCCCCTCCTGGGCCTCTCCTGCTCAGAGTGAGTCTCAGGGGCCTGGTGCCCAGGGCCTAGGGCACACACCTGCCATGCTGCCCGGGCCCTCACCCGTGCCTGGACATCGGTGCCCAGAGCAGCCGCCAGCAGCTCACACGGGACCGGCCGCTGGGCTTGCCCTGGACAACGCACACACTAAGACAGGAGCCTGCAGGATCCTCACAGGGACCGGGCTGGGTTCAGCACACCACCTCTGCAGGCAGCAGGAGGAGAGGCCCCGGGAAGGGTGGGAAGTCTCCCCGCTGATGAGACTCAGCGCCCACCCGGAGCCCAGCACAAGGGGGCCAGCATCTCGTCTCCTGCCCGGCTCCTGCTGCCTTGTCTTCAACCTCTAATCTTTGACACCTGCCCTGGCCTGCAGCCTGCCCCAGGCTCTCCGGTCAGCTTCCCCGCAAGGCAGGGCCACAGAGCTCCATGGCTGTCCTCGGCCTGGCCTCCACAGAACATGGCCTGGGCCTTTTTGCACCTTCCCGCACAACTGGCGCTGAGTGAGTGAAGGAGCAAGTGAGTGAGTGAAGGAGCAAATGAGTGAGCGAGCGCTTGTGTGAATGAGTGAGTGAATGAATAAGTGAATGAGTGAATGAGTGAGTGAGGGAATGAATGAGTGAGAGAATGAGTGAGTGAATTAGTGAGCGAATGAATGAGTGAATGAGTGAATGAGTGAGTGAATGAATGAGTGAATGAATGAGCGAATGAATGAGTGAATTAGTAAGTGAATGAATGAGTTAGGGGATGAGTGAGTGAGGAAATGAGTGAGTGAGAGAATGAGTGAGTGAATTAGTGAGTGAATGAATGAGTGAATGAGTGAGTGAATTAGTGAGTGAATGAATGAGTGAATGAATGAGTGCAGGAGCAAGTGAGTGAGTGAGCACTTGTGTGAATGAGTGAGTGAATGAGTGAGTGCATGCATGAATGAATGAGTGAGTTAATGAATGAGTGAGTGAAAGAATGAGTGAGTGCATGCATAAATGAATGAGTGAGTGAATGAATGAGTGAATGAGTGAGTGTATGCATGAATGAATGAGTGAGTGAGTTAATGAATGAGTGAGTGAACGAATGAGTGAGTGAGTGTATGCATGAATGAATGAGTTCATGCATGAATGAATGAGAGAATGAGTGAGGGAATGAGTGAGTGAGTGCATGCGTGAATGAATGAGTGAGTGAGTGAGTGAATGAGTGAGTGAGTGAGTGAATGAATGAGTGAGTGAGTGAGGGAATGAGTGAGGGAATGAGTGAGTGAGTGCTCGCACTGATGTGATGTCCGTGTGCGGGAGGGGGTGCCGCACAAGAGGAACGCCTGCCCATGGGTCAGTCCTGTGCCCGTGTTGATGCCCGCTTCCCATTTAAGCCAGAGATGAGCCTACCCCCTCCCCGTCCCAGCCTCCGGCCCCTGCGTGTGTGGGCAGGGTTGGGGGTCCGACCCTTAAAGGGACATGGGGGTAGATGTGGCGGGACAGAGCTGAGCTCTTCGCAGCCTGCGTTGGGGGTGCGGGGCTGAGGGTCTTTGCGCCTGGCGCTATTAGTGCCTCTCCGCCTCCAGACTCCCATCCCCGCAGGAAACAGCTGCTGGCTTCTCCCCTGAGCCTGCAAATCCCCCCGATGGAGCAGCTGCGCTCAGCACCCCCGCCTGCAGCTCATCAAAGCCCCTCAAAGGGAAGATTAGCAGCAGCCCCCTCCCCCGCGCCTTGTTGCCGCTCAGTGCGTGGCCACGCGACCCACCGCAGACACACGAGCAGGCAGAAGCGGGACTCACAGGCCTCCCCCAATCAGCTCAGAGGCTGGGATTGTCGGATGCATCTTTTCAGCCGCTTAGGCTCTTAGAAGTCACCTCGGGTTTTATTCTGATTAAGTTTGGGGTAAAATAAATGAATCTAATCTCCAACCCGCTTCCAGGAGCTTGCATCTTTGCTTGGGAGATGGGCAGGCGGCATCCGGGGCCCCCCAAAACAACATCATCTGGACCACAGGGAGCGGGGCCACAGCCCCGAGCCCCCCTTCCAATGCATGCCTGCCCCCAGCAGGTGTCCTGAGCCCCAAGTGTCCACTTCCACCCCTGTCGGCTGGGCCCCTGAGTGGTCAGTCGGGGATCCTGCAGTGGCCACCGTCCGTGGCCATCTGCTCAGTCTTCAGCACAATGCAGGGGGCAGGAAGGGGCCCACTTTCCTCTGTCCACGGGCCTCAGGAGCAGCACCCTCAACACTGTCCACCTGCTGTCCAGAGTTGGGCGCTGGGGTCCCCATGAGAAAGTTGATAATGAAGGTGACGATTTAACCACTTAAATCATCAGCTAGGGACAGGCTCAGCATCCTGCAGGGCTCAGCTCCATCCAGAGTCCAAGACCCAGGGGGGAGCACTGCTGGGGGGAGGAGAGAGGGAGCAGAGTCTGGACAGCAGTGGGCACACAATGAGCTCCTTGGCTGCGGCCAGGCTGGGCTGGTGCTGAGCTGGGATCCCCCAAGTGCAGGGAGCAAAGTAGTAATGACCTGGGGGACAGCACCGGACCCCGTGGCTGACGTCAGGGAGCCCCCGGTGGGATGTGAGTGGCTGCTCCCCTGTGTGGGGTCAGGAGGTTGCACAAAGGTGCAGGTGGCCTGAATGTGGCAGGAGACACTGGCCTGACCTCCAGCCTCACACCAAGGGAGGTTCTGTCACAGTCACCTCCCTCTACGACCATCAGCACTGTCACCATCATCCCACCACCACCAGCAACGCTGGCATCACTAGCATCATCCTCACCAACACTGTCAGCACCACCACTACCATCACCAATACTGTCACTGTCCTCAGCAACATCACCCTCACCATCACCACCATCACCTTCGCCATCACCACCATCACCTTCGCCATCACCACCTTCACCACCACCATCACCTTACCATCACCACCATCACCCTCACAAGCATCACCATCACCACCACCATCACCACCCTCACCATCACCACCACCATCACCACCCTCATCTTCATCATCACCACCATCACCACCATCACCTTCACCATCACCATCACCACCCTCACCATCACCACCACCATTACCCTCACCATCACCACCATCACTTTCACCAGCATCACCACCACCATCAGCACCCTTACCCTCACCATCGCCACATCACCACCATCACCCTCACCATCACCCTCATGAGCATCACCACCACCGTCACCATCATCACCCTCACCAGCATCACCACCACTATCATCACCATTACCATCACCATCACCTTCACCATCACCACCATCAC
This sequence comes from Sorex palustris, assembly GCA_028565675.1. Lineage (NCBI taxonomy): Eukaryota > Metazoa > Chordata > Mammalia > Eulipotyphla > Soricidae > Sorex > Sorex palustris. Next base: position 68,818,845 of record JAOXYA010000028.1, on the reverse strand, counting down.
CCTCACCCTCACATCACCACCATCACCACCATCACCACCACCATCATCACCCTCACCCTCACCATCATCATCATCACCACCACCATCATCACCCTCACCCTCACCATCACCATCACCACCCTCACCATCACCATCACCACCACCATCATCACCCTCACCCTCACCATCATCACCATCACCACCACCATCATCACCCTCACCCTCACCATCACCATCACCACCATCACCCTCACCAGCATCACCATCACCACTATCACCCTCACCAGCATCACCACCATCACCAACACTGTCACTGCCAGCAGCAGCCACAACCAGGGGCCACATATGTGCTCAACACTCTGTCTGTGGCTTCAGTCACCACTACGGATCCAGCAGGGGAGCTGGGGTGGGGGCACTGAGGGCAGGGGTGACCCTCAAGGCCAGAGCTGACCACGAGTGGCCTTTCCAGGCACCCACCCAAAGCCCTGCTGAGTGCAGCTCCAAAGCAAACCATAGCTGCTCCCTGTGCCCCCACACGTCCCTGCGGATCCTTCACACCCCTCAGGCGGCACGGGGCTGTCTCCTGCTCAGCTCGGTCTAGGCGCCCACAGTCCCTGGGGAAGATCCTGCTGACCATGGCCCTCTGCCCCGCCTCCCCCCACTGACCGTGATTCATCTGGCCTTCCCCGCTGCACTCAGATTCCACAGCCTGTCCACGGGCTATTTCCTCTCGTGGCATGTTTTCAAGGTCACGGGCCTGGCACTGATTCTTTCTGCTACTGACACCTCCCAGACACTCGGCAGATTCCAGCACAGACACGATGCCTGGAGCAAAACCATGAATGAGCTCATGTAAAAGTGAGCCAACAAGTGAATGATGGTGCCAGTGAGTGAGTTGATGGCGCCAATGAGTAAGCGATGGAACCAAAAAGTGAATTATGGAGCCAATGGGTGAAAGATGGAGCCAACAAGTGAATGATGGGGACAGTGAATGAATAATGGAACCAATGAGTGAGTAATGGAGCCAGAGGGTAAGTGACGAAGCCTGTGGGTGAATGATGGAGCCAATGGGTGAGTGACGGAGCCTGTGGGTGAATGATGGAGCCAATGGGTGAGTGGGGTGCCAACAGGTGAGTATTTCAAAGGCCACCGAGTGTGTCTCACAAAGGGCAACTTGTGACTGCTTGGTGAGTCTGGGAAGGCAGGAGGCCTTGTTGGGGGTTGGAGGGGACTGCTTTGGTGGGAGAAGGGGGTGGGGGTCCAGCAGCTTTGTGCCTGGTAGTGGTGCACAGATGGGGGCTGGCGGATTCTACTGGAAAGTGGGCCCCTCGCAGCGCTGTGGAACGGCAGCCCAGAGCATGCCATGAGACAGTGAGCTCAGGGGGCGTCCTGCCCTCAGTCACCCTAGTCTACCCACACACCCCCAAGATGCGCCAGCCATGCTTGAGAAGAAAGAAGCTGCCGGAAATGGGCAGCATTTCCACTTCCAGGGACAAAAGGAGCTCTGAGGTGAGGCAGAGAGAAGAACGCACAGAGGAAAATTGATTAGTTTAGATGCACAAAAGTGAAAAATTATATTATGTCAAAATGAATGCTCACTAAAATGAAAACCAATGTACTGTTCCAAGCAATTAAAAATACGTATCAGGAGCAGATAAATTTAGGTTTTGAACAATATTTCCCTTTAATTTATACATCTGAGAAGATAGTCCCTCAAATTGAGGGGAAAAAACAAGCCTTGGACACAAAGATGTCATCTGTGACATTAGCTATAATAGGAACATATTGGAAATGGTGTGAATGTTCATCCACAGACGCAAAGTCATACAAGTAGGATTAATCCTCAACTGTAAAAAAGTCAATAAAAATTAGACCCAGATGAATCCCACAGCAAAGAGAGTGCTCGGAGGCTGGCAGGAACACGAGATGCGCCTCAGGGCACGCCCGGCAGGAGGTGACCCAGACTCTGCCAGGGCAGCTGGAGGTGACCCAGACTCTGCCAGGGCATCTGGTGGGACCAAGCCCTCGAATTCTGGTGCGGTTTTTTATGAGCCTTGATGTCGCATGTCCCCAAACCAGCCCCTGTTCTTCCTGGGGAGAACCTGGGCCACTGGGAGTCCTCGCCAGGAGCCGCCGCTGTCCCACATGCATGCCCAGATCTCCTATCCTTGACTTCTTGGGGGGACGGGCGCCCCCAGGTCAGGCCCTGGCAGCCGGATCCCCGCTCTAGATGGGGCAGCAGGCAAAGGGAGGTGGGCCTCAGGGAGCAGGCGAGACCCAGTGTCCGGTCCTCAGGCTGCCACGGTTGCCCTCCTTGGGGCAGCAGGCGACGGGGGCTCCCGCAGGCTCTGGGCAACAGCAGCCACGGGGAGGGAGAACGGCCACAGGTACCGGGAGCTCACGCCACAAATACCTGCATGCTGGAGCACTCACCCAACACATCTGCACACGCTCATCGTCACACTCACACCTGCACACACCCACGCACACTCACACACTCACACCGGCACACACCCACACATACTCACACACTCACACTGGCACACACCCACGCACACTCACACACTCACATTGGCACACACCCATGCACACTCACACACTCATACCTGCACACATCCAGACACACTCACACACTCACACCTGCACACACTCACGCACACTCACACCTGCACACACCCACGCACACTCACACCTGCACACGTCCAGGCACACTCACACACTCACACCTGCACCCATCCAGGCACACTAGCCCCACACTTAAACACCTGCACACATGCTGTGTACACACATGTATCCATATTCATGTTCACGGCCATACACAAGCCTGCACATACTCACCATGTGCGAGTACATACATGTTCCCACTGAACACACACCTGCACGCTCAGGCACGCTCAGTCCCACATGTGCACCCACACTCTCCTGATCATGCGCCAGCACTTGCTCAGGTGTGCACACACGAAAGCACACTCATGTCAACATGTACACCTGCACACAAAAATGTACACTGACACATGACACCCACACTATACACTCACGCACACATTGACACAGATAGACCCCGCACAACGTATACACATGATCTATCACCTGGGGTCCCTTCCTGTTCTCCACGCCCACAGCCAGCGAAGGGCCCAGTGGATTCTAACTCTGCCCTCCGGGGCAGGTGAGGGAGAGGAGACCCTTCACCCAGGGGGCGGGGCAGGGCTGCTGTCCCACCTTGTGGCCTGGGGCTGCCATGACCGGTTCCATTGCTCACCGCAAATAACTCCCCCTCCCCCACCGGGCCAGGGACCCTTCACTCCCTGTGCAAATTGATTTTCCTTGGTTGCTCCTATTTTTTTCCTTTCAACAATTAGCTGTTGAAGAGGCTGGTTTTAGATCAGGAAAATGAGACTCCAGGGCTGCAGGGCTGATGGAGAGGCAGCGGCCCCCTGGGGCCCAGCTCCTGCCCAGGGTTCCTGAGCGGCATTGGGCACCGCCAGCTCTCCTGACCACCTGGCCCCTGTGGGGGGAAGGGCCCAGACCCAGGCTGAGAATGAAGAGAACGACACACAGGAGGGCCGGGAGGGACTACCCCTGCAGAGGGAGGGCGGCACGTGAGGCCCAGGCAGTGTGGGGAGGGGAGTTTCTCTTGGACACCCACCAGGGGTGAGAAGCTCTGCTGGACAGAGCTGGGGCTCAGGGGAGCCTGCAGTAGCCGCTGCTCTGCCTCTGTCAGCCGGGAAAGCCAGCCGACACCTGGGTGTGTGTCAGGGAGACCTCCAGGGACCCTGGGTAGGTGAGGGCCACGGGCCATGGTGGGGTGCCTGGCAGGTGGGTTCGCCTGGCTGAAGATCTGCCAGGCTCTAGCTCTGTCTGACTGCAGTCTGCCTGGGGATAGCTCTGTCTAGCTGTATCTCTGGCCGGCTGTAGCTCTGGCTGTAGCTCTGCTGAACTGTAGCTTTGTCTGGCGGTAGCTCTGCCCAGCTGTAGTTCTCTCTGACTGTAGTTTTGCCTGGCTCTGGTTCTGTCTAACTGTAGCTCTGGCTGGCTGTAGCTCTGTTCAGCTATAGTTCTGCCTGGCTGTAGCCTTGCCATAGAGTGTAGGTGAGCTGATCCTGTTCTGTCGGAGCTAAACCAGGAGGTGCGCCTGCGGGTTTCAGAGGCTGCTTCTGGGAATCCTTTGCCCTGCGGCAGTAACGGGGCCCAGGTGGGGTGCAGGCGAAGCCCACCCTGCTGGAATTCTGACTCCTAGAACAGGCATCGCGTGCAGACCTCGTTGCTCCTGGGTGGCTGGGGACAGACCCCCAAAATAGAAGCAGCATCCCCAAGGGACAGTGTGGGGGGCCTGGTAGGGGGAGGACGTGGGCAGGACACCCAAGTGCTGGACCCTGGGCCCCCCCCAAAAGCCATCACGACCCTCCATCCTGCCGCTGTGTGTGGCAGAGCAGGGGACAGAGGGCCACGCCCCCAGAGACTGGCCTGAGTCCCACCAGACACGCGTCTGCCCCCCACACCCACACGTCCCGACCCCTGAGCAGAAGAGCCCCCTGAGACTGACTCGCCCCTGCCTAGCCTTTCAGGACACCCCCAGATTCCCACACCCCAACCAGCCCCAAAACCAGCATAGATGCCGGCAGCGCCCTCAGTGATGCCCGGGGACCCCTGCAGGGGCACACAGAGGCCCGGCTGGGCTAGAGCCGCAGCATCCTGTGGGGGATGGGGTCCCTCCCCAGTCCTCACGGCACCCTCTCTGGCCACCCAGGGTAGTGAAGGGGGGTAGACGCCAAGGGCATGAGTTTGGCCTAACCCCAGAGTGAACAGGGGTATCTCCCTGCACCAGCCCTCACGACCCATCTGCAGAGTGGGGGTGAGCCCTGGGAGAGGGCAGGGGTGGGTGGGTTCTCGTGACAGGAGCCACTGGCCCCCACCCTCCTGGCCCCACACAGCCCCATTTCAACCCTGGGCAGATATGCACCTTGCCCGCCCCACCCAGCTTTGCAGACCCCCCAGCTGGGCGGCAGCTGCTGACAGCCCCCTGGTTGCCCCCCGTCAGGCTCTTGGGGGCCGGGCTCTGCTCCTCCTCATCCTTCGCCGTCTCCAACACGCTGCCCCCCTGCGCGCCCGCTCCTTATCTGCTGCCGTGCAAGCCTGCGAGGAGATTTACCGCGGCCGGTGCCGCGGGACTAATCCTGCTCCCCACCTCCTCGGACGGTGCGGCCCGGACTTGATGTCACAATTTTCTCTCGAGCCTAATTAAACGGGGGGTGGGGGTGGGGGCAGAATTAAAGGCGATTGCCCGCGGGCGCGGCATCTCCGGCTTCCAGCGCCTGTTCAAGCCACGCAGCTGCAGAGCGGAGATAGGAGAGGCCGTGAATGGGCGCTGGCCGCGTGGGGAAGCAGGGGAGAGGCGGGCGGGCTCCGGGCGGGGGACAGTGCATGGCTGGGGCCCGACGTGGCATGCGCCCAGCTTGGTCTCTGTCCCAGTACATCCAAACCACCTGTGCATGTGCGGGTCCAGCACCTCAGGGGGCAGCAGGCAGGGCCCCCCCAGCTTGGCAGGGGCTTTGTAAGGGGGGGGGGCGGGACAGGCAGGGGAGACGTGAGGAGGGGCTGATGCTGGAGCTGGGGGCTGGGGGTGGCTGAGTCCACTGAGGTGGGGTGGGGCACTGTGGGCAGGGCAGGGGGCGGGCGGGGGGGCTGGCCCGGCTCTAATAGGGCAGGGGCACATCAGAGAAAAAAGGGACGGGGGGGAGGGTGTCTGGAGCAATAGCACAGCGGGTAGGGCATTTGCCTTGCACGTGGCTAACCCAAGTTCGATTCCCAGCATCCCATCTGCCCCCCCCACCCCCGAGCACCACCAGGAATAATTCCTGAGTGCATGAGCCAGGAGTAACCCCTGTGCATCGCCGAGTGTGACCCAAAAAGAAAAAAAAAAGAGAGAAAAGCAGGGAGGGGCACCAAGCGGCCCCAGGATACTACCAAGCTGGGGTTGAACCCAGGCTGGGTGGGGTGGGGTGAACCGAGAGCCCTGAGACCCGGCTCAGCCTTCCCCATCTGCTCCTGGGCTGTGGGAGGCCCTGAGCCCAACCCCATATGGGAAACAGAGGTCACAGTGTTTTAAGCCCGTCCAGGTGACCAGGGCCCCTCCAGGTCTGTGATGAATGCGCTGGACGCAGCTCAGCCTCTTGTGGCCAGGGCTTCCCTGCGCACCTGCCGCCCTCTGGCCCCATGGATTCCGCCCCAGGCCCCGAGTGGGTCAGACTCCCCAGGGCCAGGCTGGGATGCTCAAAAGCAGCACCAGGAAGCTGCTGGAGGCCGCCCTGCTGGGCTGCGGCGCCACCAGACCCGGTGGGCCCAAGGGGGTCTGTCTCCAGCTGTTCCCGGCCCGCCCCACCTGCACGCTGGTGGGAAGGAGCTTTGGGGGATGCACAAGCCGCTTCAGGCGTGGCTGCTGTGGGCACGGCAGGTGGTCCAGAGCTCACCCAGGAGAAACACCCAGAGCCTTGAGGGCAAGGCTGTTCAAACACAAGGCAGGGTGGGCCAGAATCCCTGCCGGGAGAACACAGAAAGGGGTAAGACCCCCAGGTACACACGGGAGGGAGCCCCAACTGCACAGGGGGGGGCTGGAGAGGGGCGGGGGCTGTCGCAGGGCCCTGTCCACCTGGCGTGGCCCTTCCGTCCCCGCACAGGTCTTCTGCCTCCACTCCCTACCCCCGCTTCTCAAACGCTACTTTAAACAGTGGCTGCCCCTTGGCAGAGCCTGCAAACCACTGAACTTGGGACCCCCTATGCTGGAGAGGTGTGGGGGGGGTCTCATCTCTGCAGGAGGTGGGGATGAGGAAGGGATGTCCACTCGGTACAACATAAAGACACGTGTGCAGAAATCCTAGGCGGCAGGAAGACCCGTCCAGGGGCCGAGGGGCCGAGGACCATCCAGCCAGGGTCCCTGTAGCCCTTTGGGCCCCAGGGGCAGGGCCTCCAGAGTAGCCCGGCACCCCAGCTGTGGCTGTCCGGCCTGCAGAGGGCGCTCTGCACCCGGGTCTCCCCACAGTCCTGCTGAAGCCAGGCCAGACAGCCCCACACCACTGCTCAGGGCCAGCCTGTGGGCTCCTGAGCACTCCGAAGGTCGACACCTGGGTCTCAGAGCTGCAAATCCCACCAACGTGGCCTCAGACCCACAGGGGCCGGGGAGTGGGGCCAGGGGGCTGGCATGCCGCAGCTCTGGCCCCACCATGGACAGCACTGAACCAGAACCTCTGAGGGGAGGAGGAGGACGGGGAGAACGAGGAGAAGGAGGAGGAGGAGGAGGAGAAGGAGGAGGAAGAGGAAGATCAGAAGAACTAGGGGGAGAATGAGGGGGAGGGGGAGGAGGAGATGAGGGAGGAGCAGGAGGC
>JAOXYA010000028.1:68770915-68806981 GCA_028565675.1 Sorex palustris | reverse complement strand
GGCTCTGCACTCAGGAATTACTCCTGGCAGTGCTCAGAGGACCATATGGGATGCTGGGAATCGAACCTGGGTCAGCCCTGTGCAAGGAAAATGCCATACCCTCTGTGCTATTGCTCCAGTCCCCTCTTTTAGGTTTCTTAAGGAGATGCCGTGGCCAGGGGCAAGCTTAGCTACACTATATCTGAGCTCTAGTCCCACAGCTACCAAGCCCACATATGTTGCATTTTCATCTTAATTCAAAATACTTTTCTTTCAATTTTCCCTCTGACCCCTGTGTATTTAGTGTCTACTCGATTCTTGAATATTTGTGGATATTCTGCCTCGCTTTTCATTATCATTTTGCAATTTAATTCTATTGTGGTCAGAGAACATATCTTATGTGGCTTAAATGCTTGTAAATGTATTGTGAATTGTTTTATGAACCAGAATACGGTCCTACTTGATCAATGTTCCCAGGCACCCGCAAAATAGTGTACGTTCTACCACTGCTAATGGACTTTATTCTCGAAATGACAATCCAATCAAGTTGGTTGATAATGTTATTAAATTCTCCTCTGAATTTTGCTGTCTTCTTGCTCTGTTGGAGAGAGAGAAAGAAAGAGGAAGAGAGAGAGGGAGAGAGAGAAGGAGAGAGGGAGAAAGAGAGAGGGGAGAGAGACGAAGAGAGAAATCTCCAGAAATCGCTCATGAACATTTCTACTTGTCTTTTTTTGCCCATTTTTTTCTTCCTGCATTTTGAAGCTCTGTTATTCGGTGAATAAACATTTAGGATTATATCCCCTTGCTGACTCGGCCCTTTCATCATTTTGAAATAACTTTCTTTATTCCTGGCAATACATTTTTTTTCTCTGAAATCTAGTTTATCTCATATTAATGTAGTCACTTCAACTTTCATTTTTCTTTTTTAATTAACAGAATGGTTTTACAGAGAAGGAAATGAGAAGAAAGTGCAGACGCTCCCAGCAGCCCCTGTCTGCACACGGTCCACTGCCGCCCCGCATCACGTGTGTGTGTGTGTGTGTGTGTGTGTGTGTGTGTGTGTGTGGCTCGAGGCACACGTGTCGTGGAGACCTGGGTCCTGGCATCACGTGTTTGCAGCACAGGCACATGTGCCAGGCAGACGTGGGTCCTGGAGTCATGTGTGTATGGCAGGGGACACACATGCCATGGAGATGTGGGTCCTGGCATCACGTGTGTGTGGCACGAGGCACACATGCTGTGGAGATGTGGGTCCTGCGTATGGCGTGGGGTGTGGTCTGATGGAGTTCCCCCCACGCGACCCAGATCCCCCCCACGCCCACCCCTCATGGGACAGAGCTTCCATTCCTGTCGGCTAAGCCGTGGGGCTTTTTAAAGGTATTGAAGGACCTAGAGCAACAGCACAGCAGGGAGGGCGTTGGCCTTGCATGCAGCCAACCCAGGTTCCATCCCCGGCACCCCAAAGGGTCCCCCTGAGCACAGAGCAGAACCGGCCTGAGCACCGCGGGGTGAGCCCAGAACAGACCCAGCGAGTCAACATTCTCCTGCCGCCCCCAGACAGCCCTGGTGCTCCCTGATGCTCCCTTCCTGCATCCCAAGCTGCCGCCACTCGCCTCCACAGTCCCCAGGGCATGCAGCTGCCGGGACCCTCAGATCCCCGTACCGAGACAGCTCTGCCCTCGCACACAGGCCACTGGGGGTGTCCCCGGAGCCCCTATTTTCTCATCTCTCCAGCCAGGGGGACACTCGTCGCCTCCACCCAGCCCAAGACGGCCGCGCTCGAAGGCTGCGTGCCAAGGAAATGCGTCTGTCTGTGGCTCAGGGTAAGCCGGGCTCTTGTGACTTTCATCCTCCCTCTTATTTGCTCTCATTTCTGGGTACCTCTTGCTGGAATCCCAGGACGAAGGAGGGAGGCAGACCCAGCTCTGAGCCTGGACCCTATGGGGCCACTGGCGTGTCCAGTCCTCCCACTCATGGCCTACACAGCTTCTTTGTGACCTGATCTCCCTCCATGGCTCCCTCCACAGCCTGCCCGTGGCTGGGGCCCCTTGTGGCCTGTCCGTGGCCTGTCTGTGGCCAGGGCCCCTCGTGGCCTGACCGTGGCCTGACCGTGGTCTGACCGTGGCCTGTCTGTGGCCAGGGCCCCTTGTGGCTTGTCCGTGGCCTGCCCATGGCCGGGGCCCCTCATAACCTGTCCATGGCCGGGGCCCCTCATGGCCTGGCCATTGCCGGGGCCCCTCATAACCTGTCCATGGCTGGGACCCCTCCTGGCCTATCCATGGCCTGTCTGTGGCCAGGGCCCCTCGTGGCCTGTCCGTGGCCAGGGCCCCTCATGGCCTGTTTGTGGCCGGGGCCCCTCGTGGCCTGCCCATGGCCGAGGCCCCTCATAACCTGTTTGTGGCCGGGGCCTCTCGTGGCCTGCCCGTGGCCGGGGCCCCTCATAACCTGCCCATGGCTGGGACCCCCCCGTGGCCTGTCCGTGGTAGGGGTCTGTCCATCTGGGCTGCTTACTTTTCCACTAGCAGGTGGCTGATGTGGAACAGGGTTCAGTACCCAGGGAGAGGCCAACCAACCCAAGCCAGCACCCAGTGGACACCACCAGGCCTTCCCTGAGGCCCTGAGGGCTCAACAGCCCCTGCCTGTCCTGACCCCGGTGCCCAGTAGCCCTGAGGCTGCAGTGGCCATCACCACCTAGGACAGGCTGGGGCCCTCTGCTAGTCATTGCTATGTGGGCAGCAGGGCCTGTGACTCGCCTGTCCCCTCAGGGACTGTCTCCCTAGGGTGGTGCCCAGCCCAGGCATGTGCCCTACTGGCCCCGCATGGGCTCCAGCCCAGGCCCCGACTGCACCTGAACAGAAGTTCAGGAGGTGGCACTGGACAAGGCAGTTTAGAAGGCGCTGAGCACTGAGCAGCACAGAGCAGCCCGGAGCCAGGGGCCCTGCCCATTGGAGCCAGGGGGGATGGGGGGACAGCTCCCTCCTGCCGTCCCCACCCAGGGTCAGTCTCCATCCTTCCCCTGGGGGCGCCACCTCCATGTAAACCAGGCAACCACGGAGACTGGCCCCTCGTGGGAGATGCTGGGAGGGGCAGCAACTGCCCAGCAGCAGAGGGGGAGAAAAAAGGTTCCATCGGGACCAGGGGATGGAGAGAAACAGGGGAAAAGGAAGAGGGCAGGGATGGAAGGAGGACGGGGTGGGGAGTGGAGGGCAGGGGACGGAGAGTGGACAGAAAGGAGACCTGGGGGCAGAGGGCAGAGGGCAGTGGGGAGGCAGGACGGAGCAGAGATTAGCTGCGGTTCCCTCTGCCCAGGGCAGCCGGCCCCACCCACCCAGGAGGAGCTGGGGGCTGGCCAGCGCCCGACCCCCGACCCACCACGCTCTAGCTGTCACCAAGGGTCGCTCCCTGGCCATGGCCAGTGCTGCCTCCTGCAAGCTCAGAACAGGTGCCGCGTGGGGGGCAGGGGGAGGGCGCGGCCCTGCCCAGCAGGAGGGGGCTGGGGTTGGGGGACCCCCCAGATAGCCCACACTCCCAGGCAGCTGCACCTGGCCTGCCCCGGGGCCCCGCAGCCCCCCACCCAGAGTCAGAGAAGGGTCTCGGAGGACTGTAGGTGAGCAGGCTAGGGAGGGAGAGGTGTGGAGGGCCGGTGGGAGGGCTCCGGCCCTGGCCTGACCCCCACCCTTTGTGCCCAGGCACCAGCACCTCCAGGCCCTTGGGGAGCACCCAGCAGAGGGTGCATGTGAAGGGCACCCCGCCAGCAGGGGGCAGCTGGTGGCGGAGCTGAAGGAATGGGAGCCCCCGTGTACCAGCCAGACCTGATCCTGCGGCTGGGGTCGGGGGTACCCAGAACGAAGCCCGCGGGGCCCTGGCAGGGAGCTGGGGTGCTTGCACCCTGGCAGCAGCAGGGGGAAGGAGATGAGGGCCGGCCCAGCTGCCTGGGGATAACAGGACACGGGAGTCACAGGAGGAGCACTTGGGAAGGGAGCACAGACCCCTGAGGGGTGCTGGCTGGCTCTGCTGGGTCCCAACTAACGTGCCTCCTGCCCTGACCTGGGCTGGCCCCTAAGAGCAGACACTGCCCACATGCCCTGGTTCCAGAAGGTTCTACGGCAGGCTGGAGGAACCCCAGGGAGCTCAACAAGCACATGGCGAGCCAGCCGGCCATCCTGCCAGAGGAAGACCAGAGGGGCTGGGTCAGGGCGCAGGAACAGGGGGGCGCACAGCGGGGAGAGAGCAGCCGTCCGCCGCCCCACCCCCAGGGTCACGTGCCCATCCTCGAGGCCCCCAGTGCGGTGTGTGGGTCCAAGAGAGCGGCTGGGCACCCACTGTCCCCTAGTGTCTCCCTCCGATACGGGGCTGGAGAGTTGCATACGAACACGGCCGGGCTCCTCACAGCCCAGAGCGTGCTTCTCCGGGTTATTTTCAGGCCTCTTGGAAAGACCTGGCTGCAGGCAGAAGGTGGGGGACAGCAGGCTCCCCTTCCCCCGCCCCAGTAGCCACTGTAGGACACCGGCACAAATTCACTTCTCCTGTGCTGGGCCCCACAGGCCTCACCGCTGCCCGGTCACGGCGTGTGGCCATGGTCCCCAGCCCGGCCTGGTCAGGGCCGAGGGAGCTGCAGTGGCCCACCACGGGGTCGGAGGGGAGTTCAGTTCCCCGTGACCAAGCCAAGATCGAGTCAGGGCACAACACTTTGTTGTTATTTTATTTCTCTTTGTTTGGGGGCCACACCAGGCAGTGCTCAGGGCTGACTCCTAGCTCTGTGCTCAGGGATCACTCTCGGTGGTGACCGGTGGTGACCACATGGGATGCCAGGGATCAAACCAGGGTCACAGCCGCTTGTAAGGCCAGACACCTTCCCTGCTGGACTGTCACTCTGGGCCAGGACACTGTCCTCTCAGCAGGAGGCTCAGGGGGTCTGAAACCCTAAAGCCAAGTGACTGGCACAGCAGGAGGTGATGGTGGTGATGGTGATGGTGGGAAGGGGGAGGGTGATGGTGGGGAGGGTGACCCCGGCACACAGTCCAGCCAGGCACTAAAGAGGGAGAGGATTGCCTGCCCACACCCCTCCTTTCACCTGCTACCCTGCTCTGTTCTCGGGGGTCCCACACCCCACAGCCTCCCCGGGACCCTGTGAGGGGCCCTGGTATCTCCTTCCAAATGCCACCCACCCCTCAGCACCATGCAGGGCTCACACCAGCACCAGGGACCCCATGGATAGCGTCTGGGGGAGCCCTGGCAGGTCCAACTCGGACTCTGGGGCACAGGAAAATTTCCTCGAGGATGGAGGCCTGAGAGATCTCCTGGCACCCGGCTGCAGCAGGGGGCGGGCACAGACGGGTGGCATGGGCCTGTCCTTACCCAGCAGGCCAGTCTTCACTTACACCCAGCCCGGGCCAGAGGCCAACAGGGGGGCCACCCTCACACAGGAAGGATGACCATGTGCAGGGACTCTGCTCTGACTACATTCACCATGGCCTGTCCCCTGTCCCACTGCCCGTCCCCCCATCCCTGCTACCTATTCCCTGTCCCCAGGCCGTCCTGGTCCTTCCCTGCACCCCAGAGCAGCAGGTGACCTGCCACATCTCTCAGCGGTCACCTCGGATCTGGGAGCAGAGCCCAGAGCTGTCCCCTCCGGAGATGGCGGCTGGAACTGTCACTCTGGCACGCAGATCCAGGCTGAGAATGAGATGTGACATTTCTTGGTGTGCATGGGCTGGGACAAAGCGGAGCAGATTTCATAAATATGTAAATCTCCGCCGCTTCCGGTGCAGGGAGGCAGCACCGCCTGGCCGCACCCCTCCCGCCTACCCTCAAGGCCGGCCGCGGGCTTCTACAGCACCGGGAGGGAGCGGACAGATCCCCTCTCCGGCACCTCTCTCGGTGTGGTGTGCGCCCACCCTGCCCGTGCTCCCTGTGGCATCTTAGGGCAGGCGGCAGCCCGCAGCAAAGCAGGACATGCAAGCTCAGCGTGGGTTTTGGGCTTCCTGTACCCCTGAAAGCGCAGCTGCCCGGAGCCCCCCCAGGACCATATCCCCACCCCACCCTGCTCTTCCCCTAAGCTGCTCCAGATGAAAAGGGACCCTCTGACCCACACTGACAGGCCACGGCTTGGTCTTCAGAGTGCCCATGTGATGCCAGATGCCCGCCATGAGGCAGCCTGAGACCCTGTGGTCCCCAATCATCTTATCCCCCATCCCACCCCTCCAGATTCCCCTAGGGTCTGTCTGACAGAGCCCCTGTTTGTTTTCCCAGAACAGCCCTGTCCCCCGTCCCACTCACACACACTCGCGTGAGGCCCCTGCCTCCTTCAAGCCACAGCACAGCAGTTGAGCAGAGTAGGGTGGGCGCCGGGCAAGAGGACAATGGCATGAGGTGAGGTCCCGCAGACCCGCTCTGAGGAGGACGACGGAGGGAGGTGCCACCACCTTCTACCCACAACTCCTAGGCACACCCTGCCTGGAACTCCAGGAGGGGAGACACGGGCTGGTCACCCCTGAGGCAAGGGCCGGTTTCCAGCAGAGCGGGAAGTGAGCTGTGCCGCCTGGTGTGCCTGGCTGCGGCGGACAGAGACGTTGGGGTGTCCAGGCCGCGAGTAGCAGAGCACCCCTGCAGGTCTGAGGAGGAAAGGCTGGAACCTTGAGCCAGCACCCCTGGGAACAAAGCTCCCCTGATGCAACAGGGCCACCTCGAGTCCTCCCCACGCTGAGAGTCAGGCAGAAGGCACCTCTCCCGGCTCAGCCCTCCTGGCGGAGACGGTGCCGGCTGAGGTGGGACGTGGCCCCCAGCCACCACGGGCTCCACGTGGGGGGACACGCCCTGCTGCAGAGAGGCTCCCGGCCTGCTCTGCTGGCAGCCCCGGGCGCCATCTGGGGAGACAGACTGTTTCTCCGCACGCTGGTTGGCACCCGGAGCCGCCAGGCGCCGCCCCACAGCGGCCTCTGCGGGGGCCTGCGCCGTCCCCGGGGACGGTCCGAGCAGGAGGAGGGCAGAGGTCCACCTCGCGCCAGGAATGCAAGGCGGGCGCGGCTGGCCCACCCCGCTGGGCTCTGCCTTGGCCCACGCCGCCTGCATCGCTCTGAAGTTCAAGGAGATGATGCACGCCAGGAGGACGCTGGACGTGGCGTGGCGGCAGGCGGGGACCCGTGGGCCTCGGAGTCCAGCAGCCTGGACGCTGGTCTGCACCGGCAGGTGCTGCAGAAGCACCTGGCACCTGCACGCCCCAGTTCCTGGCCTCTCATTGGCGCTCTCCGGGTCACATGACCAGCCCACCAGCCAATCCCTGCCGCAGTGGAAACGCGGTGCGGTGATTGGCTGAGGCATGGGTCACGTGACGCAGAGCCCGGGGCCTCCTGTCAGTTTCCCAGCCCGCTGCTGGCTGCATTGCTGGAGCGGCGTGAGCAGGTGCTGCCCTTGCCGCCGAGGCCGGCCAGGAGGGTCCCTGCGTGCTCGACCCCTGCTCCCACGCAGCCCCCCGGACTCCGAGACGTCCCCAGCCCGGCCTGGACCCAGGAGCGAGGCACCTCGGCGAGGGCAGCTGCAGAAGGAGAGCACCAGCAGCCGCACGGTGTCCACTAGTCCCTGTCCTCGGCCGGAAGGCCCGCTCTCTTCCAACCATGCTCTGTTGCTCTGTGGGCTGCGGGCCACGGGGGAGGCAGCGCTGGCACGGCCCTGGCGCCCGGGCGCTCCTCCTTGGCCCCTTTGGAATGCGCTGGGGGAGCCGGGCCGCAGGTGGGAGGAGACTGAGTCATTCCCAGGCAAACAGCGCTGGGCTCTCAGCCCCAGAGGAAGCAGGAGGAGCAGAGGAAGAGGAGGAGGGGAGGAGCAGGAGGAAAGGGAGGCAGGGAGGAAGGCGTCTGGGAGCCAGCCCCGGGCAGCTCCAGGGCCTCAAGGTCACACCTGGCCTGCAGCTGGCGACGGGGAGAGCCAGAGGGTGCCCTGGGAGCCCCACAGGGACAGACAGGAAGCCTGGGGCAAGGTGAGGGCACTGCCAGCCGCGCCTGATGGGCACATTGTTCCTGAGTCCTGGCTGCCGGTGAGGGTGCAGATAACCTCGCCCCAGTCTGATCTCCACCCTCCCCATCACTCCTGACCCTTTGGGTGCCCCCACCCCAGTCACCTGCAGACCCCCGCTGCTCCCCAGCAGTCACAGAGGCTGCTCACCCCCCCCCAGTGCCCCTCCTCAGAGAGGCAGCACAGTCGGCTCCCTAGCGGGGGTGGGGGCAAGGGCTGTGTAAGGCCGGGCACAGCAGAGCTGACCCCACAGCCCTAGGGAGTCCTCCACGGGGAAGCACAGGCCACAGCGGGCTGAGGGGCTGCCAGATGTCTACCCACTGTGGCTCTCTGTGTAGCCAGCTGGGCCAGGTGCCAGCCCCTGCCAGTGGTGGGACAATGGTGAGCTGACTCTCACGGCACTTGCACCCACACAACCCCACACACTGCAACTCAGCATCAGGGCAGAGAGACCGCCCAGAGCCACGGACCCTGGAGGCAGACTGAGTGGGCTTGGAGGGGCCAGGTGGGCTAGGGGGACAGGCGCGTCCCAGGGAGCACAGGGAGACCCCAGGGAGCACAGGCAGGGGAGGAGCTTTTGGGGGTGTCCACAGGCCACAGCCTCACTGCCTCGGAGTGTGGTCCTGCCCTTCCCCTGAACTCAAGCCTTCTTCCCCAGCCACCTCCTGCTCCTGGGCCTACACAGAACCTCCCCCAACCCCCTGCACTCCACTTCCCTCCGCCCACCCCACTCCAGCCGGCACTAGTGAGGCCCTCCCAGAAGCAGAGGTAACACCGCAGAGGTCCCGGGAGAGAGGCAGCCGGACTGGGCAAGCGGTTCAGGGAGCTGGAGAGGTTCCACAACCAGGGCCAGAACCCCAGTCTGTCTCAGACGCCTGGGAGGAAGGGGGCGCGTGCATGGCAGAGAACTAGCCAGACCTCCAGGGGACCATGGGGGCGAGGTCCCGGGAAGGAAGAAGGGCAGCAAGCGGTGCAGAGGACGGCGGGCTCGGGAGAGGTCCAGACTCAAGAGCTTTGGGTGGGTCCCCGCAGGGTGTGGAGCAGATAGGGGAGTCGGGAGGGGGCTCCTGGGGGGGCTGCTCTGGCTTCTGGCCTGAGGGAGGGACTGGGGCCACCAGGACCCCCATTCTGAACCTGTGGTGATGAGGGGGAGAGCTGGACTGGCCTTGGTCTCCACAAGCCCCTCCAGCCAGGCCCCCTGCGACACAGCCCCTGTTCCTAAAACCCGAGGTCGGATTCCCACACAGTCTGGATGAAGCAGCCAGGACAAAGGTCCCCGGCTGGGTGGCGGGCAGAGAGCCCTCCTCCTGCAGGTCCCTCCGCCGCGCTGCCAACCCAGCTCTGGTGGTGAGGAAATCAGGCTTGAAAGGCGCTTTGGACACGCCTCATTCGTGTCCAGCGTGAAGCAGGTGTGTTTGCGGGGGCTGGTGTGAGCCAGCAGGGATGGAGCAGAGAGACCAGATGCAGCCGGGAGGTGGGCACCCCCCATCCCCCAAGGTCAAGGCCGAAAGACGTGGGCACAGGCAGCCGACAGCAGCTTACAGGGGGGCGGCGCATCCGGGCAGATACACAGGCCCAGGGCAGGAGCTGGGCCACAAACATTCCCCCCCACCCACCCCCGGGACGGCGCCGCCTCCCCCGCCTGCGCTGCCCGACAGGAAAAGGCTTTTCGCTGGGAATCCTCCGGGCGCCGCGCGGGCTCTGGGACCCAGCATCCAGCATCGCGCTGCCTGGAAACGGCCCCATCCTGGACCAGGCTCGCCGCCAGCGCGGGGCCCCAGCGCCCCCTGGGAGTCGGAGGCGGTACTGCGCCCAGAACTGGGGGGGACCGGGCAGCGCTGCCCCTGCTGGCCCCGCCCTTCGCCCACTCACGTGGCCGCGCCGCCTGTGAAAGCGGGGTGAAGCTTGAGTGCATCCTGGCCTCTCCCACGCGCCGGGCGACCTCCAGATGGCCCCGTGCCCTGCACCGTGGGAGCGCAGGCCGGCCCAGCTGCTGTCCGCCCCTGCCCAGAGCCCAGGGCCACTGCGCTGGCCATCCCGCCACCCGGAGCCAGGACAGCGCTCGGGACCCCCACACACACAAAGCGTCTCTCGGGAACTCTGGCCAGCAGCTGCCCTGAGCGCCCCCCCTCCTGCTTTGGCGAGCCCTGAAATGGGTCACCGGTAGTCACGGGCAGCCACGACAAGTGTCGGGAGGGTCAGGCAGTCCTTGAGGAAGGACAGAGACAGGAGGGAGGAGTGGTGCCCACCCAGCCCTGTGATGCCCAGCCCACACCGCGGGCCCGTCGGTGGGGGGCTGCGGTTGGCTGAGCCTGTAAGGCTGGTGGCCCCTCTGCTGTGTCCACTGCTGGGCGTGAGTCCTCAGGGCAGGGAACCCCCACCCAGTGGACGGAGGCCAGCCAGGACCAGAGTAAAGATGGGCACGGGGCGCTGGCTGGGAGCCCAGGCTCTCCCCACCCTCGACCCTGCTCCCTGCCAAACCCCCATACTGAGGCAGCCCGGCAGGTGTGGGGGTGACGCTGCCGCGTGCTGGGCACTTGGTGCCCCCGCTCGGCACCCCCACCGGGTGAGGACCCGTGACTCCAAGGCGGTGGGCATTGGTTGCTGGGACAGGGTCGCCGTGACCCCGTGTGGCCATCCCGGGCTGTGCAGTGGCGGGTCTCCCGGGAGCCTCGGACGCGGCGGCTTTAATTTCCTCGCTGACATTTGGAGTGAGCCTGTGGGCCCGGCTGTGTGGGGCTCCTGAATGTCAGCCCGAGGCCCCCAGCTCCTGCACCGTGCAGGCTCCACCCCCGCAAGGGGGCCGCGTTCCCGAGGGTCAGCCTCCCCCAGGGTGGCCGCCAACGGCGCCCTCACCATGCCAGGGGTCCCTGGGGGGCTGGGGAGCCGCACCCGGTGTCACACCCACCCACACCGACCCAGCTCAGCAGAGCAACCCGGAGGGGCCAGTGACCACAGGGGACCTTGCCCAGCCCCACGGCTCTGATGGTCTCCTCCCCGCGGGCGGACC
Source organism: Sorex palustris (assembly GCA_028565675.1). Taxonomy (NCBI): domain Eukaryota; kingdom Metazoa; phylum Chordata; class Mammalia; order Eulipotyphla; family Soricidae; genus Sorex; species Sorex palustris. The sequence continues at coordinate 68,795,982 of JAOXYA010000028.1, read as the reverse complement.
CCCACGTCCACCTGAAGGCCCCCAGGAGGGGCACGTGGGCTCATTAACATTCTCGCTGCGCGGGCGCCGGCCGGACACGCGCCTTCAATCTGGAGCCGCCTCGGCAGTGGGAAACAGACTGATTTTAATAACGCTAAAAATAGCTCGGCCACGCTAGCGTCCCCCCGCCCGGAGGGGCTGCTCTCACCTTCACACTCCCCTCAGAGCCTCTGCAGGGGCTTCAGACCCTTCCTGCTCAGTGTCCCGGGGGTACCTGGGGCCCTGCCACCTCTCCGCGGATAGACCGATGGGGCGAAGGCCCGAGGGTTGGGGCACAGGTGGGAGGAGCCCTCCTTAAGGGGAGCTGCTGCACTGACCTGGCTAGGGGGATGCCCAGGCCTCTCACAGGCCGGCCCCAAGTCCCGGGCCTGAAACCCCGACAGGTCCCCCGCAAGCTGGAGCCGGCCAGGCCGCCCTGCCCGGGGAGAAGTCCCCACACCCCCCTACCTGGCCCGCACACACCAACGCCTGTTCCCTCCACCAGGCATGTGGCCGCAGCCCTCCCCCTCCCCTCCTTCCCCTCCTCCCCTCCTCCCCCTCCTCCCCCTCCTCCTCCCTTTGGTTTGGTTTTTGTTTGGGGGACTCACCCAGTGGTGCTCGGGGATCACTCTCGGAAGGGCTCAGGGTGCCTTACTGGGTATCGGGACTGGCCCCGAGTCACTGTGTGCAGGACGCGTGTCCACCTGCTCTCTGTCGCTCCAGCCCCACCATCAGCCACACCCTGTCGCCGAACCCGCACCGCCATTGCTGTCCCCGCCCTCCTCTCCGTCACCATCGTCTCTACCCGCCAGTCCAGCTTCTGTGGCTAGAGACGAGGCCGTGGCCCCAGGGAGCTGCCCAGGGTACGGCAGGCAGCTGTGTGAGTGGATGTGAGTGGGAGGAGGGCAGCGGGCACCGGAGCTTCCTGTGACTCCCTCAGGGCCACGTCACCTGCACTCGGAGGGTCAGCTCCATAGCACGCGACCCTGGGAAGGTGCAGCCACCCTCAGTCCTGGCTGGGCAGTGCCCTTTGCTGTGAGGTCACCCGGGCCAGGGCCAGGACGAGTCAGGAGCCGCCCATCTCCGTCCCATGTCATGCCCCAGCCACACTCAACACGCGCTCCCCTCATGACACGGCCACACGCGCTTCTCCTCAGGACACGGACACACACGTTCCTCTCAAGACACAGCTACGCACCTTCCCCTCAGGACATGGCAGGGGCCAGACACACTTATTCCACTCAGGACACACACACATTCCTCTCAGGACATGGCATGGGCATGGACGTTTTCCTCTCAGGACATGGACACACATGTTCCCCTCAGGACACGCATGTTCCTCTCAGGACATGGCAGGGCCCAGACACGCGCGTTTCAGGACACGGACACACGCATCCCTCTCTGGACACAGTGCAGGAATGGACATTCCTCTCAGACACACGCTTCGTCTCCCCACCTCAACCTCACGTTCAGGGCGTGAGGGGCGCCTGCTGGCTCAGCTCTGCTGTTCTTGGCCCTGGGGCATGCCCTATCCAACCTGGCAGTGAGCAGCTTCCCTGCAGGCAGCTGAGGAGAAGCCCACCAGGCATCCCAGACATATTCAGGAACCCCAACATCGTGGACCCCACTCTGAGAGCCAGTGGCTATGGCACCAGTCACTTTCTTGCTATAGCATCCTAGGACATGTGCCCACTGACCCAGGGCTCTTCTGAGTCCCTCATCTGTGAGGAAGAAGTAGGTCCCCAGGGGCTCTGTGACATCATGCTCAGACTCACCTCTGGGCCAGGAGGAACTGAGGAGTGACGATGGTGACACCAGGAGCCCCACCTCCCCGCCCTCACCCTTGCCCTTTCTTCCAGGCAGCCCTCCTGGATTGCTAGACTTTCTCCTCCTCCTCACATCTCATATGCTCTGGGTCCCTTCCAGTGTCCCCTCCCGCTGGTGGCAGCCCACCCCACCACATCTCAATGGGAACAGAGGCAGGGAGGAGGGACCCTGCGCGGCGACCAGCCCGAGTCCGCGGGCATGCGTGGCCAGGGTGCCGTGGCCGATCATGAGCTGAGCCGTTCTCATGCTGAGCTGGCGCGTGCTGTCCTCACCGCCCGCACAGTTCTCGCTGCTGCCTTTGAAAATGTCAACTTCTTATCTTGCCAGCATTTTTTCTGACTTGGAGAATTCAATAAGGCGGCTGAGTAACCCTTACACTCCTAATGAAGCGGCGTCTCCCTCGCCCTCCCGTCTCAGCCCTCTCTCTGTCTTCCCTCTCCCTGGGCCAGGCAGCTGCGGGGCTGCCCCGTCCCACAGGCCACTCGTGTGTGGGCAGCGGCCTCAAGACGGCCTCTCTCTGCCTGCCCATGCCCATGCCCACTGCCAGCCCCGCCCACCAGCCTCCAGAACTGTGTCCACGGGGCAGGGGCAGGCTGGGCAGGCAGCCTGCAAGACCCCCATCCCAAGCAGGGGAGAGACTGTGGACTGGGGTCCACTCTGCGCCAGCCCCTGCCTGGGCCCACCTCATGCTCTGGCCTCCCCGGGGAGCACTGTCCAGCCCCTGGGCAGCCTGAGGCCCCTGGAGGCCTCGCCCCATAACCAGAGCATCCAAGCCCATGGGACACACTCGGGGCAGGGCCAGGAGTGGCTCAGCCAGGGGCTCTCCTCAGACTCGAAAACCGGGGCAGTGGCGATGGTGATAATGCAGAATGACACTGTTGGCACCGGCATGCTTCACGGTGTCGCAGACAGCGTGTAAGACCCTCCAGCGCGCGCATGTGGTGGCTATGGTGATGGTGGAAATGGGGGCATATTGATGATGGGGTGGTGGTGTGATGCTGATGGTATGGCTAGGCCATATGGAGATGGTAATGATCACGGCAGTGGCTGTGATGGGGGGAGGTGATGATAGTGATGGTAGCAGTGATGGTGATGGTGGTGCTGGAGGTAATGGTGGTGATGATGGTGGTGGTGATGATGGTGGTGGTGGTGATGGTGGTGGTGATATGATGTTTGTGATGGTGGTGGTGATGTGATGGTGGTGGTGGTGGTGGTGGTGGTGGTAATGGTGGTGGTGGTGGTGGTGGTGGTGAAGGTGATGATGGTGATAGTGGTGATGTGATAGTTGTGATGGTGGTGATGGTGGTGGTGATGGTGGTGATGTGATAGTTGTGATGGTGGTGATGGTGATGGTGGTGGTGGTGATGTGATGGTTGTGATGGTGGTGGTGGTGATGGTGAAGGTGATGGTGGTGGTGGTGGTGGTGGTGGTGATATTGATGGTGGTGATGGTGGTGATGTGATGGTGGTGATGGCGGTGGTGGTGATGGTAATATTGATGGTGGTGATGGTGATGGTGGCTATGGTGGTGGTGGTGATGGTGGTAGTGATGGTGGAGGTGATGGTGAAGGTGATGGTGGTGATGGTGGTGGTGATAGTGTTGATGGTGATGGTGATGTGGTGATGGTGAAGGTGATGATGGTGGTGGTGGTGGTGGTGGTGGTGGTGGTGTGATGGTGGTGATGGTGATGGTAGTGGTGGTGATGGTGGTGGTGATGGTGGTGGTGGTGATGGTGATATTGATGGTGATGATAATGGTGGCGATGGTGGTGGTGGTGGTGATGGTGATGATGATGGTGGTGTGGTGATGTGATGGTTGTGATGGTGGTGGTGATGATGGTGATATTGATGGTGGTGCTGGTGATGGTGATGATGGTGGTGGTGGTGCTGGTGATGGTTATTGTGGTGGTGATGGTGAAAACAGTGAATGTGGCAGTAATGTGGAGGTACTGGCACAGGCAGGGGTGGTAATGGGGATGGTGACAGTGGTGAGAAGGAGTGTGGGGATGGTCTGTGTCTCCTTGGGAGACACAATGACAGCCATCTGTGTAGCTAAAATAAAAGTCAAGACAGACCAAGCTCAGCCCCCAGGACTGAGCAGCCTTTCCTGGGCCCTTCCATGACTAACACCAGGTGAGAGCTTTGGTCTGCCCGGCACCTGGCTCTGACCATAACTGGCCACTGGCCGCTCTCATGGCTGAGTCTGCCCCTCCCCAAGGGTTGACCTTCGCTTCTGGGCAGCAGGACGTGTCTGGGGGCCCTGGGGATAGAGTGGCTAACTGTGGACCTACCCCTCGGTGTGAGTGTCCCCACCCTTGGCGGCACAATGACCCCCACGCAGGACCATCGGAGTGCAACTCGGAGAGCCCTTCTGTGGATGGGGGCAGGCCTGCGTCTGGAGGACGTGCTAGGAGAAAGTCACGCAGAGCCTGGCCCCCGCCCACACGCCGCTCCCCGTGGCAGCCCTGCATCGGGGAAGCACCGAAGAACTTGTTCTAAATATCCTCGCAAGGAGCGGGCGCGTGGGCGCCGCTGCCTCTGATCTGTCGCAAAGGCAGGCACCGCTCCAGGGCCGGGGGCAGCCTGGTGGGGGGGCCGGGCGAGCTTAGGGCAATCATTTGGGGGCCCCCTGGACTTCAGCCCTGCCTCAGCCCTGCTGGAGCACCGGCAGGCGGGAGGGACTCCAGGGCCGAAGCAGTAGCACCCCATCGTGTGGGTTCCACACCCGTCCTGAGGGGGAACTGCCCCACGTGGCCTGGCCAGCAGTCTGGGCCCCGCTGGGGACAGGGTTGGGGAATAGGGAGGGGCCTGTGGGCTCTGCTGGGGTTCATCTGAAAGGGGAGACTTCCTCTGTGAAATGAGGGGCCAATGGCGCATTGACTGAACTCCCGCCCTGGTGCCGGACCTCAGCCACAGACGGGGACACTGCTCTGACCTAGAGGTGCCCAGAGTCTGGGGTTCCGGGCAGCTGCAGTGACCCCAACATGCAGTGGACAGTTGGGAGAGGATGGGGTGGGCCAAGTCAGAGATGGAACTGAGGGTGAGGGTGTGGGATTCAGGGGGTGCCGGCCCATACCGGGGGCTGGATTCTAAGGAGAACCAGCTCCAGGCACCTATCAGAATCATGCAGGGGAAACTCAATCCTGGCCGCTGCCCCTCCGCCCTGGGTGCTCCTGACCCCACTCTGGGTGCCCCCACCACCTCCATCCTGGGTGCCCTGCCCCCCCTCCCAGGGTGTCTGCAGTGGCGCTGCCCGCAGTGCTGGGGAAGGTGTGATGGGCCTTGGGGAGAGCACTCAGGTGAGATTTAATGAGAGGACTGGGGAGAATAAATTCTATTACACAGTTTTATTTCGCAGCCTCCCCTGAGTTGAATAGCAAATGCAGACGTGAGGCGCCTGTTATAAATAGAAAAGATTCCAGGCAGGAGCTGGGGACTGCCTGCCTGCGCCCCCACTGTGGGGATGCCAGCTCCCCCACTGCCCCTCCTCCTCCCTCCCGCTCCTGCCCCTCACCCGCTCCCCCTGCTCCCCCTCTCCTCCCTCCCCCTCCCCTGCTCTCCCTCCCCCTCCCCCCTCCCCCTGCTCAACAGGAAAGTCATGACCTACTGGGGGAGGGGTGGCCCTGCGCAGCCCAGAACAGTGCAGGTGTGAGGAGCACTGGGCCAGGAGCCTTGGCAGTTCAGGCTTCCCACTGGTTTCCAGAAGCTTCTCTGGTGAGCTAGGCCAGAGCATGAGGCCCTTGCAGCGGAGGCGGAGGGCATCCAGGACAGGACCCCCGTGGTGAGGATCCTGAGAGCAGAGGGGGCGGGTGGGGGGCTGTGGGGCAGAGCTGGATGACGAGAAGGTCAGAGAGGCCAGCTGAAGCCAGGATGGCCCTAGGAGCAGGGACTCCCCCGTGGGATTCCCCCGCCCTCCCTCCACCCGGTCTCCTGCGGGCTCCCCTGGCTTCCGGGCCTTTGCTAGAACTGAGGGAGGCGGGAGCGCAGAGCCCAGTGACTCAGGGGCCTTGAGCTCCAGCTGTTGGGAGCGGTGGCCTCGGGGCGGGCGGAATAGAGGACATACCGAGGCACAGGCTGGGACCAGCGCCAGGCAGAGTGCAGAAGCCCCGGGGTGGCCCTGGCCCCACGCATGACCCTGAAGGCCCTCTCAAACCCTCTCTCCATTCCGGGTCGGGGTCTGGAGGCCCCGCCTGGGCCCCTGAGCTCCCCGTGGTGGCCTCCGTGTCCAGTGGGTCAGCGGGGACAGCCCGTGGGAGCACACGTGGGCCAGTCGCACTGACTCCTGAATGGGCCTCCACGACCGTCCCCGAGCACCTGACAGCAGCCCACCGGGACCCCAGGTGCCCAAGCTCCCACTGCGACTCTCCTCTCCCCACTCAGCTGCGGACACGCAGACCCCCAAGAGCCAGCACAGGGCCGGGCGCGGGACACGTGTCCCCACTGTGGGACATACTCTGGGATCCCTACCCACCAGTCCCCCCAGGCCCGACCCCAGACCACAGTGCTGGAACAGCCCCGCCTTCAGGGCGCCTGGCTGGGTGACAAATGACCCTGCCTGCCTGTGGGGTGGGTGGGGGGCTAGGGAGCAGGAACAGGTGGGTGAGTGCAGGGAGGTTCCTGGCTTAGCTGTGGGGGTCCCTGCAGGTGTGAGCTCAGAGCGCCCCACCCCCCTGAATCTTAGCCACGCCCCCTTTCTGGAACCTGCCTCGGCTGGACCCAGCTGCTGCTAGAACCAAGGGCATCCTGGGTACTCCGAGGAGCCCAGGGCCATCTGTCCCTGGAGGCACAGCTGCTGCCAGCCCTGCCCGTCACCGGGCTCCAGCACAGCAGCAAGGGCCCTGCCGGCCTGGGGGGGTACCCAGCGCCCTGGCCCTGCTCACCCTGACAGGAGGCCGGAACTGTGGATTCGACAGGGATGCCTGTGCCCCTGAGGGCAGGAAGCAGAGATGGAGCCTCGCTGGGGGGGTCCCCTTGGGCAGCGGTTCACTCACACCCCCCTTCTCACCCAGAACCCCCAGCTGGTACCCACGTGGTTGGTGGCACATCCCCCGTCCCCGCTCACTCCTGCTGGGTGGGCAACCAGTGCCCCACGCATACAGCCAGCCGAGTGGCAGCTAGACACCTTCTGAGGCACGCAGGGAGGTCTGGGGCAGGAGCGTCCCCTCTGGCCAGTGCCGTGCCAGGGCGGGCTCCCGTTAGTCCCCCAGGCTCCTGGTTTCACGGCCTCCTAACATGCTGGCGATCTGGTTTTTAATTTCCAGAATCACATCATATTATATGGTCTGCTCAGATGCTGCTGCCTTCTGCGGCCCGAAAGCGTCCTCCCCGGGACCTCCCTGCAAACATTAGCTTCGATGGCTGTGAGTGACGCTCATCACGGGCCTCAGCCGATGCCACGTAGGCCCTGCCCGGGCCTGAGAGTCATTGGTGACTCTGCAACTCTGGCCTGTTGTGTGTGCGGAGCGACAGCCCTCAAGACCACCTCCCCGGCACAAAGCTGTGAACAGGGCCTCCGCCGCCCCCTCTCCGGCCCCTCCCCAGCCCCCTCCCTGGCCCAGCTCCTGCTCCCATTCCTAGCGGGCAAGGAGACGCTTTCCCGAGTTTGCGTGGTGCTGGCGCTGGCTCTGCCTGGGCAGCAGGAACCCTGGGCTCTGACCAGTTACACAGGGGCCCTTCCTCCAGCCCCCACATCCTCATGTGCAGTGACCACAGTCCAGCCTGGGCAGTGCACAGGAACGGCCACCCTGCACTGCCATCCACACCGCACTGCCTCGCGGCTGGACACAGTGCCACACTGTGCTGGCTAACCGCTAGACACAGGTACTACACTGCGCTAGCTGGCCAGTGGCCAGTGGCCTATTTTTGTGTCTTGTGGGGAGGGACTTGGGGTCACACCTGGAAGTGCTCTGGGCTTACTCGTGGCTCTGAGCTCACAGATCACACCCAAGGTGGGGGGCTCCAGGGACCACACGGAGAGCCGGGATCAAACCCGTGCTGGACAGGAGAGAGACGTGCCCTCCCCACCGTACAACAGCCCCAGCCCACAGGTGACCCCCTCCCTTCTGCTTCTCTCTCCAGACTGCCCGGCTTGGCCAGCTGGGGTCCACAGGCCCCACAGGGGTGCCCACACGCCTCCGACTCCTGTCAGACAGGGGACAGCCTGGAGGCCGAGAGAGGCCAGCAAGAGCCATTGGCCCCCTGATCCCCAACCTTGTGGAGGTCTGGCACAAACCATAACACAGAAAAACAGAGTGTTCCGGCTTGGGGCCCGCAGAGGGGGACATGTGTCCTTGGGGAGGGGGCAAGAGGCCCCCCTCCCTGTCCCGTGCAGAGCCCAAAGCCCTCACCCCCAGGACCTCCAACACAGGCCCCTGCTCCCTCCCTGTGTCCTCTATGTCCTCTCTGTCCGCCCCAGAGCATGAACACAGGTGAGAGCCCATCACTGCACCCACTGTGTGTGGACTCAGCCATTTAGGGAGACGCCCAATGCACGGGTCCCCCCAGGCTCAGGCAGAGCCAGCAGCTGCTGTCCACTTAGGCAGCAGACACTGAGAACCCCTCGCTGAGAAAGCAGCTAGGAGCCAGCGACTGAGGGCAGGACCCCCCTGCCCACCCCGCACCCCAGCCTGACCTGTCACTCCCCCAGGCCAGGCGCACCCTGAGAGCACTGCATCACCTCCTCGGGCACCAGCAAGGCAGGGTACACGATCCTCAGGGTGTGGGCACAGGGCAGTGCCCTGCAGTGGGCAGTGCAGCTCATGGGCTCATGTGGCTGCCGGGGCAGGTCATGCTCCCTCGGAAGCAGGGTCCAGCGCTGACCTGGGGCCAGAGGGGCCTGTTGCTCCCGAGTGAGCACCAGTTCCTCTGAGCACTTGCGAGCTGAGGGGAGCAGAAGGCAGGCGTTGGCTGAAGGGATCCTCCGTGTTGAGCGCGTGGCGTCATTGTTAAACTCTAAAGGGGGCCCGTGTGTGGGAATGGGGAGCAGGGAGACAGGAGCAGTGCCGGCACATGCAGCCACACCACCTGACAGGTGCTCCCAGGGTCAGGCTCCTCACCCCTGCACAGAGGGCCTCAGCTCCCCCTCACCCCTGCACAGAGGGCCTCAGCCCCCCTCATCCCTTCACAGAGGGCCTCAGTTCCTTCACCCTGTGCAGAGGGCCTCAGCCCCCCTAATCCCTTCACAGAGGGCCTCAGCCTCCCTCACCCCTGCGCAGAGGGCCTCAGTCGCCCCCCACCCCTGCACAGAGGGCCTCAGCCTCCCTCACCCCTGCGCAGAGGGCCTCAGCCCCCCTCACCCCTGCACAGAGGGCCTCAGCCCCCCTCATCCTTGCACAGAGGGCCTCAGCCCCCCTCACCCCTGCACAGAGGGCCTCAGCCCCCCTCACCCCTTCACAGAGGGCCTCAGCCCCCCTCACCCCTTCGCAGAGGGCCTCAGCCCCCCTATCCCTTCTCAGAGGGCCTCAGCCTCCCTCACCCCTGCGCAGAGGGCCTCAGTTCCTTCACCCTGTGCAGAGGGCCTCAGCCCTCCTCATCCCTGCACAGAGAGCCTCAACGCCTCCACCCCTGCACAGAAGGTCTCAGTCCCCTTCACCCCTGCACAGGGTGCCTAATCCTCTTTCACCATTGCACAGAGAGGCTCAATCCCTCTCACAATTGCAAGGGGAACTCAGCCTACTTCATCCCTGCAAAAGGGCCTCAACATCTCCTCACCCCTGCATAGCATGAGCCCCACCTGACAGGTGCTGCCGGGGTTAGGTTTCCTCACTGCCCTGGCTACAGCTGATGATGGTCAACAGGCTCAGAGTATGACAAGGTCAGAGTTCAACAGGGTCAGAGTGTGCCAGGGTTTGAGCATGACAGTCAGGGTGACAGGATCTGGTCCGGGCCATGCTGGCTGCAGAGGAGACTCCCCACTGCAGATGGCTGCACGGCGGCCAGTGGTAAGCACGGCACACGCGGGCCAGGCGGGGAGGAGCTGGCTGTCCTGTCCCCTCCCCAAGAAGCATCAGGAGCACAGATCCCAGAGAGAACCCCTGCAGGACACCGGGAGGATGTCCTGGAGGAGGTGTCCTCACGGTCTCGGGAAAGGGGGTAAGGTGGGGTAGGCTGGACAGAGGCTTGTGGGACCTCCCAGAGGGGAGAGTCACGGCAGCAGAAACAGTCCTCTGGAACCTCAGAGGTTTTCGGTCTCACGGCTCGAGGATCATCGGAGAAGCGAGATTCCTCCTGCCCGTCTCCAGGCCACTTTCCAGTGCCCCCAGGTCGTGGGCAGCTCCTGCCACGGGGAGCCCACAAGGGCACCCCGGTTGGCCACAGCTTGCCCAGTCAGAGAGGAGGGACAGTGTCAGGAGGGGCAGGAGAGACCAGAGCGGCAGAGTGGGGTCTGCGGGCAGGGACACCCCCGCCCGTTCTCCCGAGAGCCCCCCTGGGGGCCACCTCAGCCTCTCAAGGGACAGCCAGCAGGTCAGTCAGGGTGACAGGATCTGGTCCCCAGTGCCCAGGGAACAGGGGGAAAAGAAGCCCCAGCCAGCCTCCCCCACCCACTTCTGTCAGACACAGTTCCCGGGCCCAGCCCCTCTCACAGGGGGTTCCTCCCACCCCTCATCTTCATTTTGGCAGGGGAGAGAAATGTAATTTCTAATTTAAGATTCCCAAAGCCGTCATCCTCATCAAAATGTACTCGACTCAGATGGTGTTTAGCAAATTAGCCCTGTCTCTCTAGCACCCTCGGCCCGCGGCCACACTCGCTCTAGAGCAGAGTGGGGACGGGTGGGGTGGGCATAGCCTACGGAGAGCCCTCCCCCTGCCCAGCATGCCTCATGTACCACCGAGACCCCTGCGGGCAGGCCCAGCCCTCCTGGAGCAGCCACGGGACCCCGGAGACGCAGGCTGGGGTCTCCCTGAGTCAGAACATCTGAGGCTCCACCCACCAACCTGCAGGGCCCGTGGACTCAGGCACCCGGGTGCAAGGTGCCCACCCTGCCTCTCCATCCTCACTCCAGCTGCCCCTCAGACTCGAACCCCAGTCCCGTAACCGAGGGCTGTGCTAGCTCGGGGCACAGGGGACTGTGGGGCGTTGGGAGTGCGAGCGTCCAGCCGACGGCGGCGGGGCAAATCGTGGGAGAGGAGAGCGGTCCTACCACGTCCCGGGGACCTGAGGAACCCGGGTCCCTAGACCCCTGGGTATCACTTGCTTCAGAATTCCCTCAGGCGTGGACGTCCTCCGATGTCTGGAGCCCGCCGAGGGGACAGGCAACCTGGTTGGGTCTCAGCGTACATGTTCCGACCTGGGTCCCCCTCGTTCCCTTGCCCCTGGCATGGCAGAAGGTTGCAGCTAGTCCTCGTGGCTGGGAGAGAAGCCACGGCCTGTCAGGGTGGGGGACCCGGCTGAGGGTGGGCCTGCAACACCGCGCAGGGCCATCCGACAGGGGCTGTCGGATCCCAGCAGGTTGGGACCCTCAGAACAGGGGCAGCAGGCCACGCGGTGGCCAGTCCCCAGTGCAGTCGGAGTCTGGGGTGAGGCTGCGCTGGGAGACGCAGAGAGTGAGGCGGTGTAGCCCCTCGCTCCAGGAAAAGTGTGGGAGACGCTGGAACCGCACCTGGGGAGCCCGGGGCTGGCAGTGCCCTCACCGCCGTCAGCCCCGCACTGGCTGTTGCAGGCATTAGAATCCCAGGAAGGGGGTGGGCGCCTGGGGAGGGGAGGTTCCCCAGCCACGCCCTTCCTGGGCCCCTTATCGGATGTCTGCTGAGACCGTGCAAGGGAAGAAAGATTGGCTGCGGGCGCTGCCCAGGGGCCCAGGTTCTGAATGGGCACTGTCCTCAGCTGTCCAGGGCTGGGTGCTGTCCATGGTCCCGGGCACTGGCGTGACAGGTCCTTGGTCTGGGGCACAGAGAACGGCGCGTGCGTGTGGAGGGCCCCTCGCCCGCCCTCAACGCCCTCCCAGGAGGGGTTTCCCCGCACACTGACTCCTCCAAGCTCCCTCTCTCACTCAGAAGACAGATATGTTTGTTATATTTCTGTCACTCAATAATAAAATCTATTTCATTAAGGCGCCGTGATTTACAGCTTCGCTCATCAGAGAGTTTCGGCGCGCGGCGTTCCAGCGCCAGTTCCCGGCATCCGTGTTTGGGCTGTTTCCCAGCCCTGCCCCTGTAGGACCAGCCTCTTAGCGAGTGTGGCCAGTGGTGGGAGGCCAGGAAGGCCGGAGAGGGAGAGCCCCAGACTGCGGGCACGGTGGTACTTGGGGAGGGGGCTCTCGGGAGGCGGCTGCTGGCAGGAACCATGATGGCTCTTGTCCCCACTATGTCTCCCAGGTAGGGCTGGGGTGCTCCGGGCGGGTCATTCCCTGAGCCCAGGGCCGGGCAGGGCTGTCCCCGTCAGCGTCTGCCCAGTGCTGAACGTGCAGACCCTGCGGTTCCGTGGCTGACCCAGCCCGGCCCACTCTGAGTCCAGCCAACCCCACTGCAGCCCTCCCCCGGCCGCTGAGCTGAGGCGTGACCCTGTGTCCTGTCGTGGTAAGGGGGGCTGTTCCCGCTCCCACCCCGCCCCCAGAACCGCGGCCACCTTCACTGGTACCGGCGCGAGCGGCTGCCTCAGTCTCCCATGTGTCCAGAGCCGGCCAGGAGTGGGGACAGCCCTGCAGGGAGGGTCCCGGCCCCCTGCCCGGGACGGCGACCCCCAGTCTCACCTGGAGAACTGGCCGGAGCTGGTCGTGGCTGGCCCTGAGCATGTGGGCGTGAGTGGGAGGGGCTGGGCTGGGATGACACCTGGGGAAGAGGGTCCATCCAGCTGGGGGTGAGGGGCAACACAGCTGGGAGGGCAGAGGGTCCCGCCAGGTCACAGCCCTGACACGGGCAGGAGAACTGGGCTCCTGAGGAGTGTGGGTGGCCCCAGGGACAGCTGGGCACGGCCGCAGGGACTGCCCACCCCTCTGCGCAGTTCTAGGAGGATCTCATGGAGATCTCATGGACACAGCCTGGGCCCCGCCCCAGGTCCCCCAAACTCGGCTCCCTGGCCTGGGCACACAGAGCAGCCTCATCACCCCAACCTCGCTCATTCCCCGGAGGCTCAAGGCCAGGCCCAGGCCTGCCCGGCTCTACCTCTCATCCACTCCCACAGCTGCCCCACGGCCATCCATGGCCACCCCACCCCCGGGTCCCAGCTGCTCCGTCCCACAGTGCTCCGGTCCTGGGCTCGGCCATCCCCCAGCTCTCATTTCCAGCTCAGCAGCAGACACCTCCTCCATGGAGTCCTCCCAGACTCACACACCCACACCGGGCCTGTGAGCTGGGGAGCACCTGGGCCCCCACCAGGCCCTGCTGGCACTTTGACTTGCTTCCCGAGACCCTGAGGGCGTGAAGACTGTGGGGCCGCTGTGCCCGCAACACGCAGGCGGCCCAGCTACTTCCTCCTCAGCGCTGAGTCAGCGTTTTCAGCCTCCTGAGCCTCACGCTCTCGAAGCCTGGAAGGCGACTGCTCACAGGACTGAGCCCAACCCAACCGCAGTGCTGAGTCCCCAGTGCTGAATCCCAGGTACTCAGTTCCTGGTGCTAAGTCTCTGGTGCTGAGTTCCAGGTGCTGAGTCCCCGGTGCTGAGTTTCTGGCACTGAGTCCCAGGTGCTGAGTCCCCGGGTGCTGAGTCCCCAGTGCTGATTCCTGGGTGCTGTGTCCCTGGTGCTGAGTTCCGGGTGCTGAGTCCCCAGTACTGAGTTCCTGGTGCTTAGTCCCAGGTGCTGAGTCCCGGGTGCTGAGTCCCTGGTGCTAAGTCTGGTGCTGAGTCCCAGGTGGTGAGTCCCCAGGTGCTGAGTTCCCAGTGCTGAGTCCTGGGTGCTGAGTCCCAGTGCTGACTTCCTGATGCTTAGTCCCAGGTGCTGAGTCCCGGGTGCTGAGTCCCCAGTTCTGAGTCCTGGGTGCTGTGTCCCTGGTGCTGAGTCCCAGTGCTGAGTCCCCAGTACTGAGTTCCTGGTGCTTAGTCCCAGGTGCTGAGTCCTGGGTGCTGAGTCCCCTTGTGGTGAGTTCTGGGTGCTGTGTCCCCAGTGCTGAGTCCCGGGTGCTGAGTCCCTGGTACTGAGTTCCAGGTGCTTAGTCCCAGGTGCTGAGTCCCAGGTGCTGAATCCCCAGTGCTGAGTCCTGGGTGCTGTGTTTCCAGTGCTGATTCCCCAGTACTGAGTTCCTGGTGCTTAGTCCCAGGTGCTGAGTTCCTGATGCTGAGTTTCTGGTGCTGAGTCCCAAGTGCTGAGTTCCTGGGTGCTGTGTCTGTGGTGCTGAGTCCCCAGTACTGAGTTCCTGGTGCTTAGTCCCAGGTGCTGAATCCCAGGTGCTGAGTTCCTGGCTGTGGGACCCCCTCCCCCAAGACAAGGCCTGGGCTGGGCTCCTCAGCCTCAGCTGAAATGACTGTGTTTGTTCCCTTGTTTGTTTATCAGGGGGCCACACTCCGCACTGCTCAGGACTGACTCCTGGCTCTGTGCTCACCAATCATGCCCAGCAGGCCTCCAAGGACCATATGGAGTATCAGGAATCGAACCCTAGTCAGTCACATGTAAGGCAAGCACCATGCCCACTGTTCTGACTCTCTGGGGGGTAGTACTAGGGTCCTGACCCCGTGGAGCCCCATCACCACACGGTTCAGCATTGCTGGGCTGGCCTGAGGGGCCAAGCAGCCCCAAGTGAGCCCCTGGCGGACCCAGTGCTCAGGGCCCTGGTCAACCGCAGGACCCTGTTCTTAAGATTTGCCAACGGGGCAACTGGAGAGATAGCACAGCGGGTAGAGCGTTTGCCTTGCACGCGGCCGACCCATGTTCGATTCCCAGCATCCCATATGGTCCCCTGAGCACCGCCAGGAGTAATTCCTGAGAGCAGAGCCAGGAGTAACCCCTGAGCATCGCTGGGTGTGACCCCCAAAAAAAAAGATTTGCCAAGGGGGCTTGGGCCCTCCAATAAGCGAATCAATCAGGTGGAAATGGCCGCTCTGGGGGGCCCATGTCCGTGATGGTTCCAAAACCAGCTCCTGGGAGAAATCTGGGAAACCAGATGCTGAGGAAAACCCGGCAACCCCCACCTCTGCGGCCAGGGCGGTCCAGGGCAGCCCACCTGCTGGCCATGCACTCGGGACACCCTCCTCCGCCTTTGGACTTGAAGGTCTCACCTTGACACTCAGAGACTCTCTTCTGCCCATCTGTCTGTCCGTCCCGTCACGAGTCATGTCTGAATGTCTGAGCTCCGCAGCCATGCCCGCAGGATGCGCGTCAGACCCACTGGTTCTCTCTTGCCCGCGAATGTGCCCACTACGCGTCCTGGGCAAGCTTGGGCCAGAGGGTGGCGGACGCTGGGCACTGCAGCCCTTTGGGCTCACCTGCCACCAGGCCTCCTGGGTCCCCCGCCCTCCGGCGGCACCCCCCGACCAACACCCCACCTCTGGGAACACATACTAGAGGCGCTGGGCCACGCACACGGGGAGGAAGGAGCAGCCCCGCGCCCTCCAGCCCCTGAGCTGTCCAAGGCCAGCCTCGGGGACCCTCAGGTCGGTTGCTCACCTTCCAGGCCCCCAGAGCTCTGATTGTGGGGCCCCTGAGCCTGGGGGACACTGGCCTCTGCACCGTGCGGCAGCCTGGCCAGGTCTCCAAGCGTTCCCCTGCCCTTGTGGAGCCGCCGCGGTCCCTCCCCCAGCCTTCCCGGGCCCAGGGCTGGCAGGGACACGGCCCTCAGGGTCTGGAGCGAGGCTGTACCCGCATGGCAAGACGCCGCGTGGCTGGCACTGACAGCCCCATGCTTGGGTTGGCAAGTGAGAAGCACCCTGGGCCTCTGGGCACGAAGCAAGGGCCTGGCACAGAGCGGGGGCTGGCGCTGATGGATGGAGCCGCACCGTGCGGTGACATTTGGCTTTCTAGGCCTCGGAGATGCCGGCCAGGTGCAGCGGGAGAAGTGGGCCTATTAATTTCCTAGTTAATCATGCAGGACACTTGGTGCCTCAGCCCTTGCCCAGCACCACGCAGCCACTCCGGGCTGGCCACTGCTCACAGCATCGGGGCGGGGGGCTGTGCAGGGGAGAGGGGTGGAGGGAAGGGCGCAGGTGGGCAGGGGTGGGGCGCAGGTGGGCCCCGGGATCTCTGGGGGCTGCGTGAGAGGGTCTGGGCTCCCCTTTGCCCCAGCTCGGCACCTGGACACTGAGCAGGCCAGCAGTCCCTGTGGAGGGTCCCTGCACCCCACTGCTGGCGGGTGTCCCCAGGTGCTGCCAGGCCCTCCCTAGAGGGCCCAACAGCCTTGGGGTCACAGGGTCTCGAGGAGGCACCCACACGGGAGCAATTCTGCGTGTCGCGAGGCCCAGCCAGCGCCCACCCCTGCAGGGAGAGACCAACTCAGCCTGGGAATCACTGGGGGGGGCAGAGCTCAGCACCAAGACCCCTCCTGGCTGCCCACTCGCAGGCTGGGGCTCAGCTTCCAGCAGGGAGGTCTGGACAGGGCCCTGAGGTGCGGCTCTGTGCAGGGCAGGGGACTGTCTCGGCCACGTCTCCCCAGCTCATGGCTTGTCTCCTCATGCGGCCAGGGGCCGTGTGAGGGCAAGGCCTGAGCGCGGAGGCAAACGCAGTGGGCAGAGGGCACAGAGGTCCAGGCCACCCACTGATGACCCACAGAGCAGTCGGCTTCACCATCCGACCTCGGTCCCAGCTCTGTGTGTCTGTCCATATGTCCCCTTGGTCCTCACCTGAGCCCACAGTGACGTCGACACTCACCGCGCGACACCAGCTGGGACCCCTCAGCTCCCTGAGGAAGGGGCAGCCAAGCTGTGGGGTCTCCACCTGTACAGCACACCCTGTCCCGATGCCTCAGCTCCAAACCACCCACGGGGGCCAGTGCACAGCGGGGTCGGAACCGGCCCTGGCACCTTCAGTGACTTCCAGCTGCTGCCGCCAGTGCCCCGGGGTCCATCCTCACAGAGCAGAGCTCTGGCCTGGGGGACCACCAGCACCCCAACCTTTACCCTGAGCATAGAACTGTCAGGGACAAGACTGTGACTCTGTCAGGGATGGGGCTGTGACTCTGTCAGGGACAGGGCTGTGGTGATTCTGTCAGGGATTGGGCTGTGACTCTGTCAGGAACGGGGCTGTGGTGACTGTCAGGAGCGGGGCTGTGGTGATTCTGTAAGGGACGGGGCTGTGACTCTGGTCAGGGATGGGACTGAGGTGACTCTGTCAGGGACGGGACTATGACTCTGTCAGGGACGGGTCTGTGGTGACTCTGTCAGGGACAGGACTGTGACTCTGTAGGGACGGGGCTGTGGTGATTCTGTCAGGGACGAGGCTGTGACTCTGGTCAGGGATGGGGCTGAGGTGACTCTGTCAGGGACGGGGCTGTGGTGACTCTATGAGGGGAGAAGCTCACAGGCAGTCCTAGACAGGGCCACTCTACCCTGGGAACAAACTGGGTCCCTATGCTCTGAGCTGCAGTGACTCCTGCCCCCCACCTCTCTCCTGGCTCTGATGGGAGGTGCTGGGGGTCCCCTTGGAGATGGGGGCCAAAGACCTCCCTCTCGGGGAGCAGAGGGCAACTCCTCACACACATGAACCTCGTGGGAGGAGGGCCGAGGTTCTGTGAGGGTCTTCGTGCCTCTGCCCAGAAAGGGGAAACTGAGGCAGTTTCCGGGTTCAGGCGGGGATGTGACACACGGCCCATGGGGCGTTCTGGGGCGAGCCCAGCAGAGGCAGGGCTGGCCCGAGCTCCGCCGCCGTGCCGCGGGCGAGGACTCCGGGAGGGTGCGTGGGACAAATGTCAGCTGCTATTTTCTCTCCCGCTGCTCTCGCGAAGGGCTCCTTGGAACGTCCTCAGGCTGTTGACAACAGGGAGGGGTGAAGACATAAGTCACGGCAGGAAGGCGTCTGCTGAGCTGGCTGGGGAGCCACCAGCCCCAGACTCCGCCATGAAATATTCATCAGCCCTCTGGCGGCCTCCAGAACCTTCTGGTCTCAGCGGAGCTGCGGGATATCAGGGCGGCTGGGATCTGAGGCTACAAATGTGACGAGGGGATCCCCACGGCCCTTTGCAAGTGGCCCTGCGGCGAGGGCCAGCCCCAGGACAGCCCAGCCCCGGTGAGGTCGCCACTGGCCATGGAGCCTGGCCTGGCAGGGCTCAGCAGGGGAGCTCTCCTGGGGCCGCCCTCGGCAGGTCGCCCGATGTCAGCAAGTCCTGAGCTTCCCACCGGGCCCCAGGAGAGAGGGCACTGACTGTGTGTGTGTGGGGGGGGGCGGACACGCCCCTCATCAGGTCTCACTGGTGTCAGAGCAGTCAACGGGGCAGCTGACAGAGGAGACTTCGATATGACAAGCAGCGAGGTGGGTGGGACTGAGAGGGGTGGAGGGGATGTCAGCCCTACCCTGATGCCCTCTTCAGCACAGGTGTGTGTGGGTGTGGGGAGGGAACAGGGGGTCCCACTGAGCAATCACTGGGCAGCCTGCCTCCACTCAGGACCTCAAATACCTGATCCCAGGAGCATGTCCTCAGCACCACAGAGACTAGAGTTCATATCTTATATCTCATATCTTGGTCTGCCACACGCTGGCTGTGTGAGGTCGGGAGTGGCTCCACCTCTCTGAGCTTGGGTTTCCTTATTTGAAAGATCAACAGGGCTAGAACTATAATGCAGTACGTAGGACGCTGGCTTTGCACACAGCCGGTGAGGGGTTGATCGCCAGCATCCCAGTATGGTTCCAAGTCCCTCCAGTAGTGATCCCTGAGCACAGAGACAGGAGTTAGCCCTGAGTTACTGCCAGGTGTGACCTAGAAATGAACAAAGACTAAGACGATATTTCCACCCTCATAAGGTTGTGGGGAGGAGAATCCTTAAGAAAGTGCTTGCAAGTGTTTGCTGCTGTTGTTATATTGTTGAGGATGGTGGTGATGAAGATCAGGATGATTATGCTGGAGCTGATGATAATTATGGTGGTGGTGGTGGAGGTGGTGATGGTGGTGGAAGTGATGGGGATGGTGGTGATGGTGGAGTGTTGTCACAATGGTGGTGATGATGGTGGTAGTGGAGGTAATGGTGGTGATGGTAGAGTGATGGTGATGATGATGGTGGTGCTGGTGATTGTGATGGTGATGAAGATAATAGGGGTGATGGTGGTGGTGGGTGATGGTGGTGGTATGGAGGTGATGGTGGAGTGATGGTACCAGATACTGCTGATGGTAGAGGTAATGTGGTGCTGGTGTTGGTGGTGGTGACAGTGGTGGTGGTAATGGTGATGGTGATGGTCGTGGTGGAGTGATGGTGACGTGACAGTGGTGATGGTGATGGGGGTGGGGTGGTGGTGGTGGTGGTGGAGGTGATAGTGGTGTGATGCTGATGGTGGTGATGATGGTGGTGTGATGCTGATGGTGGTGATGATGATGGTCTTGGAGGTGATGGTGATGGTGATGGAGGTAATGGTGGTGAAGGTGATGGTGGTGGAGGTGATGGTGATGTTGGTGGTAGAGTAATATTGATGGTGATGGTGGTGATGGTGGTGGTGGAGTGATGGTGACAGTGATGGTGGTGGTGATGCTGATGGTGGTGGTGATGGAGGTGATGGTGCTGATGGTGGAGGTGATGGTGATGGTGGTGGTGACAGTGGTGGTGGTGATGATGGTGATTGTGATGGTTGTAGTGGTGGAGATGGTGCCGATGGTGGTAATGATGGTGATAGAGATGGTGTGGACAGCAATAAGATGGTGATGGAGATGGAGACGGTGCCAATGGTAGTAGTGATGGTGCAGAGGGTGATTATGATGGGGATGGTGACGGCAGGATGGATGAGGGCAGTGAAGTGCTGGTGGCAGAGGCAGTGGTGAAGGAAAGAGCCCAGTGTCCCCTGCGACAGCTCTGAGCATCGTGCCTCATGCTGCTCCTGGGCTGCTCCATGGCCTTGCTCCCATTTTGACCACCACAGCTCATGGGGGCAAGGCTGGGGGCCTCCACGGTGAGTCCCATGGGCTGGGCAGGGCATACCCCCTCTCGGCTGCCCCCTGCTCAGGACTCTAGACTGGGGGGGTCTTGCCAGGGGCTACAGCTTTGGCCTCTGACTCCATCACCCGGGCCACAGAGGTCACATGGAGGCAGTCGCAGTCAGGCCTGAGAGTTAGGAGACAGTGAGTGGCGGGAGAGGAACGTGAGGCTCTCTCAAGACTTGCATCCCCAGAGAAGAGCTGGGCCTCCAAGAAGAGTGCCCGATCGTCCTTCAGTATGGGGTCCACGCCTGGGGCCTCCGCCTTGCCTCCCCCTCTCTCTCCTGTGCTCCCCAGCACCCCTCACCCACCCCTGAGCATGGTCACCCAGCTGCCCCCACAATCCCCTCTTGCTCCCACTGCCAAAGGTCAAAGGCCACGGCCCTGCCCAGGCCCCGGCTAGCTGCTGCCACAGAAGAAGCGGTGAAAGTCCAGCCCTGCGCGTGCTGTCCACTCACGCCAGGGTGACCCAGTGGGTGGAAATCCCAGCAGGAAGGGAGACTCGTTGCTCGCCAGAGCTGTGTCAGAAGCCAGAGTAAGATACAGAATCTCCAACCTCACACCCAAGCCCCCAGGTCTCACCCTAAAGCACTCATCACGCCCGGCTCCCAAATCAAATGACAAAAGGGAACTCACCTGCCTGCACTGGGGATGATGACTCTAGCACTGTAGCACTGTCCTCCCATTGTTCATTGATTTGCTCGAGAGGGCACCAGTAACGTCTCCATTGTGAGACTTGTTGTTACTGCGTTTGGCATATCGAATAGGCCACAGGGAACTTGCCAGGCTTTGTTGTGCGGGCGGGATACTCTCAGTAGCTTGCCGGGCTCTCCAAGAGGGACTGAGGAATCGAACCTGGGTCGGTCGCGTGCATGGCCAATGCCCTACCCGCTGTACTATGGCTCCAGCCCAGGGGTGACAACCAATTAAGAATTTCCTGGACAGGAGATCAGGTCGCCAACACAAAATGCTCCTACTGTAAAATTGCAAACAACTTGTAACAAGTGAAAACAATAAAAATTGTCAGCAGCGAAATGGAAAATATACAGGAGCCATGGGAAGACGCAGGCACCGCAAACCCCGGCAGGAAAGGGAGCTCCAAGGCTGGGCTCTGCAGAGAGGGAGGGAAGAATCCAGAAACTTAGCCAAGGGCCACAGAACAACCCACACAGCACAGAGAAAACAGACTCGAAACCTGAGCAGAGGTGAGGGGCACGGGTGTGGGGATGTGGGGGTCTTCAGGAGAGCAGAAGGAGCAGAAGCAACAGCCGGAAGCTGCAATCCCTCCCCGTCAGTCAGGATGTATGCTCAACAGTCGCAACAAGGCCTGTGGGCTGCAGAGAGGGAACACCGAGGAGACCCACACATGCATGCATCACGGTCAAAACCCTAAAGTCCGTAGGCTGCAGACTTACAGGAACCCAAGAGGGAGACCCCACTCAGCAGAAACTTCCCGCCAGGGGCAACGAAGGCTGGGAGAGGGGGGATATGAGGGCCAGACACAATGAAATAAAGTAGCTGGCAATTCAGATTTCTCTATCCAGCAAAGGCGTCCTTCAGGGCTGAAGATGAACACAATGTTGGTGAGGAAGAGAAGGCGATTTGTCTTTAAGCAGAACTACCCTGGGGGAGCCGGTAAAGGGGGGTTTCAAGACAGAAGGAAGGGGCCGAAGCGATAGTGCAGCAGGAAGGGCCATTTGCCTCGATCCCCCACCATCCCATATGGTCCCCTAAGCACCGCCAGGAGTGATTTCTGAGTGCAGAGCCAGGAGTAAGCCCCGTGCATCATTGGGTGTGACCCCCCCAAAAAATAAAAGACAGAAGGGGAAATAAGAAGAAGCCGAGAACATCTAGAAGAAGCCAAGACAGCCGATGGCTACACACTGTCCTTCTCTTCCTACGTTTCTGGAATGGTGTTTGAGAGTGGAAGAAAACTCTTCGAGTTTTGAAGTGAGTATAGCACTGCACTGCACTGTCCTCCTGTTGTTCATCAATTTGCTCGAGCGGGCCCAGGAACGTCTCCATCGTGAGACTTGTTGTTACTGTGTTTGGCATATTGAATACGCCATGGGTAGCTTGCCAGTTTTGGCCGTGCAGGCAAGATACTCTCCGTAGCTTGCCGGGCTCTCCGAGAGGGGCAGAGGAATCAAACTTGGCTCAGCCGGGCTGGCTCTGTGCAAGGCAAATACCCAACCACTGTGCTGTCGCTCCAGCCCTGAAGTGAGTATACTGAAGCTATTTTAGATTGTTCTATAATAAGTGGGGACAGGTAATAGCATATAAGAGAGAGTTTTCTATGCTTCACTCAGATTGATTGGTAGCAACATCAGTCCAAGATGAGAAGCCATACATGTATGACAACACCTGCATCAGTCACTCGCTAAAAATGCATCATGCAAAGAGACGCAACCAAAAATGCTATAGACGCATCATAGTGGAAGTCTGCAGAGTCTCAGAATCTCTGCAAACAGCCCACGGGGAAATCAGATTAAAGAGAAGGGAAAGAGTGAAAAATCAGAGAACAAATGGATTAAACAAGTGTCAGCCCCTGCTCGGCCCTATATACCAATAACTACATTAGGCATGAATTGCCTAAGTGCATCGGCTACAAGACATAAATTAGCAAAGTGGATTAAACAGCATAATCCGATAGATGAGGACTAACAGAAATTCACTTCGCATGTAACAAAATCAGCAGGACGAAAGCAAAGGGAGGAAAAGACGTGCGGTGCCCACCCACAGGGGCGCCAGGCAGAGGCGCTCAGGGAAAATCGATATGCCAAAGAATAAACAGCGGCCCCCAGTGATGTGCTTGCAACAGGCTGCAAGATAGAGGGAGGAGGAGAACAGAGCTGGAAGAAGAAACAGACCAACATCTGGTGACAGTGAGAGGCTCGAACGCTGTGATCCTAATAAAGGAACAGGCAGAGGAAAGACGAGGCCAGGGCGGAAATCGGCATGGCCCTCAGCCAACGGCGCAGGAACGGCATCCGGAGACAGCGAGAGACACATTGTCCCTGTATCAAAATACCTTGGGTCATAAGACAAAGCTCAACAAACTAAAATGATTAAAATCATACAGTGTGTTCTCTAACACAATGGAAGCTAATTGGACCCAAATAAATAAAAACACAACAGGAAAAATCTCCAAAGGCTTGGAAACGACATAATCCCCAGGTCAAAGAGGAAGTCTTAGGAAAAGTTTTTAAGAATTTGAAACACGTGGGGGCTGGAGCGATAGCACACCACATGTTTCTTTCGAGAGATATAAATAGTGGATTTTTTGGCTGTACATCCTTCAGTAGCAATTAATAGAAGAGAATTCTAGTTATCATGGATAATATCTATTGAATTTCCCCCCTTAGTTCTTTATTTTCTTCATTCATTTCTGTTTCCATCCATTTCCATTTGAATAAGAGAAGTGGATAGGGGCTAGGAAGTGGAAGAGTGATTGGGGGGCATGCTTACTGTGTCCCCAACCTGGGTTCCATCCATAGTCCCTCAAGCTTCTCTGGGAGCACCCTGGAGGCCCCCAAGCACTGCTGGGGGTGGCTAGGCCCTGGCACTGCTGCTCCAAGAAGCACGGCGTTCTCAGGCCCTTGCACTGAATTACCAGCTCCGTTGGCTGAGACTTGCCAGTGGGGTACTGGGACTTCTGTGCAACATTTGGTAGCCTGTCCCCATCCGAAAACCAAAAACAAACCAAGAACAAAACAAAAAATAAACAAAAACAAAAACAAAAAACAAAAAACTGGCAGCAAAAAAGGTAACTTGAAACAGATAGGAATCAGGCCTTCCCCATTGTCCTGTGTGTCATACAAATGAACCTTCGCTTGAAGATTATACCTTTCCTGCTTGTGGTTGTTATGTCAGAGGAGGCATGTTTGACTTGGCTTTGCAAGTTTCTCTTTAGCGTGAGCTTGAACTGTGCTTATTTTTTCCTACTTTTAAAAGAATACTTAATTTGGGAACAGACAGCACTGAGTAGCAGGAGTTTGCTTATTTGGCCATCAAATGATCTCATAATTATGGTAAAATAAAATGTATGATGTATGAATACAAGTTAAATCATTATTTTGATCATACCTGTAGCTCAAGGGAAGCTGAGCATCTCATTGCAGAAAATGTAGTCAATAATTTAGTATGACATAAGTCATAGAGATGGTTCAAGAAGGAAGTAGAAGTAAAATAGCTGTGCTCTTTCAATGTAATTTTATCGCTCCATCTCCAGACAATAGCTACATTTACTTATCTTTGAGCTGTCAGTATAATATCTAAGAGACAGTAGGCATTTAATAAATATTTATCAAAGTATAAATAAATGAATGAAAATAGACCTTAACTTAATCTTATTTTTCAAAAATACTGCCGCCGTGTTAACAATGCTTGCCCTAATTTGTAATCCAGTACCTTTAGAAAGCAAAACTATTGCAAGATCTCCAGACTGAGGCTCATTATCTTCCTCAATGCTTTTCCGTATAAGTCATTTTGAGACATTTAGATGAGAGAGCATAGACTCATAATGCCGGAGATTACTTTAGAGAACATTTGAGTACATACCTTTATTTTCTAAATGAGAAAAGAGGTTTAGAAACAGCAAAGATATTTTAAAATTAACTACAAATCCTACAGCTTGTGAGAGAGCCAAAGGCAAACCCTGATCTCCTAGATGCCAGACCAAAGCTTCCTTTAATTACAGTAAAATTGATGTTGGTGCCAAGACCTCTAGAATTCTGAGAGCTGGTTTCCAGTCTTCTCTTTTATGGAGTTGCTGAAGTCAAATCAATGCACTCCTTTGATTACAGCTTCCCTCATTTCCAAAGAAGGAAGAGTACATTTCATCAGATGTTGGACTATGTTATGTAAGGCAGTGGCACACGCCCTCATTGCATACGTGTTCTGAATTATTTCTCAGCATTTGCTTGTTTATTCAGTTTGTCTGCTCAGGTCTTTTTTTTTTTAATTATTATTCATTTAACCCAAAAAAAATCCCCCCCAAAGATACTCATATATTTTATGTATAGCCAGCAAAGCGATGCAAGATTGTTCTCAATAATTTGAAATACTTGTGATGAGAGAAGATGTTGCATTCTATTTTTTGGGGGGGATGAGACAGGAAGGGGGGTTGGGCTCATACCAGGAAGTGCGCAGGGATTACTCTTGGCTCTGTGCTCAAGAACTCGGGTCGGCCATGTTGGCTGCGTGCAAGGCAAACGCCCTACCGCTGTGCTATCGCAGGCTGTAGGGCG
>JAOXYA010000028.1:68738614-68762126 GCA_028565675.1 Sorex palustris | reverse complement strand
CTCAGATCGTGCGTCCTGCCCATCGGTCCCTCTACCCCCTAGACTCTCATCCCGGCCACCCTAAACCCTCGCTCTGACCCCCAAAGACTCTCACCCCTGACCCCCCAGGGACCCTCACCCCTGATCCCCCATACCCTCACTCCTAACTTCCCCAGACCCTCACTCTGACCCCCTAGACCCTCACCCCGACTCCCCTAGACCCTCACCTCTGACCCCCCAGGGACCCTCACCCTGATACCCCATACCCTCACTCCTGACTTCTCCAGACCCTCATCCTGACCCCCGTAGACCCTAACCCTCTGACTCCCCTAGACCCTCACCCTGACCCCCCCAGGGCCCCTCACCCCTGATCCCCCCTTACCTTCACTCCTGACTCCCCCAGACCCTCACTCCTGGTACCCCGGGGACCCTCAGTCCTAACTCCCCCAGCACCCTCACTTCCTGTCCTCCAGGGAAAGGGACATCAGGCAAGAGACAGGTAGAGGCGGCGGGGGCGGGGAGGGGGGGAGGAGGTCGGAGGAGGGGGTGGGGCTGAGACTCTGACCATTGCACCCCATGTCCTTCTTCCCAGAAGCACTCCGAGCTGCCAGGCTGGCCGAGCATCCTGCAGGCCCAGTGGCCCCCCCACCCCCCACGAGTCCTTCCTCCCCAAGGAGGGAGCTGAGGACACAGCCAGGGGTGGGGGTAGCTCCCCCTGTAGCTGCCGATGCTGGCCTGGGCCTGGCTGGCTGCCCCCCCACGCCCCCTCCCTGCTGTGTGGTGCCATCTCGTCCTTCCGCCAGCTCCCGGCCCTGCTCCTCTTCATGTTCCCTGCAGCCACAATGAACCCCACATGCCACTCGCCCCGAAAATGTGCCAAATGCCCAAGCAGCTGTCGTTGGCCATTACCCGCCTGCCGCTCTTCAAGACCCTCACGAGGCCTTAGAACCTGCACAGGGCAAGAGGCGCCCAGGCCGGGTGCATCTGGGTGACCCCCCCCTGCCACCTGTCCTGGGCTCCTCCAGGCTGCCCCTCACAGTGCTCCCCTCCCCGCCCCGGGCACCACCTCCCTCTACCAAGGAGGGGGCAGTCATAGTTTCTCAGGAACCCCTGGAGAGGGTCTCCCAGAGCGTGTGACCAGGGTATGAAGGGAGGAACAGGTAACTATTTTTTCCTTCTGACTTCAGGTCTCATATCCCTGCAGTTGCTGCCGGGCCACATGCATAAAGGGTACAGAGGCAGCGCCCGGCCGTGGCACAGAGTGGGGCCTGGCCCCCGGGAGGGGCTGCGGCTCCCCGGCCAGCCAGTGAGGTGCTGTTGAGCCCCCAGAGACGGGAGACCTGGGGCCCGAGTCACAGGGAGCAGGAAGGCCAGGCCCAGAGCACTGTGAGCCCCAGAAATCCCTCACAGGAATCCCGGGGGGGTGGCCTGCCACGGGGCCGGCCCACCTTCAATCCCAGGTTGGGTGGCTGCTGGCAGGCCCAGGCGACCATGGGGCCGCGCGTGTGCCTAGCGGGACTGTGCAGGCATCCAGGTGGCCAACAGTCATTGCGATGATGTGGGCGCATGTCACTGCATGTCGGGGGGTGTGCACACGTGTCACTGGGTGTTACTGGGGAGTGCATCACATGTGTGTGGAGGCGGGCGTGGATGTGTGTGCATCTGTGGTGTGGAGTGGTAGAGTATGTGTATTGTATTGCATGGGGAGAGTAAATGTGTGTGCACATTAGTTGTACGTGTGTTAAAGTGTGTGTGTTGTATGCAGGGGAAGAATGAATGTGGTCATTGTGTGTAGCGTGGGTCTTGCATGTGTGGGAACATGAGTCTGTATGCACAAGTGTCACTGTGTGCTACCGTGTGTGCATTGCATCACTTAGGGGGAGTGGGAGAGTGTACACGTGTCACTGCATGTATGTTAGAGCGTGTGTTGTATGTGGGGAGTATGAATGTGTGTGCACGCTATTTCATTATTGTTAGTATGTGTTGCATTGATGAGGAGAGTGGATTGTGTACACGTGTATCACTGTGTGTCTATGGTAGTGCTGCTGCATGGGGGAGAGTGGATGCGTGTACATGTGTGTTACTGCATGTATGTGTTGGAGTGCTGTTGCACTGCTTAGGGAGCATAAATGTGTGTGCATATGCGTCATTGTGTATGTATATGTATTAGAGTGTGCTATGTTGGGGGGAGAGTGTGTGTCTGCACATGTGTCACTGCATGTATGATAGAGTGAGCTGCAGGTGCATGATAGAGAGTGGATTGTGTGCAAATTTTATTGTATATGTGTATTAGGATGTGTGCAGTATGTATCTGGGGGAGAGTAGATTGTGCACATGTGTGTCACTGTGTGTGTTGTGTGTGCATGGGGGAGAGTGGATTGTGTGCATGTGTGTCATTGTGTGTCATTGTGTGTGTTGTCTGTGCATGGGGAGACTGGATTGTGTGCACGTGTGTCAATGTATGTGTGTGTGCCGTGTGCCTGTGCTGTGGGTACGTGGGGGAGTGGACAGGCGGGATGGGGGCTCCCGCAGCCCCTGGAGCCAGGAGTGCCCTGCAGGGCCCACAGAGACTGCTGGCGGCTGGGGTCTTCCCAGCCCATCTCCACTCAGGACCCCCATGGAGGCCGGAAAGGGGCTTGGACCCCATCTCTGGGGCTATGGACCGCTGGACACACACTAGGAGCTGCCCAAGGCTGAGCCGGCACAGGAGGCCTGGAGGAGTGCAGAGTCCTCCCTGGGGGGCCTGAGTAGGCGGCTGAGGGTCTCTCACCTCTGCTCCCTGGACTCAGGTGTGTGGTGCCTAGGGGAGCCTGCATCCTTCCAGAAGCCGCTGTCAACACCCAGACCCCTGCTGGGACTTCTGGATCACAGCCACACATCTCTCCCCAGGGCCTAGGACCAGTCCACTCCACCACCCACACATGGGGAAACTGAGGTACCAAGCCCCTGATGAGTCATAGCCTCAGCATCACCTCCCTGAGCTAGCGAGTGGGGGGTCCAGGGAATCCCTCAGTGTTGACCCTCCTGGTACCCGAGTAGTGGGAGGACTTCTGGGACAGGACCAGCAGGAGGCTGATGGGGCGATGGGCTGAGGACGGGAAGGAGGACGAGGTGAAACTGCATCTGGGCTGAGACATTGGGCAAGGCCTGCACAGGGGCTCCAGACTCAGGAGTGACTTTCAGTGGAGACACTTGCTACCCTCAAGCCCCTTGGTGTCACTAAGGAGGATACTGAGCCCACAGTATCCCTGGACCTGGCAGAGGGTTACAGGAGCCACTGAAAGTGAAAGTTCAGAGCCCAGTCCAGTCCTGGGGGGGAGTGGGTGGGTTGGTGGGTGGACAGGTGGGTGGATGGATGGACACATGCACATGAGTACTTGGGTAGGTGAGTGGATGGGTGGATGGATATGTGGGAGGGTGAGTGGGCGATGGAAGATAGTTGGGCTGGTGAACTGATGGGTAGGTGGAGTATGGATAGATGGGTGGATAGGTGGATGGTGGGTGGATGGATGGATGGATGGATAGATGGATAGATGGATGGATGGATGGATGGATGGGTGGATAGATGGATGGATGGATGGATGGATGGATGGATGGATGGATGAATGGATAGATGGATATGTGGGTGGGTAGGTGGGTGATGGAAGATAGTTGGGCTAGTAAGCTGATGGGTGGGTAGAGTATAGATAGATGGGTGGATGGATGGATGGATGAATGGACAGACGGACAGATGAATAGATGGATGGATGGATGGATGGATGGACATATGGATGAACGGATGGACAGAGAGATGGATGGATGGATGGATGGATGGATGATGGGTGGATGGATGGATGGTGGATGGATGGATAGACAGATGGGTGGGTGGACAGGTGGATGGGTAGATGGGTGGATGGATGGGTGGGTGGATGGATGGATGGATGGGTGGGTAGATGATGGGTGGATGGACAGATGGGTGGGTGGACGGGTGGATGGGTTGGTGGATGGATGGATGGATGGATGGATGGATGGACAGATGGATGGCTGGATGGGTGGGTGGGTGGATGGGTAGAAGGGTGGATGGACGGGTGGATGGTAGATGGGTGGATGGGTGGGTGGATGGATGGATGGATGGATGGATGGACGGATGGATGGCTGGATGGGTGGGTGGGTGGATGGGTAGAAGGGTGGATGGATGGATGGGTAGATGAATGGAAGGGTGGATGGATGGGTGAATGGATGGCTAGATGAATGTATGGGTGGGTGAGTAGATGGGTGTATAGATGGATGGATGGATGGATGGATGGATGGATGGATGGATGAGTGAGTGGATGGATGGATGGATGGATGGATGGATGGATGGATGGATGGATGGGTGAGTGGAAGGGGTCTGGTGAATAGGTTTTAGTGTGATCCATTGATGACTGCATGGCTGTGCTAACGGGTATGTGATGAATTGACGCTGGCATGTGGCGGTGTGTAGGGGGACAGGGCAGGTGGGTATCTGGGGCTGTTGTGCTTCAGTCCTGCCTGAGACCAGGTGACAGAGCCCCTGTGGGACCTGTCATTGTCCCCACCCATGTCCCTCTGCTGTTGCTCCTCTTACTATCATTTCAGAGCCCAGAAGTTGCTCGCACCTGGGTGTGCTGCCCACACATTCCCCCATAGTGCTCACTGGGTGGTCACACGTGGGCATGGTGCCCGCACACTCACGCCCACTGCTTGCTGGGTGTCACAAGTGGGTGACCAGACACTGAGGCTAAGCTGGGGTCCAGCTAGCTCTGGCAGGGCACTGGGGGTCCAACTCGAGGCTCAGATTGGCAAGGCAGGTGCTTCTGTCACTGGGCCCAGACCCTCGTCCCTTCTGTGCAACCTGCCTGTCACTCAGACTCTCCAGGGTCTCTGACCCAGGAAGGGGCCTGGGGAGATGGAGGCAGAGTCTGCACATGGCAGGTACCTCGGGCAGCTCCAATCTGCCCTGTCCATGCCAGTGCTAGGGGCACGAGTGACTCCCCGGAGCCGTGCCCGGCCCAGCCCCCGGAGCCCTTGGC
Source organism: Sorex palustris (assembly GCA_028565675.1). Lineage (NCBI taxonomy): Eukaryota > Metazoa > Chordata > Mammalia > Eulipotyphla > Soricidae > Sorex > Sorex palustris. The sequence continues at coordinate 68,757,117 of JAOXYA010000028.1, read as the reverse complement.
AGCAGCACACGCTCCTGGGTGCCAGGCTGCTCCTTGCCATATGCTCCTGCTGAGAGCAAACATTCCAGCAGCGCTGCGCGGGCACATGGCTCTGCCCTCAGTGCCAGGGGCGGGCGGAGCCTGGATCCCGAGTGGCACCAAGTCTGGCAAGCCCAGCTGAGAGGCAGCAGACAGGAGGGGTGCCAGGGCCCTCCCGCTGGAGCCGGGAGCTGGGGGTCAGGTCTGGAGGGGGCCACCTGCCCCCCCATGGCCAAGCCCAGCCACTCACCGAGTTAAAGATGCTGGGGGTCACACTGGCAGCCTGGCTGCAGGGTGGACAGGAGCAGAGGACACTGTCAGGCGTGACTGAGGAGTCTGGGGTCCCCCTCAGGGGTCGCTCCCCTATTGGACCCCGCCCCCCTGAGTGTCCGCAGGCACTGCCCCTCCTCTGTCCACCCCAACAGCCCCACCGACCCAGCTGAGGACAGGGCTCATGTGTGGCCCCATGCTGGCCTGGCCCCTGCCCCAAGGTCCCCCAAGCAGCCACATCACTGGAAGGGAAGTGTCCCCACGGGCCACCAGACACGAACATGTGTCACTTCTCTGGGCGAGCCCCCACCCCTCCTGCCTCCTGCCCCCTCCCCCCAGTCCTCACCCTGCGTCCACTCTCGACCCGCCGCCTGGGCAGCAATGAGAGGCTGGAGGAAGTGGTTTCCATGACAACAGCGACAGCCGGGGCTCCCGATGGGCACCCTGAGAAATGAGCTCCGTGGGGGTCGGTGTGGAGAGCTGGGGGGGGGCTATGAGAGGGAAGGCGGGCAGCAGGCAAGCCAGGCACAGGCCCCCCAAGCCAGTTTCCCCTCTTGAAAGATGGGCCTTGGGGAACCCTTGGATGAGGTGGGGCGAGGCCATCGTTCCTGGGGCGGTTACCGCGAACTCCCACGCCCTGGAGCGGGAGACACCTTCTCGGGCTGGTGTCAGGGCAGGTGTGTGTGTGTGTGTGAGAGTGCTGATGTGTGTGAGTATGCACATATGTATTGCATGTGTGGGGGTATGCCAATGTCTGTGTGCATTGTGCGTGTGTGGTGTGTGTGCATGCCTGCATGTGTGCGAGTGTGAGTGGGCATGAGTGGGCATGTGTGTGAGGTTGCATGTGGGCATGTATGTGTGTGTGGGCATGTGTGGGCATGTGTGTGAGGTTGCATGCAGGCATGTGTGTGTGGGCATGTGTGGGTGTGTGTGGAGGGGGTGTGTGTGAGTACGCATGTGTGTGAGTGTGTGTGTGGCACATGTGCAAGTATGGGTGTGTGCAAGTGTGTGTGGATGTATGTGGGCATGTGTGTGAGGGTGAGTGTGGCACGTGTGCAAGTGTGGGTGTGTGAGTATGTGGTGAGTGTGGGTGTATGCAAGTGTGCATGTGGGCATGTGTGTGTGAGCATGTGTGTGAGTGTGTGTGGTGCATGTGCGAGTGTGGGTGTGTGCAAGTGTGTCTGTGGGCATGTGTGTGAGTGTGGGTGTGTGAGTGTGGGTGTGTGCGAGTGTGCCTGTGTGTGGCATGTTATGGGTGTATGAGTGTGTGTGACGCATGTGTGGGTGTGTGCAAGTGTGCGTGTGTGAGTGTGAATATGGCATATGTGCGAGTGTGGCGCGTGTACAAGTGTGGGTGTGTACAAGTGAGTGTGTGAGCATGTGTGTGGGCATGTGTCCATGTGTGAGTGTGTGTGGCGCATGCGAGTGTGTGAGCGTGTGGTGCTGGGGACAGCAGTGTCTCGTGCAAACACCCAGTTGCTTTGCACTGAGGCAGCGCTTCCAGCTTCCTGTGGTCTTGGGGGAGCAATGGGGCGGCAGCAGAGTGAGGGTCTGAGAGGGCTGGAGAGCAAGAGGGGGCCCTGCAGCCAGGGCCTCAGACAGGCTCCCTCCAGCATGAGAAAGGGGCTGTTCCCACCTCCCAGGGGTCTCTGCCTCCCTGCTCAAACCTGGCCCCCCGGCACTGGCTGCAGGGCCTTGGCCCGCCAGCCCAGCTGCCTCCCCAGCTGCCCTCCTGGGGTCAGTGCCCATGGGTGGGAACCCTCCCACCTCCCGCCCTGCTATGTGCATGGGCAAAGGGCGCACACGTGACCACACAGGTGCCCATCAGGCCACCAACAGCCCAAGAGCACTGAGGGACCCTTGGGGACACAGCCAGGAGATGGCACCTTGTGTGGCATCAGGCAGCAGAGCTTCCTCTGAACCCTGGGGCGCGGTGCCCACTGGGCGGCCAGCACAGAGGCTGGAGGTCCCGCACCAGGGCCTGGTCTGTGCTGGGTTCCGGGGGCTGGCCCAGGGCCAGGCCAAGACTCACGGTCCATCCCAGGTGGGGTCAGGGTGTGGCCAGGCCAGGGAAGCACTGTCAGTGGCGCCAGGCCGAGCTCCCAGCCACCAGCCGTCCCTACCATCGCTTCTTCCAGCCCTCCCTTCGTCCAAGCCAGGCAGTGGGGAAGGTGTAATTAAAAATCAGGTTTGTTAACACGAACACGACGTACATAATATTTAAAACATCCGAGCGCCTTGACTCGCTGCCGACGTGCGCTCGCTCACTAAGCAGGATTATTTTGTGGCAGCAACACTGCAAATCGCTCCTATTAAGACGCCCCAAACACCATCTGGCCCTTGGCGGAGGCGGCCCAGCACTGCCGGCGGCCGGAATTCCCAGCAGGGCCCCCTCCCACCCCGGTCCCAGGGTCCCAGGCGCCAATCTCACACCCCACCGCCGCCTCCCCATGGGGAGGGGACAGAAGCTAGCAGGAAGGGGCGGCAGGAGGGCCGGGCTCTGGCGCTGGTGCCAGGATGCTGCATCTCCAGGTCCCTGGAGAAGGGGAAGGACAGTGAGGCCTGGCTGGGCCGGCAGAAGTCACAGAGCCCGAGCAGCGCCCCCTCCTGGCTGGCTGCGGTACCCCAGCAAAGGGCAGGGTGACTGCAGCCTCCTGAGGGGCCCAGGCAGGACCAAGTGAGGGTGCGCCCCGCCCCAGCCGCAGCCTCTGCCCCTGGGGAGACGCCCCACATGTCCCAGGCCAGGGCTGAGCACCCACTGAGGGAAGGCCACCATCAGCCGTGCTCCCCACGCAGCCGCCACCTCACTAAAACCCCGTCAGGTGACAGCGCAGCCAGGACCCTGCAGCCAGCCACAACCGAGGGCTGACTGCCCCCGCAGTGATGTCCAGCACGGATGGGGCAGTCCCACATGGCCACTGGGCCTCAGCTCTCCCTTCCCAGCTAAGGAGCCACGAGCCCAAGCCGCAGGCAAGCGAGCTCCGCACAGGGCAGACAGTACAGGAAGGGCAGCTGCTCAGAGACAGGCGCCTCAGGAACAGGCCCCGAGACCCCAGCTGGGCTTTGTAGATCCAGGAAGGCTTCTCGGAGGAGGGGTGCATGTGAGGCACTACCATCAGGAGACAATCTGTGACTGGGGGTGCAGTGGAGGGAGATGCTAGGCCCCTGCTGTGAGCCCAGGCGAGCGGCAGGACCCAGAGGCCACAGCCAGGGAGGGGGAGCTATGGGGAAGGCGGGGTGGACGGTGTAGCCTTCCCTGGGCCAGGAGAGGCCAAGACCACATGCGAAGCCAGACCAGCTCTTCAGAGTGGCCCACCTGAATCTCAGCCTTAGTTTCCTCACCAGCAAAGGGCCTAAAATCCCACATCCCTGACCACTGACAGGAGCTCAGAGGCATTTGCACTGCCCTATGCGCTGTGTGAGCATGCAGAGAGCACACACGACCCGGCCTGCACACTCAAATACACATGTGCACGCAAAGAGCACACATGGGCTGATCAACATACTCAAACATGCATGTGGATGCAGAGAGCACACATGGGCCAGGCAGCATACTCAAACACACATGTGCACACAGAGAGCACACACGGAATGGTCTGCACACTCCAACATGCATGTGCATGCAGAGAACACACACAAAAACCAGTCTGCACACTTGCACACACATCTGCATGCAGACAGCACACACAGACTAGTCAGCACACTGGTGTGTGCATACAGAAAGCATACACAGGCTGGTGTGCACGCTTGCACACACATGTGCAAACAGAGAGAGCAGCCCACAAGCACGGTGGTACATATGCTGACTAACCTCACACTAGCACACATGTGTGACCACACAGACCACCTTACTAGCATATGATTGTGCTCACACAGACAAGCCCACGCACTAGCTCACCTGTGCTGCATGTTAGCACCCAGGTTCTCACAGACCAGCCTACACACTAGCACACATGCAGCGGCCCACCTGCACACGTGTACAGTGGGTGGGTCATTGCACACCTGCCACCGCTGCCCCACCGGCCCATCTACTCCTTTGTGTGCAGCTGGGACACTAGATTCAATGGGGGGGTGGCTCAGCCCTTGTGTGTGTGTGTGTGTGTGTGTGTGTGTAGATCTGTGCTGGTCACAAGCTGGTCAGATGGCACAGTCTGACATGTGTGCTGATGTGTGTGTTGGCTTACATGTGCTGAACCTTACATGTGCTGATGGATGTGCATTCTGATGTGTCTGCTAGTGTGTATGGTTACATATATGTGTGGACATGTGTGCCAGCTTATCCACTGACCCAGGACAGGGCCATGCCAGGAGCACACCAGCTCTCTCTGCCCTCACCCTGAGGACCCCACACTGAGCCCCTCCAAGGCCCCCACTGACACCTCCCTCTCCACGGCAGATGCCCTCGGACCCAGGCCAGAATGAGCGCTGTGAGCTGGCACCAGAGGGCGGGGGTCCCCCCCACCACCCCACCCCCTTCACAGGCCTAAGTAGCAGTTTTTAGAAAGTGTCAACTTATTCCCAGCTGTTGTTGCCAAAAAAAGGAAAGAGAAAAAAGCGCCTCGGTTTCAAGGAAACTCACAACAGCTCGGGAGAGGCGTGAAGGTGACGGGTGCGCTTCGGATGTTCCCTGACTACTCGGCCAAGGCCTCTGCCCCCCCCCCAATCACACACACACACACACACACACACACACACACACACACACACACCTGTCATGTGGCCTCGAGCCCCTGGAGGCGGGTGGCGGAGCCGGGGTTCCTGAAAGGAGCATCCCTCAGCCCCCTCCTGCCCGGGAATAAAGGCTCTTGACGCGAAGGCTGGCGGCAATTAGCGGTGATTAATGCGCAGCCGAGGAGAAGCTGGGGAGGTGGGCCACAGATTCACAATCGCATATTCATGGATTCCCAACAAAGTGCATTTCAGGGGGGCTGGAGCTCCTTGGCACTTGGTCCCGGCTCTGGCCCAGCTCCAGGTTGGCTGGGGTCAGGGCTGAGCGGAGGTCTCCCTCCCCTACTGCAAGCCTGGAGAATCCGCACCCAGGTGCTGCGTGGGCGGCTGTGCCCAACCCCCACGCCACACCGGACAGAGGCAGGGGGCCAGTGTCTCAGCGCAGGGAAACCCAGGGTCTGCCGGGGCCCTCAGCCTGTCATGGGCCGTGCCTCAGTTTCCCCACCAGAACGGGGGCGTGTCAGGCACGCTCTGCCCTTCACTGCCATGCTTCTCCCCAGACACCTCTACAGCAACGGCTCGACGCCCGCCCAGCCCAGCTCGGAAGTCACTGGCGCCTGTTCTTAATTGAATTTCAGGGCTCGTTAGCGTTTCGTAATTAAAGGGCCAGGGGAGCACTTGGCAGCAGCCCGACCTGAGCCCCGAAACCGGCCTCCTGCCAGGTGGGCGCCCCGCCGAGAAGCCCGCGGTATTACGGGGGAGCACCCATGGCCCACCCCCCGGAGAACCGAGGCCCTGTGGCCCTGGAGCCCGATGCCTGCGCTGGCCGCCTGGGGTCCTCATTGCACTACCGCCCCAAACCTCCCCCACCCCCACCCCCTGCTCTCCATCACCCGCCGCCCGGTCTGACCAGCCGCTGTCCCCAAGACGGACATGAGGCTGCTGCTCTGTGTGCCAGACCCCGCATCCTGGGGCCAGTGACTGGCTTCCCCGCCCCAGTGCCGGTGGCCAGCCAAGCCCCTGGGTCCACGCCTGGTCTCTCGGGCCCACCCGCACCCCACTGCTGCCTTGGGTCCCCTCTCCCGGCTGTCCCCCCTCACCTCGCCCTGTTTTCTGTCCAAGACCCCCTCCAAGCCGCTGAGAGGGGTGCCTGGGGTCTGCTCGCCTGCCTGCTAAGGGTCACACTCACCCGGCCCCCGAGGCAGCTGCTGCTTTGCTGACCGCAGGGGAGCCATGCCCAACAGAACCAGGGGCTGCTCCTCGGCCATGCTGGGGCCCCATCCGTGGCACAGGCCTGCACCCTCCCTCCCTCTCTCTCTCCTCAGAAACTCACAGGTGGGGAAACCAAGGCTCGGAGCCTCTCAACCAGGCATAGGGCTGCATCTGCACGGCCTGTGGCAGGGCCAGGCGACTGGCAGGGGACCCAGCTCTGGCCAATGGGGCTGCCCTATGTCTGCTCAGACCAGCCTATGGGGTCCCATGCGGCCGGGAAAGGAACAGACACACATGGTGGGCCCGGTGACATGACTCCGTGTGCATGACAGGCTGCTGGCACTGGGAGGCTTCCCGGACGGGCGCTCTGGCCAGGCCATGTCACCCCTGCGGCCAGGGTCACGGGGCCTCAGCACACAGGCCAGTCCCAGCCCAGTCGCAGGTCCAAGAGAAGACGCTCAGCCCAGGTGCAGGCATGGCTGTGTCTGTAGCTGTACCCTTGGCCGTGCTGACTATGACTGTGGTCGTGGTCGTGGCTGTGACTGTGACTGTGGCTATGATTGTAATTGTGACCGTGACCATGGCTGTGACCGTGGCTATGACTGTGGCTGTGACTGTAACTGTGGCCGTGGCCCTGACTGTGACTGTGACTGTGACCATGACTGTGGCCGTGACTGTGACTGTAGCTGTGGCTGTGACTGTGGCTGTGACTGTGACCATGACTGTGGCCGTGACTGTGACTGTGGCAGTGGCTGTGACTGTGACGGTGGCTATGACTGTGACTATGGCCGTGACTGTGGCTGTGACTGTGGCTGTGACTGTGACTGTAGCTGTGGCTGTGACGGTGGCCGTGACTGTGACCGTGACTGTGACTGTGGCCATGGCCGTGACTGTGACTGTGGCCGTGGCTGTGGCTGTGACTGTGGCTATGACTGTGACTGTGACCGTGACCGTGGCCATGACTGTGACTGTGGCTATGACTGTGGCTGTGACTGTAACTGTGGCCGTGGCCCTGACTGTGGCTGTGACTGTGACTATGGCCCTGACTGTGACTGTGACTATGGGTGTGGCAGTGTCCGTGGCTCTAACTGTGTCTGTGTCTGTGACTGTGGCCGTGGCTCTCCACCTTTAGGAAGCAGGGGTGCCCCCTCTGACTGCCATCCCCTCGCCAGGCTGACCCTGCCTATCAGCAGGGGAGGGACATCCAGTGGGTCCTCCGGCAGCTCAATTAATCCTCTGTCGGAAATTCCAACGCGATCAATTTGGGGAGCCGGCCGACATCATAACACAGTAATTAGGAACAACTTTCAACTCGCAGCTTCCTCTGAAGATTGTAATTGCAATTAATTAAGCATCCTTACTGCCCCTCGAAGCCAGCTCCTTGGGGCACGGGGGAGGCAGGGTGGAGCCAGTTCCCAGGGGCACGGGGGGTGGGGGAGCCAGCTCCCAAGGGCACGGGTGTGTGGAGTGCAACCAGCTCCCTGGGATGGGGGAGGGAGCCGCCCACTCCCAGCAGCCCCATCAGGAGGGCCGTGACGTTTGCGGGAACACTGCAGGTGAGACCAAGAACCGACCTCGGGGCCAGTGCTAGACTCCCGCCCTGGCTCTGGCTGGGCCACAGAGGAAGAGACCCCCTTCCCCCGCCTGAGCAGCGGACTTCCAGGAAGGGTTGGGGAAGCTGTGAGGCCACCCCAGGCTCGTGGGGACTCCCCATGGAAGGCAGGACCCCCATGGAGGGTAGGGAGGCCAGATCCAGGACCTGGGCAGGGCAGTGGCCCCTAGACTCCACGGGGGCCCAGCTGAGGGCCTGGGCAGACCCTGGAGGCAGCCACCTTGCATCCTGCCAGTGGGCACCAGTTTGGGCGGCCAGGGGCTTGAGCGGCAATGCCCTGGGCCGCCAGTAGGCGGCGCCAGAACCACCCCACTGGAGCTGAGGACCAGGCAGGGGGACCCTCTGTGCAGGAGGCCCAATGCAGGCAGAGGTGGGCTGTCTCCCAAAGCCAGGGTGGTCTCGGCCAATCACCCCGAGAGCTAGGGCCCCAAGCCGGCCAAGCCTCTGCACAGACAACAGCATCATTCCAAGCAGCGGGCCAGGTGGCGACTCACCAAGGGCAGCCTGTGTCCCCCAGGCCCGAGGAAACATCAGCAGCATCGTTTCCGCCTTCTGCCTGGCAGCAGATGAGAAGACAGGGAGGTCGAGGGCAGAGGCCGAGGGCTCGGGACCATGCTGATGGGCACTGGAGGACACCACCATGAGCACTGAGCTTCTGAGCAGGCAGAGCAAGGCGTATGCCCCTCGCTGTGGTCACACAAACAGGGACAGGCCTGGCCTCCTCGGGCAGGGAGAAGGGAAGCGTCATGGGCAGCTCCTTAGCACACACCGACTCTCCCACCCCGACATGCCACTGGGCAGACACGCAGGGGACAAATGAGATTATCGACCCTGCCTGAACCTGCCTTCCCTGGGAATTCTGCTGCTAAGTGGCGGGAAATACAGCCGTGCAGCCAGGCCTAGCATGCCCCTCCTGGTGGCCACGGGCTCCAGGCTCCTCTGCCCACTGTGGGCCCGCTGAGTCCTGGTCTTATCCTCACAACTGTTAAGGTCAACCATGCCCAGGGCATGGAAAGGGCTCAAGAAAATACTGGCCAACCTAGTCATCACCCAAGACTCCTGGATCAAACCCTACCTGAAGTCCTGCCAGAGAGGCCTGCTCTGTGTGGGACATGGACCCGCGTCCTGTTCCCACGCAGGCCCCGTCCCTCTCAGGGCCAGGTTCCTCTCCAGTGTCTTCAGGACCCTGTGAGGACTCCATGAGGCAGTGGGGTGGAAGGAGTGACCCGAGGAAATGGGGCCAGAGGGGGTCATTGGCTCCTCCCCACGCAGGTCTGACGCCAGCCCCTCCGGAAGCTCAGCACTCTGCCTCCGTCTGCATCCTGTCCGTCACCTTGCTTCACCCTTACTCTTGCCGTGTTTGCTTCTCAGGTAACTCAGGGTTTCTTGGTCCCTCTGGCCACAGGGTCATTGACCAAGTGCTCGGGAGTTTCTCACAAACACGTGCACTGTGCAGGGGTGGGGGTGGCGGGGAGCTGGTGGGGTTGTCACACGCTGCCTGAGAAGTTGTGGGTGAACCCCTGGAGGGAGCGTGAGGTGCCTCGGGGACCCCCCACCTGGGCCCCTTCCCATTGCATCTCCTCACCGCTCTCAGATCCCACCTCTGGGGGACCCCACACACACCCAGCAGGTCCCAGGTCCAGGATGGGTCCTGGAAATGCACTCTGGACTCTGTGATCGAGCAGCCACTCCAGGGCAGCCAAGCAGGTCTCAGAGGTGGCTGACCCTGTCCCTTCAGAGCAGCTGCCCCCCACCCCCGGCAGGTGGTTTTGGACTCTGATGAACCCAGGCGGGTGGAATGCAGTGAATGAAGCTGGTGCTGGGGGTGACCAGGCCCCAACCAGGGGGGCAGCCCTTGGCTCTGGGGGAGGAAGCTGGGGAACAGCTGGCACCCCCTCGCCCCAGAGCCAGCAGGGGAGGGCATGTCTGGGGACACTATCCCACTTCAGTCACTAACCCACACCCTATATGTCCAGGACCCCTCTGTGCCCCATCGAAGCATGCCTGTGTCTCGAGGACCCCCTCCAGGGAATCAGGGGCCCCTCTGCTCCCCAATAGAGCAGCACCTGAGTCTCGAGGACCCTTTTCAGGAAGTAGAGACCCCTCTGCTCCCCAATGAACTGGCACCTGTGTTTCAGGGACTCTTCTAGGGAAGTAGAGACCTCTCTGCTCCCCAACAGAGCTGCGCCTGAGTCTTGGGGGCCCTCTCTAGGGAAGTAAAGACCCCTCTGCTCCCCATCAGAGTGCCCCTGTTTCTGGGGGCCTCTCCAGGGAAGCGGGGACCCCTCTGCTCCCCAGTGGAGCAGTGCCTGTGTCTTGGGAACCCCCTCCAGGGAAGCGGGGGCCCCTCTGCTCCCCATCAGAGTGGCGCCTGTGTCTCGGAGAACCCTCTAGAGAAGTAGAGACCCCTCTAGAGCAGCGCCTGAGTCTTGGGGACCCCTTTCGGGAAGTAGAGACCCCTCTGCTCACCATTAGAGCATGCCTGTGTCTCAGGAACCCCTCCTGGAAAGTGGGGACCCCTCTGCTCCCCATGAGAGCGCACCTGTGTCTCGGGGACCCCCTCTAGGGAAGTAGAGACCCCTCTGCTCTCCATCAGAGCATGCCTGTGTCTCTGGGACCCCTCCAAAGAAGTAGAGACCCCTCTGCTCTCCATCGGAGTGCGCCTGTGTCTCGGGGACCCCTCCCGGTGGGCTCCTGACGCATGCTGAGGGTGCAACCCCCCCCCTCCGAGGCCGGCCACGGCCCAGGCCCCACCACCCGCGGCCACCCCCGAGTTCCAGCAGGGCGCAGGGCGCGTTGCAGCGGGCGAGGCGTCTCCGGGAGGGCTCGGGGCTTTATTCGGGGGGTACGGGGCGGGCGGGCGGGCCGGGCGGCAGCAGCAGGAGGCCGTGCCCGGACCCTGCGCGCGCGTAACTCCGCGCCAAGCGCTCCAGGCGCCGCTTGCGCACTGCGGCCTGCGCCGTGGCGTGCAGGGGCCGCAGCAGCGCTGGGGGCGCGGCGCCCGGGCCCCGCAGCAGGAAGTCGAAGCCCGAGCGGTCGTGCGGGTCGTAGAAGAGCGGGCCGCGCGCGGGGTCGGGCCCGGGCGGCCAGGCGAAGGGGAAGGGCAGCGTGAAGTCCTCGGTCAGCACGCGGATGGCGAAGTCGTCGTCCTTGCCCAGCGCGCGGTAGGCGCGCCCGATGCCGCGGAAATGCGCCTCCCACAGCTGCGCGTCGCCGCCGTAGATGTCGGGGAAGGCGGGCTCGGGGGGCGCGGCGGGGCCTGCGGGCCGGGGGGCGCGGTGACCCCGAGCCCCGCTAAGTGGCACCCGGGGGACGTGGGCACCCAGGGCTCCTGACGCCACCCACAGCCCAGAGGCCCCGTGGCCCAGAGGACAGCGGGTCAGTCGTCCGCTGCCCCTGCCCGGGTGTGGGGCCGGCTGAGCCTCCCCAGCAGCCCCCCCAGAAACAGGCCTTGTACTGAGTACCAGCTGGGCCTCCAGGAACTTTGCTGGGCACCGGGCGCTGGACCAGAACCCCCCCCCCCCACACACACACACACACAGGTCCCCAGCACCCGTGCCTCCTGTGCCCTGAGTGACAGACGGGGCATTTTAGGGCAGCCTGCCTGGCGGGGGCCTTGTTCGGGGCGGGCCACAGGCCACCTGCAGACACAGACCCGATGGGCAGCCTCCCGGGGAGGTCAGGGTCAACCTGGAGAGGTGCTGACATGTCTGCTGGTGGCCACTTCCCAGGCCATTGCCAGCAAGTCCCTCCAGGCGACTCAGGGTGAGGAGACAGAAGTGGCCACACCAGGCCTGCCTCAGGCCCTGAGTGAGCTCTCCCCACTGTCAGGCGTCTCACACCATCCCCACCCACACCCCCACAGGTCCCACCAGGACCCTGCTTAGTGCCAGGCTTGGGGTTGGGCCTGACAGCCCTGGTGGACACCCCCTGGGGGCAGAGTGCCAACACCGCCGATCTCTCAGCCCCATGTCCCCCTCAGGCTTGGGATGGCCCTGAGCATCCATGGAGTTTGTAGGGGCCTGTCCGTCCCTGGGTGGCTCTCCAACCTCGGCCAGGGAGACCAGAGCACTTGGTACCATGGACAGCTCCGGGTGCCCCCCCCCCCGCCCGCCCCCTCCCGCCAGGCCTCCCCACTGAACACCTCCTCCCTGCAGGCCTCCCTCCCAGGGGCCACAGGTCAGTGCCAGGCCAAGGCCGCAGGGTCCTGCAGTGGCCGGACTCCAGGAAAGTTTCAGGGCAGTGGAGGCCATGGGCCTACTCAGGATGGGAGGAGCAGAGGACAGCTCAGGTCCACGCACATCCAAAGGCCCCAGGAGGGCCGCAGAGGGAGGCCCAGGGAGCCCCCAAGCGGCTGAGAAAAGGGGCATCTTTAGCTGAGGGTGAGTGGGTGCCTCTGAGGGCCCATCGGGACAGAGATGGGGACATGGGCGGCATTTGTGAGCCCCAGGGCTGTGGCAAGGGAGAGGAGGGGCCTCTTGATGGAGCCACACAGGGGCGAGGGCTGGAGAGCAGGCATGAGGCCCATCCCAGGAGCCGGGAGCAGCCCTGTGGGGCAGGGATGGCAAAGCTGATCAGAGGAGAGGCAGCGGGAGTCAGCAAGTGTGAAGGGCCTGGGGCAGGTAGACAGGACCCCAGGGCGTGGAGAAGTGAGATGCAGAGATATGAGAAGTGGCAGCACATTTCTGGGTCAGGGAGGGGCGAAATGAGGGACCTCGTGCAAATAGGCAGGGGTGGAGGGGGCAGTGCCCAGTGTGTGTCTGCAGGCAGGCAGGTAGAGGAGAGGCAGGGATAGGAGAGTGCAGGGCTGCGGCTGGGGGTTTGTGCTGCCGGCGGGGCATACAGGGCTGTGCTAGGAGGGCGTGCAGGGCTGTGGCTGGCAGGGCATGTGATAGAGTCGGACCCCGAGCAAGCATTTGCTTCATACGGTTGCGTCTTCCGGTCTCTGTGGAACTCAGATGCAGGGGAATTGGAGGAGGGAGTTGGGGGGTTGCCTGGCGGGCAGGAGGGCAGGCGGTCCCTCTGGCTTGAGGCTGCCGAGTCTGAGGCCCTGGCAGACCATGGGGGGTGCAGCTGGGGCCAGCGGGAAGGGGGTCCTGTGCGTTCCCGGGGCGCCCGCAGAGGGTGACAGGGGGAAAAGGCGGTTCCTGGCCTGGCGCCTTCTTCAGGGGCGTCTGGCTGAGGGGTCCCAGGGAAGAGGAATCAGCCCCGTGCCCCTGTGCCCAGCGACCTCCGATGCCTAGGGGAGGAGGGGCCCATCTCTCCGAGACTCGCACCCCGCCTCCCACCAACTCCTTCCCTCGGTGCTCCCCCACTGACCTGCCGGGCTGGGGTTCCTGGAGCCGGGGGAGGCCATGGCTGCCCTGGACGCGGGCCTGTTTCCCTGGCAATCAGGTCCAGAGGAAGAGAACTCTGCCCAGGGGCGGGGCCAAGAGATGGGCGGGGCTTGGCCGTGTGGGGGCGGGGCAACGGCCCGGGCCCTGACCTGACCCTCCCAGCAGCAGACCGGGCATCTCCCCCAACGCAGACCCAAGTTCTGGTGGGGGCAGAGATGCGGGTGGCGTGGCCCCGGCTGTCCCCTCTGCAGGCAGCAGTGGGTGCTGACCTGAGCCCACACACCCCAGGGTCCGGCGACAGCGTCCTGACCCCATTTCACCCAAGGGACGCCCCCACGCTGGGATGCTCCCACCCTGTGCACTGACCCCAGGGGGAGGGCCGGCTCCCAGTCCACCCTCTGAGGCAGCAAGGGGTGGGAGAGGGGTCTGGACAAGCCGCTTCTCCGTCCTGGCCTCAGTTTCCCTGCCCGGGAGCGTGTGGGGCATTCTCCCTGAGCGACGTGGGAACGGGGTGTCTCTGGGCCCTGAAACCTGCCTGGGCTCAGGAAGCCCCAAACTGGCCTGTCCCTGGCCTGCGCGCGGGGCCCAGGGCGGGGGAATCGGGCAGAGCCCCTGCCATCACAGGGGGGCAGAGACCCCCAAGGGACCGGGGCCTGGGCTTGGGGCCCAGCAAGGGCAGGGACTTGGGGGAGCGACCAGCTGGACCTGCTCCTGCGGGCCTCGCCCCACCCCATAATCCCCTCCCGCGCACTGCCGAGTTATTTTTAAAATCTCATTTCCAGAAAGTGGAAGGCAAGGCGTCTTGCGTGTGCCTCTTTCACCCGCTTTTTCTGAGAGAGGATTAGAGGGGGTGTAGAGGGCGGGCGGCCCCAGCACCACTGCAGGTGTCCTTGGGCAGCACCAAGTCCACTGCGATGCTAGGCCCTGGGGGACCCACTTCTCTGCAAGGAGATGGAAGCAGGCACAGCCCGGGCAGTGGGGGTGGGGCCTGCCGCACCCTCAGACCTCAGGAGGAAGCTTGGCTCCCCCTCCCCATCCCAGGGCAGAGACCCACCGCCTGCCCGCCTGCAGGGGCACCAGGCTCCGTGGTTAGACCCCGCCCCCCAGGAGAGGCTCTTAGGAAGGAAGGTTCAGCCCCCACCCCCAGCCTTGCTAGCTGCAAATCAGGGTGTGCTCCCTGGAGGCGACAGCGGAGGGCTCCATAAAGCAGGGACACCTCTGTGCCTTGGCGGGCACTGTCAGGGAAGGCTGTGGGGCCCCGGCGCAGGAAGGCGTGGACGGGAGTGGGGTGGGGTATCCTCACAGTGTGCAGCCCCCAATGGGGAGGGGGGCCACTGCTCGGGAACACCGCGGCCAGGGCGGGGAGGGGGATGGCAGGGTCAGGGTGGCGGCTGGGCCCTGCGGGGCGGCAGTTAGTGGTGTCTGGTAGGGGCCATCCTGTGCCAGGGGCTCCGGGCCCACGAGCAGTGCCAGATGGTGGCAGCCAGGCCTGCGGGGCAGGGTGGGGGGGAGGGGAGGCCCCTGCCACCCACGTTGCCAGTGCTCTGGGACACAGCGCCACCTGCTGGAGACTCCGGGGAAGCGCACAGAACCCACCGGTGGGAGCCCCTAACGGTGGTCTGGGACTTCCTGGTGGTGTTGGAGGGTCGGGTTTGGGGGGCTGAGGCCCAACCCTGGCTGTGCTGCTGGCCGCTGTGTGACCTCTGCGGTTCTGACTGTCCCTGGGCTTCATCCTCTCCGGGGTTCCTGGGAAATGGCCCCCGGAGAAGGGGGGGCACAGGTTGCCCTGCATCGTGGGTCATTCCCGGGCAGGGGACAGCAGGGCCAGAGCCTGGGGCGCCTGTGGTGACCTTGTGTCCAATGCCCCAGTGTGACGCTGCAGTCCCTGGGGTGCCCGTCCCACTCCCCTGGCAGAGCCTGGGAAGTGAGGAGCAGGAACTCTCTGGGAGGACACACCCCTCTCCCGTGCACCCTGCTCTCTCCACCCTGGGCCACTGGGGCCTGTGCAGGGAGCCTCCCGCCCCCTGGGGATCGCCCAGCCTGCAGGGGATCGGCCCTCAGAGACCCCAGTCAGGCGCAGGCAGGGGAATCCCACAGAGGCTGTCCTGGGCCGGAGCCCCTCAACCCGGCCACTTTCCCCGTCAGCCATGACTGGCCCGCAGCACCAGGCAGAGCCTCCAGCCACTGCTCCTTCACAGTGGCCCTCGTAGGAGGCAGGGAGACTGAGGCACGGCCCGGAGATTGGGACAGGATGCCCCCCTATGCCACAGCCCCCAAGAGGGCCAGCCCTGGAAGGCCGAGAGGGTCCCGTAATCCAGGCCCCATTCCCTGCTGAGGATGCCAGGGGCCCTGGGCCCATTGTGACCTCAGGGTCAAGGGCAGCACCCAGGTGGGGGAGGGGAGGACAGGACAGGACTGCCCACTGGGCATGAGAACAGAGCTGGCGGCGGCACCTTTGGACCTGCCCCCCCACCCCCCACCTTGGATGGGCAGTGCCCGAAAGTGTCCAGGAGCCACGCAGAGACGGAGAGGAAGACTTTAGTCACCCCCAGAACTCCAGGTCTGCACGGTGGGGGCCAGGGAAGCACCGAGGCAGTTCCCAGGACCCCCCCCACCCCCCCACCCCACCCTATTCCCCATCGCTGCCCTGCAGGACGACACCATGCCTGGTGGGCTCTGCCAGCCGAGCGTCCTCTGGTGAAGAAATGCCGGGCTTGCCGTACTCTTGGCTTCCTGGCTGTTTCTGTCGGACAGGGGGCTCGCAAATACCCCAAAGGTCTGCAGCTCAACTCGTGGGGCCCAGGGGTGACCCGGCACCTCGGGTGTGTCAACACTTCTGCCCTGGGGCCAACCTTGCAGCCAGCCCCCTACGTGTCCATCCTGCCACTGCTCTTCTTCATCCCTGGGAGCTGTGTTTCTGTCCCGTGTGGCATCCCCCTCAGAGCGCTGGGGTCCCTCGGTCACCCCGAAGTGTTCTCTTGGTGTGTGAGCCCAGTTGCTCAGCGCCCAAGGCTTGGGAGCCACCAGGGACCTGCACAGTGATGCTGGGGTGGGGGAGGGCCACATCGTAGCAGGAAGTGGACAGTCTTCCCACGGGGAGGTCCTGATGCAGGTGCAGCGCCGTCCCTCCACAGCCTGAGCACTTATTTGCCTGTTACCTTACCTGAGGATGCAGAGGTTTGGGTCCTGACTTCCCCGTCTGGGGACCGTTCGACCTGGGCTTTGTAGGCCGCAGGAGGCATCGGTCGGGATTACTTTTTGCATGTTTTCCAATAACTTTGGCATTTCTGAGGAAGAGATGAGTTTCTTGGATTGTTTTTTCACATTTATCCGAAATCAATAAGCCAGGACGGGGGAGAAAGTACAAGGATTAGGGTCCGTGCCTTGCCCCTGGCAGACCCCAGGCTGTCCCTGTAGCCAGGGCCCCGCAAGCATCCCCAGGGCAGCCCCGGGAGGCTGAGCACAGCGGATACAGCTTGAGTCTACGGGAGAGAACTGGGCCCTGACTCTTAGCCCTTGACCCGGTTGATGGAGAATCTCCGTGAGTCCTAAGCCATGCCCGGGAGCCCCCCGGAGACCAAGCCTTAGGGAACCCACTTCACCTTCGCCCCGAGTCTCCGGGCTCACCTGCGATTCCTCTTAGTACTGCGAGTGGCTGCTGGACCTGTAACACACACACAAGACACACACTTCGCATCCATGTGGCTGATTGGATGATTCTCTTCTCTTCTCTCCCCGGACTGTCCTCAGGTGTCTGGCCAGAGCTATTCCCCAGACAAGCCCCCAGGTCCTGAGTGTTCCTCCCCAGCTGGGTTCTACTAGGATGCTCACAATAGCCCTGCATGGTTTTGGTTTGGGGTGATGCTCGCCTCACTGGATGAGGGGCCAGTGTTCTGGGAGTTTGCCCTGTTGGTGTTATTTCTTCCTCAAAGACCTGGTAGAGGTCAAGTCACACCACCTAGGTCTAAAGACTGTGCCTGTGTGTGTATGCATGTGTGTGTGTGTGTGCGTATGTGTGCACATGTGTGTGCCTGTGTGTGCACGTGTGCGTGTGTGTGTGTGTGTGTGCTTATGCATGTGCACATGTGCGTGTTAAGGTTTTCATCTATAAAGGTAATGTTTATCATGGAAATGTGGCCATCCTGGTATTTAGCTCTTTTGTGCCAGCTTTTGTATTTTGACTTTGAGGATTTATCCATTTCTTTGTCTTTTTTTTTTGGCATAACTCTGACACAGTACCCGTTTATTATCTAATGCCACAGATCCGTCCGCACTGCCTCCTCCCGTCAGTGATATTACTGTATCTTCTCTATTTGAGCTGTACAAGTTCTACTAGATGTTTACCAGATATTCTCATTTTATAAGAACTAACTCGTATTTCATTTTTTGTTATCTATTTCATTTAAGACTCCTCTGCTTTTTATTATTTTCTCTCCACAAGTTGGATTTTTCCTTCCTTTCCTAATTTTTATAATGAAAGATAAAGTCACTGATATCAGACCTTTTTTTTCTTATCACAATTAATGTTAATGCTATGTATGAATTTCCTCTGGGCACAGCTTTTGCTGCACTGCATGTGTTTTTCTATGTTGTGTTTTCATTTCATTCTGTTCAAGACACTCTTTACCTTCTCACTGGATTCCTTTCTGGTCTGCAAATTATTTCATTATTTTAAAATGTAATTTAGTTCCCGACTATGTGGGACTCCTTCGCCCACCTTTGCTTTTAATTTATCTCACAGTATTCAGAGTCTCTTTGATAAAAAGAAAAAAATCCTTTTAACTTACTGGTGTTTTCCTAGCCCAGAATATGCTCTGTCTTGGCACTATCTCACGTGTGCTCCTTTCGTTGTAAGGCAAGAGCATCACGGCGCTGTCAGCCAGCCACCCTACCTCCAAGGTCTCTGCGTGTTCTCTGCCCTTCCTGCCTGTCTGTCCTGGGTCATAAGAGCAGCTGCACCTTCCTCCCAGTTCTTGTCACTGATGTGGCTTTGAGGGTCTCGTTTTCCCTGATAGGCTTCAAACCTCCATGCACAGGTTTCTGTGCGTACAGAATGGCCGGCACGACTCACGTTACTCACACGGCACTATGGACTGACTCTCTCTCCTGGTTTTATCACTTATTCTGAAATACATTTGGTGCGGCTGGGTAGTACAAGGACTGGAGCGATAGCACAGTGGGTAAAGCGTTTGCCTTGCATGCAGTCAACATGTCCGACCCGAGTTCGATTCCTCTGCCTCTCTCGGAGAGCCTGGCAAGCTACTGAGAGTATCTCGCCCACACGGCAAAGCCTGGCAAACTCCCTGTTACGTATTTGATATGCCAAACACAGTAACAAGTCTCACAATGTTACTGGGCCCACTCGAGCAAATCGATGAACAACGGGA
>JAOXYA010000028.1:68722116-68735637 GCA_028565675.1 Sorex palustris | reverse complement strand
GGCTCCAACCGTGCCTCGTCCATATGGAACCGCCTTATTTATTGAGGACACATCAATGGGGGTGGGCGGGGGGAGTGAACACACGTGCTGCCCACCCTCAGAAAAATCTCATGATGTTGATGTTAGGATCCTGGCTCAGGAGGAAACTTTGGTTCAGAAGAAGGAAATTATTTGCCTAAAGTCACAGAGCAGTCTCTCCGTGGCAGAGATGGATAGATTGGTGATAACGGGTGGTGCAGTGGGTCTGTGGATGGTACGTGGGTGGGTGGGTGGATGACATGTGAAGGGGTGGATGGTTGCTGTGTGGGTGGATGATGACTTGGGGGCTGAATGACGTGTGGGTTGGTGGATGGATGACATGTAGGTGAGTAGATGGATGGTATGTGGGTGAGTGAATGGATGACGTCGGGGGATGACATGGGGGATGGATAATGTGTGGGTGGTAGATGGGTGGGTGGTATACAAATGGATGGGTGGGTGTAAGGTGGTGAGTGGCTAATGGATGGGCAGGTGGTAGGTAGGTGGATGGGTGGGTGGGTGGTGGATGACTAGGGGAAAGATCTAAGCTTCAACGTGAACAATTGGGATATGAATGACCTGTATTGGAGATGGGCAGGCTCTAAGAGCCTACCGCAGGCCCCAGGTCCAGGGACACATTTCCATCCACCAATCTCTGTGGCTCCTGCGCCAGGGCCCTCAGGTGGCAGTGCTCACTATGAAACAACTGGCCAGGTGTGTCCATGCCTGCGCCTCTGGCTCTGACCTTTTTATCCTCCCTCACCTATGTCCTGGCTGGCATCTGCCCATGGCCAGACCACACCGTGTCACCCTGTCATTCTCTCTGTCTCTCTGTCACCCTGTTGCTCTATCACCATTAGTCTGTCAGCCTGTCATTCCGTCGGTCACCCTGTCACTGTCACCGTGCCATCCTGTCGCCCTGTCACTCTGTTATCTTGTCACTCTGTCACCCACAGATCTCTACCCGGCATAAGTTCAGGCTGTTCCATGTCCTGGAAAGTGTCATCGAGGCCAGTGACTCCCTGGAGGACATCTGGGAGAAGACCTTCATGCAGCTGGCCCTCGACAACATGACCAAGTCCACGGTGGGGCTCCCCTCCCTGCAAGCGTGCCCCCCAGGGGTTGCCCCAGTGGCCCCAAAACTGCAGGTGCCCCCCTTGCGGTGGTCACCAGATAGTTCCCCCACCTTCTCGCCTTCCTGCCACTAGTGTCCAAGGGATCCCCCGTGCACCCAATCCACACAGCATGGGTGGAGGTCCAGGAGCCCTTGGGGCCTAAGGCCACTGCCCTGGACTCAGTGTCCCCGAGGTCTTGCCTTGGGCGGGCCCTGGCTGGCCCCTCCTTCCTCAGTTTCCCCACCCCACCAGATCTGGAAGGTTCCGCTATTCCACAGCCTGGACCTGGCCTCCAGCCGACCCTCTGTGGCTGAAAGCTTGAGCCCACACCTCTCCGGCACCACCAGGCTGTCCAGCTGGGATACAGGGCCCTCAGCTCTGTTCAGGTGGCTCCTTAGACTTCACAAACCCTTTGCACCTGAGATGCCAGCTGGGTGAGGCTGCCCAGGAGATGTCGGGTTTGCCACACTCCGCACCCCACAGCACAGGATCCGGGGCACAGACCTAGACAGACCAGGAGCCCTCACTGAGGGTCGGGCAGCTGCTGGGCGGAGACACAGAGGGTGCCCTTGGGGTAGTGTGTCACCCATGCCCACCACTACCCGTGCCCACCTCCAGGCCCACCCCCCCATGCCCACACACCCCCATACCAACCACTGCCAGAGACAAGCTCCAGGTAGACAGGCCTGAAGCAGGGATGCCGCAAGAACTAAGAGAGAGTGAGAGAAGAGGCAGGGGCGGGGGGGGGGGGGCGGGGCGCACAGCCTCTGGGCCCGGCCCGACTGTCCTGCACACACAGTGTTTATTGCTTAGAGCCAGTCGCCAGCAGGAGAACGTTCTTTGGTCAGATGCCTGACTGTCCTCTATCCAAGCTAGACTCCTACACATCTGGGGCCTCAGCTTACCAAGTTAAACATCTGCGCAATGGGCTTTCTCGAGGACTGACTTTCAGGAGAAGGAGCAGAGACAAGCAGTTACAAGCTACCCCTTGGGGGGCAGCATCTGCCTCCAGTGCCAGGGTTCTGGGCTGAAAGGTCTCCTAAACAACCATCCCGCCTGGCTCCTTTATCTGTCTAATCCCCAACACATCCCCTTGCCTACCCCCAGCCCCCAAGCCCATCATCTGTGCCCAGTGTCTGCCGATAGCCCTGGCAGGCCACGGAACTCCCCCAGCTCCTGCAATCCAGGCACTGTCACCTTGGGCAGACGGCACAGGTCCACTGCCATCCACGCTTGTCTAGTCCTCTGCAGAAGTCAGTGTGTGTGGGGGGGTCACAGCAGTTCCTAGTCCAACTCCTGCACAAGCTCCTTGCCGACCATCATGGTTCCCTGCCCCTGCACTGCCCGGGCTCCTGCCTCTTCACTCCCCACCTGGGGCACTGTCTTTCACAGGAGCCCGGGGAGTCTGGGGTCCTGCACCCCAAACACTGCACCCACGACCCCCCAGAGGCAGGACAGCTCAGGGACCCCGTTCTGAAGGGAGGAGCCTCTGTGCCGGCACCTTCCTCGGCAGCCTCGAAGCCAGAGTCAGGCTGTGTCCCGGGCTCAGAGTCAGACCCCACCCACCAGCCTCACAAGCCCGCCTGGGCACAGCGTCCAGCTGCAGGCACTGTCCACAGTGCTCCGCGGGCCCCTTGCCCAGGGTAAGGGCCTTCCGTACCTTGTGTCCGGCTCGGCTGCATGTTTCATTGCAGACGGGGACAGTGGCAGGACAGGGGTTGGGCCCGTCATGGACTAGAGGACATCACCTGAGACGCTCTCATTCTCTCCCTCCCTCCCTCATTCTCTCTCCTTTCTCTCTCCCTCTCTCGCCTTCTCTCTCCCGCCCTCTCTCTCTCCCTCTCTCCCTCTCTCTTCTCCCCACCCTGTCACCGGCTGACCCCCACTTTGTCTTTGCAGGAAGGCCAGGAGGGGCTTAGGACTGGGGGGGGACACTCAGGGTGGGGCCAGGCACGTGACTGAGCAGAACTAAGGCTGTGCACGTGGACCCCGTGTCATCCAGGCACCAGGGCTCACGCCAGCATGAGGAGCCACCTGATGGGCTGGGCCCTGAGGGGACAAGGGACGGGGGGCCTTGAGGAGGCTGCTGGGCGGGATCTGCGCCCTCACACGCTCCAGGAAGGGGCAGGACTGGCTCCCTCAGCCTCTCCCTTGGGAAGCTCGAACCTGAGCGATGGCTCTTTGGGGTCTTGAGGCAGCTTTGTTCCTCAGAGGCTGTGAAGGGCCTTTTGATCCTTACAGCCTCTTGCCTCGTTGCTTCTCCCGAACGTGTCACTGCACATAGGCTGAGGCAGCGCCAGGCACAAAGGCAGGCCGCCTGCTCGCTGCCCCGCGCCCCCGAGTGCCAGGCAGACTGCAGAGGCCCAGAGGAGTCCCCCTCACCAGTCACATGACCTGTGGGGGATGGGAACGGCATGGGGGAGTGGGAGCAGGAGGACTAGAGGGGGGTTAGGAGCTGGAGGGTGGGAGGGGAGATGGGAACTGGGGGACGCAAGGGTCAGGAGGGGTACAGGAAGAAGGACGAAAGGGGGGATGGGAGGGGGCGGAAGGGGAGTCAGGAGGGGGGAACGGGAGCACCTGCAGACTCGAGCCTTCAGGGCTTGGAGGGCATGCTGAGGCTTCCAGAACTTGGGAGCCAGGGCACACCACATCCCCAGCTCAAAGCCAGACCCCAGTATTCCTCCAGCCAGGGGGGCACTCCCTGGCCTGGGCTCTCTGTTTATTTGGGGGAGTCCCACACTTGGCTGGAGGGGGGACCCTATGGGATACCAAGGATGGAACCTGGGTTGATCATGTGTAAGGCAAGTGCCCTCCCTGCTGTACTATGGGTCCAGCACATATTTAATTTTTTTATTTTAATTTTAATTTTTTTTTAGTATTTTGTGGCCTGGGTTTTCTATGCCAAGTTCTGGCTCATGCTGCTCTGCCCAGCACGTTATGCCCGGCCACTCCCCGCCTCTAACTCTCTTCTACATCCCCCCCCCCCAGGAGCTGGAAGAGACGTACCAGGATGCGGCAGGCAACGTGTTGGTGGCCATCTGCAGACACTCGTGGCGGCGGGTGGTCGGGCATCTGGAGGCGCAGGTGCTGACGGGCATCTTCCCGCACCGAAGCCTGCTCTACGTGCTGGGCATCCTGTCCTCCGTGGGTAGGGCTGCCTGGTGGGTCCTGGGCACAGGGCACACCCCACAACCTATCAGAGCTCCCTGGCCCCACACCCCGCCTGCCCCACTACCCACACGCCTGCTGCAGGGTCTCTGCAACTGAGCGACGGTAGTTTGGGGTCTTGAATCAGTTGCAACTGGAAGAACCTGCAGGAGAAAGGAGCGGCCATGGCACTGGGGCACACCACAGGGTAGCATCCCCCAGAGGTAGCGGCTCAAGCCTGGGGGAGGGGCAGAGCTTCCCCCACCCCCCAACAGGTGCCTACAAGCTATGGGAAAGGCCCCCCTGAGGCAGTGGGGGGTCTCTGAGTGCTAGAGAGGGGACCTGAGTGTCTCTCCAGCGCAAGGCTCCCTCCGGAAGCTCTGCTGAGGCCTCTGTAAGTCTTTAGGGGCTCACAGCCCCTTTCCCCTATTTCTCACTCCCAAGCCGATGCTGGGCTCTGCTCTGGTGGTCGGCAGGAAGGGCTTCCTGAAGGAGGCACCTGAGTCTGAGCCAGGTCCATGAGGGATGAGTAGGAGTGTGTGTGTGTGTGTGTGTGTGTGTGTGTGTGTGTGTGTGTGTGTGTGTCTCCTCAGGGTTTCAGTCTGGGTGGGAGACCTTTGTTCCCTGCTTGGAGCCTGCACTCAGGCTCAAGGAGGCAGGCTGTGCTGTGACATCTCACAGGGAACTGGCAGGGTGGGCACGGCCCCTTCCAGAGCTCCTTCAAAGCAGTCCCTGGCTCTGCAGTTGAATTTCTAGCTCCCGCTCATTCTCTCTGCTCACCCCTGTCCCAAGGCTCCTCTGCGTCCCCCAGGGCCATACCTGGGGCCACCCCACCCTTCACCATTGGGAGCAGGAGCCCAGAGAGGGGCCGTGACCCTCCTAAACCCCAAAGGGCAGCTCTCTGGACCCCAAGCTCACTGCATCCATGAAGTGTGAGGCTGGGCGTTGGGACTGACGAAACTGGAGCCCAGTGGGGGGTGGGGGGCGGGGGCGGCGGTACAGACCAAGGCTGGCCTGGCCTCAGGCTCCCTCTCCCGGCAGATGAGCTCTTCAACAGGGAAGAGAAGACCTGCTGGGAAGAGCAGCTGATGAAGGTAGGAGAGATGCGGGGGTGCCCGCAGAGGTGGGCACTGTAGGGCTACGGGTCAGAAGGAGCACAGGCTGCTTTAAGGGAAGGGAGGATCCGGCACTCGTCAAGGGTGTGAGGTTCAAGCCTCTGACCCCAGCACAGAGCAAGGCCCTGCCACCGACATGTTGCCTTCACTCCACCAGGGCCTCTCTCGGGATCAGAGGGGGTGCAGAGGGTGGAGGCGGACACTGCCACCTGTGCCTCCGACCACACGTCTGAGAGAGGGCCTTCCTGGGAGGAGAGGCCTGGCAGACCGGGGTTCAATCCCAGTGGTGGTGGCCTGCAGCGGCCAGCGCGGTTCTCTGGGCCTCTGTCGTCATCCAGCAGGTAGCTCGAGGCCCTCACTAGCATCTGCTGTGAGTCTGCCAGGAAAGGGCCTGTAGGAGGGACCTGGCACGGTACCTGCAGCACAGGAAGCACCAAATGTCAGGGGTCGCTGCTGTATCCAGGCAGCAGCGGCCTTGCTGAGCAGCATGTGGGAGAGATGATGCCCACAGCAGCAGCGACGCAATGAATAGAAAAATGAGACAGGAAATCACTAGGATGTAGAACAGACTCGAACAATGCAATTAGCCAAATGGATCGCGCTGACATTCCTCCCTAATGTAAATAGGACATTCACCAAGATGGATGATTTGCTGGGCTATATATCAGCCCTTCCGTACATTTAAAAGGACTGATCAAAGCCAGCGCATTCCCTTACTAGAACGTAAATTAGAAATCAATATCAAAAATACACCTGGAAAAATATCAGGTATTTGGAAGTGAGACAGCTTTGATCCTAAAGAACCCAGGGATCAATGCAGAAATCATGAGGGAAATTAGAAAATACTTCACACAGACTGACACTTAGCACAGAACATCGGGAGCTATGCGAATCCGGTACCAAGAGCAGTGTTTATAAGGACACTGTCATTGTCTCCAAGACAGAATAAAGATCTTCTCTTTGCTCCGTTTTTTTTTTTTTTTTTCGGCAAAAATATCCCCCCAAAAGAAAATTATTACCAAAGTAAGCAGAAGAGAGGAACTTTTTCTAAATGACAATTTTCTTGCTTGGAGAGAGAACAGACTCTACTTAAAATGGTCATCATCCCTGATAGACTAAAAACACATGAGACACTGGCATCAGAGAAGAGATATGGGCTGGAACAATAAGGAGGAACTGGAATCCCAATTGCAACAGACAGCTCAGATTCCCTGAGAGCCACAGCTTCCAAACTACACCAGAGATTGAAAATTATCATAATCTTGGGGTTAGAATTGGGCTTAGAACCTCTCCACAAAGAGAATGCAGCCTCAGTACTGCTCTAGTCAATGCTATCGGAGTTAAGGAATAATGGCAATGCTACACATGTTCCCTCAGGGAGCAGAGGAAAAGGAACCTTTCAAATCCCATGTGAGGCCAGCACATCCCTCATGCCAAACCCAGGCAGGTACTACAGGAAGGGGGCAGAAAACTACCTGCGTGGAGGTGAAACAGAAACCCCAGGAGCTCAATACCCTGAATCCAGCTCAGACAGTTCAATGTTGGTGACCAAGACTCGTGGTGCACAGACTGGGTTGCCCTCTGCTTGAGTGAGGCCACTCCGGGGGCAAGTGGAATCCCTTAACCTTTGAAAAGCAATGATAGAATTTGACACACCCGTGGAACCAAGTGTAAAGCCCATGACTGTCTCCATGGAGAGAGCATCTCACAGAAGTCACCACCTAGACACACATGATCCCCATGGGCTTGTCCTGTTGCCCTTTGAAGGGCACCTTCCTCGTTGCCTCCAATCAGCAGAGGACATTGGCCCAGAGCAAGTCTGGATAATAAATCTTAGGTTCCCTTAAGTTTGATTTATTCCCTAGAGCAGCTCTCAGAACCCAG
Organism: Sorex palustris; assembly: GCA_028565675.1. Taxonomy (NCBI): domain Eukaryota; kingdom Metazoa; phylum Chordata; class Mammalia; order Eulipotyphla; family Soricidae; genus Sorex; species Sorex palustris. The sequence goes on along the minus strand of JAOXYA010000028.1, from coordinate 68,728,358 downwards.
GAAAGGAGTTTACTTAGTCAATTACCAGTTTATTATAAAAAGGATATAACTCACCACCAGCCAGATGGAAGACAGGCCGCCTTCCAAAGCCACCTCATCGGTACACACTTGTAGGTGGTTGGAAGAGGCATGTGACGAACACGGACACCTTTGTAGCTCTAGTCACTTAGAAAGGGCCGAGTGGGTAGGAGCGCTGGCCAGAACCTGGAACAAAAACAAGTATATTTATTTCTCAGTACCAATCCCAATATCACAATGAGAACAGCTGCCAATTTAAGGGGGAGAAAGAAGCTGATGTCTGAAAAGTCATAGCTCAGCATGTCCACAGAGTTTGAGCATCAGGCAGAGGGCTCGCCCAATTCAAGCCCCCAAACCAGTGTGCTCGGTGTCACAAAGAAAGGGGGCGAAGACAGGCTGACTGTGAACGGAAATGTCAGTCTGGGCAGTCACCGGGACTGACTACAAAGAAAATCATGCAGCATCTCTAAAAATTCTAGAATTGTTCATGACTAATCATTGAATTTGGCACGTTTTCGGGATACAAGAGCAATACACAAAAGCCCATCCAATTCCCAGAAGCCAACAGTGAGTGATTGGAAAATGAAGTGCTTGACAAGATGACCTAGCTGCAGGAAAACACAAAAGGCTCAAAGACAAATTGAACACATTTTGTGCAAGATCTTTACCAAAAATTGCCAAAGAAATTAGACTAAACAGGGAATCTATTATGTTTAAGAAGGTGCCCATTCTCTCCAAAATGATGTGTAGGTTTCATGAGATGCCTATCAAAATCCCAGCAGGCTTTATTATAGAATGTAGTATAATCTGAAAATTAAAATTGTATCTGGAAATTTGAAAGAACTATAATAGCCAAAATAATCTTGGAAAAGAACAAAGTCACAAGCATCATACTGCCCTTAAGAGAACAAAGCCAGGCAACAAAGGCAAAGAAAATAAACCTTGTATTCTGCCCACACACATGATATTAACAGAGGCAGAAGTCTAATGGGGTCGAAGGAGGGAGGCGGCCCGTTGAATGGCGGAGGGATATTGGTACTTTGAAAGGTGGGTGCTATGTGAAAACCTGTATTTCGAAGAGATATAAAATCGTATCCTTAAAGCATAGTTCTGTAAGCAGACATTATTTCAATAAAAATAATTTTATTAAAAATTAAGTAAGTCATGGGGCCTGAGCAATACTACAGCATGTAGGGCATTTGTCTTACCCTGGCCAACATGGGTTCAATCTGCAGTCTCCTGTATAGTACCCCAAGCACTGCCAGGAGTGATCCCTGAGTGCAGAGCCAGGAGTCAGCCCCAAGCACAGCCGGGTGTGGCCCAAAAACAAAAAAATTAAATTTGGAAAAGGAATCGTACCACCTTTATTTTATAAGGGTTATTATACAGCAACAGTCAGAAAGAGAGTATCACTGCCTACAAACGCAATGGAGTAGAACAGGACTCTCACAGATCCAGGCCAGTTTTATTGAACAAAACTGCCAAAATGATTTACTCGAAAAAGCAAAGACTTTGGAAGAAATAGTTCAGCAACATGAGCACATCTTTAAGTGGAGGAGGGGAACCTTTGATAACGTCAAGCCCTTCAGAGAAATTAATCTAAGATGTTTAGGCAACAAGACCTAAACAGAAGAGCAAAAACGACAAAAAGATTGCCAGACAATCCCCACGGAGACTTGTAGCCTCGGGAGAGACAGATATTCCTTAGAACTCAAAGTGCTGGTCCCCAAAAGAGCAGGGGGAAATAGATGATTAGAATCCATGAAAATCAAAGCATCTGCTCAGTCAACGAGACCAGTGGAGGGTGGGGAGGGGGCGCAGCGTCACAAAGCAAAGATTCGGAATGGTACGTCTGAGAAGGCAGCACATGCTGCTTCTGCTGAGCAAAGAAATCACAAACGGCCCACCTGAGAGAGCAAACAGAGGCCGACTCTGGCAGAGCCTGAGCAAAAAGCAGAACAAAGATGAGCACCTGGCACACGGGCACCTGAGACCCCCGGGATGTTACGGAATGCGTGTGGGCGCGGTGAGGTGACATTACCTTAGTACATGTCACTCAGCACCTGAAGACGTTTGCCCCAGAGACGGGAAATCTGCAGCCAGTGCCACCATGCTTAGCCGCCTCCCTCTCCCCCACAAGCACCTCCTGCTTCTGCCATGGGAGGCAGAAGCCCCTGGAGAGGGAGCAGAAGCCCACTGCAGGGAGCACTCCGAGCTGGCCTTTGGCACAGCCCAGCCAGAGCCTTCTGGCCTCTGTCTTACCCATCTCACTGCTTCTCAGCTGGTCCCAGTGATGGAATCGCTTGGAGAAACGTCCACACCTTTCATTCGATCATTCGGTCACGGTCACGGTCCTCCCGTTGTTCATTGATTTGCTCAAGCAGGCCCAGTAATGTCTCCATCGTGAGACTTGTTAACTGTGTTTGGCATATCGAATACGTCATGGGATGCTTGCCAGGATTTGCCATGCGGGCGGGATACTCTCAGTAGCTTGCCGAGCTCTCCGAGAGGGGCAGAAGAATTGAACCCGGCTTGGCCTGGCCGGCTGCATGCAAGGCAAATGCCCTACCACTGTGCTATCGCTCCAGCCCCATTCTCTCATTAATACCACCAAAAGGCATCTAACGTTTTACTTTTTGTCACTCTTGGCTGGAATGATTCATGACCTTGATTTCCACTGCTGCCACTGTCCTGGCATGGTGTTCTAGCCACAGGGCTGCCTCCTCAGTTTATGACGCACTCTTCCTTCAGCACAGATCTTAGATTGGTGGCAGGTGGGAACCAAACATGGAACTCAAACTCCTGCATCTTCCAGCCGTATGACGGGCATTTGCTGAGGCACTTCTGGAAAGGTGGCTCCTGCTTCCGCAGAAAAAAGTATTTGGGTGTGGGGCCACACTCAGCAGGGCATCTAAAGACTTGCCCAGCCCCCTCCAAAGAAACCCAGGACCCAAAGCCTTAGGAGAGATGCACGCTGGACTCAGAACATTGGAGAAGCCTCCAAGTCACTGTTACAAAATCGTGGTATCAGGCAGGATGTTAGGGCTTAATGCTCCCAAAAGACATTTCATTCATCTGATCTCCTCTATTCATTTTCAAAACATACTAATGGGTAGCGGTAGGGCGTTTGCCTTGCATGCGGCCGACCCGACCAACCCAGGTTCAATTCCTCCGCCCCTCTCAGAGAGCCCGGCAAGCTACCGAGAGGATCTCGCCCGCACGGCAAAGCCTGGCAAGCTCCCCGTGACATATTCGATATGCCAAACACAGTAACAAGAAGTCCCACAATGGAGACATTACTGGGCTGCTCAAGCAAATCAATGAACAACGGGAGGACAGTGGACAGTGGATTAATGGGCGGGGAGATGATCCAAAGTGTTGGAGCACACGCTTTGAATGGAGGAACCCCATGTTAGATCCTGACACTGCCTGGGTCCCCCAAGCACCACCGGGAGTGACCCCTCATGTACTGAGCTGGAGTGACCTCTGAGCAGAAACAGAACAGAAAAGTAATCATGCATAGGAGGTAACCTGCGCCGCAACCCCCACTCTGAGTGGACGCGTGCTTCAGGCTCCCCCGGGCTCTACCCAGGTGGGAGTGGGGTAAGCCTCCCCAAGCGCCCCCTCCCTGAATGCCCCCCAGAGAAGGGGCTGGCGGCGAGCTGAGAGCAGGAGACGGGCAGGCGGCGCGGGTGGGTGAGGCCACACTGAGTGGAGGAGGCAGTGGCTGCAGCCTGCATGCTGCCCTCTGCTGACAGATGGCTGACAGCTCGGTCCAGTTCCTGCGAATGGAAAATTGGTGCCGGGAGCTGCTGGGAGCCCTCACGAAGCCTCACCACACACATCAGGAGCAGCCCCCCGAGAAGGTACGCAGCCCCCTGCCACGTCCAGGAGGCCCCAGGGGGACACAGGCCCAACCAGGTGCTCTCCGGCAGCCAGATGGAGAACTCAGAGGAGGTGCCCATGGTAGGGGAGACACAGGCCAAGGTGGCCGGAAGGGACGGCTGGTCACACCGTGTCCCCCAGGTTTTCCTGTTCATCTACTACGGACTGATCCTGCAAGCTGAGCAGGAGAGCAGCACAGTGCGCAGCCACCTGCAACGCCTGCTGGAGACATCACACCAGTGGGCCAAGCAGAGGGAGGTGAGGCGGTGCCGCCCAGGGCGGGGACTGCCGGCCCTGTTCACCAACACTGACCTGGGGCACACTGACCCTGCACCTCCATACCCTAGGAGAGATGTCCACGGCACTGCTCCAGGCTCCTCGTCCAAACCCACCTGGATAGGAAGCAGATGCCGGAGGCACCTTTGGGGGGGGGGGTCAGGTTTGGTCCTGACCCCAACCATGACCACCTGTAACCCTAGGGCATGGCACTCACTGTGGGGCTGGCTTCTGTCCGCCACCTGGACCACGTATGGGCCGTCCTGGAGCAGTTTGGGCGAAGCAAGCCCATCAGATGTTGTCTACATGGCTTCCCCATGAAGGTGGGGGTGCCCGGAGGCGGGGCCTGAGCCATGGTGGGTGGGTGGGAGGGGTGGGGCCGTGTCAGTCGTGGGGTAGGGCTGGAGGTGTGGAGGGGCCAGAGCAGGCAGATGGGCATGTGTGGCTGCCTTGGGAGTGGCACCTGTGAGCAGCAGCCCTGTAGGGGGTGGGGGGGGGGTCGGGGCCAGGCCCACACCTTCTCCCTCCTGGAGTAACCCCCTGCCTCAGTTTCCCCCTTTATCCTGAACCACTGATCTCTCCAATCAAAAACGAGGACCCATGTCCCAAACCCTCATCACTGGCCCCACTAATGTCCCAAAGGACATTCTGGGACATCTGGAGGCCCCTCGCCCCCACTCCCCAGGGCTCTGCCCAACGGTGCCTCCAGGTGGATGGAAACCCTCCCAGGCCCCAGCCGCGGGCTATATGGGCACAGAGGGGTGCCAAGCTGAGCAGGCTGCCCCATCCCACAGAGCTCGGAGGAGCTGCACTGGAAGTGGGCCAGCTGCACCATCCTGCTGTCCTACGGGCAGATGGCCGCCAAGGCCAAGGCGCACATCCTGCCGTGGGTGGACAACATCCTGTCTCGGATGATCTTCTACTTTCACTACAGTGCCTGGGTACGACCGGCCACCAGAGGACCCGCGCCTCACTGGTGGGGGAGGGGAGATGTGCAGGAATCAGAATCCCAGCCCCCCACCCCACCCAGGGCCCCCTGAACAGCCCATCCATGTGGGGCCGCCACTCACGTTGACCCCCGCTCCTTTGCCCATGCAAGTGCGAGCTTCACAGACCTTTGCAAGCAGATCTGCTCTGCTAGGGCTCACTGTGCCCCCCATGCAGGCCCACCTCCTCACTGCCCGTCCCTGCCCCCCACCCACATCCCCGCTCAGGACGACACCTTAAAGCAGAGCTTCCTCTCCTCGATCGTCATGCTGGTGGGCGCCATCAGCCGCAACGAGGGCGTGCAGAGCTACGAGTTTGCGCAGCTGCCCGCGCTGCTGGACTGCCTGGCGGTGAGCGAGTGAGGGGCAGGGCAGGCAGCAGGGCGCAGGGTGGGGTGGGCAGCGGGCATGCCCACCCAGGACACACAGATTACTTGTGCCACGCCCCTGTCCCGGCGAAGTCCTGGCACCGAGACACATGGCCAGTCACATGACCGCTTCATAGGGGACTGCCAAGGCCCAGCAGGCACCTCCCCACCTCAGAGAGGTTTGGGGTTGGCAGCAGGGGGAGGACCGCACCCCCAGGGGGAGAACCGCACCCCCAGCAGTGCCCACTGTATCATTCCCCTGCTCCATCGGGATGGACAGCCACTGCCACATTACCAAGGCAGACGGAGGCTCAGAGCTCTGAGCTTGGCCCAGACCATTGGCCAGAACAAGGGACACCCCATGACCCCGTGGCCCCGTAGCCCCCACTGCCTGGCTCGAGTCCAACTGCAGCAGCCCCCTGCCTGGGTGAAGAGCTGGAGACTGATCAGAGTTGCAGGGTGGGGAAGGCCCTGAGAGTGCTGAGAGCTGGTGTGAGTGAAAGGTGGGGGCCCGTTCACCACACCCCACAGGTCCTGATGGAGAAGGAGCCCCCTGACTTTCTGTGCACCACCAACCGCCAGCAGGCCCTGCACATCATCTCCAGCCTCTGGTAGGGCCAGGCCAGCCGCTTCTGCAGCACCCAGCAGGCCAGCCGGGGGGGGGGGGGGGGGGGAACCACCATGGGGGGGGGGAGGGGAGTTTCATGTG
>JAOXYA010000028.1:68694750-68722016 GCA_028565675.1 Sorex palustris | reverse complement strand
CGGCCCCTACACGCACCCGCGCGCGCGTGCGGAGACCGACCTGGGAGCGGGCGCCACGCGGCTCCACGGAGAGGGCGGCCACGCGCGCGCACAGGCTCGGCCCCGAACGGAGCGCGCAGCCGGCCACGTGGGCGGCGCCGCCCAATGGGAGCGCGTCCCCGCGCGGCCTGCGAGAGCATGGGGGGCTGACCTCAGCCGCGGAGGCCTGGCCAGACGGCGAGGGGGCTGGGCTGCTGGACCTCCGGGGTGGAGAGGGCGGGGTGTATGGGCTGCCGGGGGCCCCGGTGTCCGGTGGAGGCCAGCGGGCCTCCAGCGCGGTCCCCTGGCCTCGGGACCCGGGCCCGCCTGTGGCCTGAGGTTCCCCAGGACCCCCGTGCGGCTTGGAGCCCAGGCCCGGGAGCCCCAGCTCCCAGCACCGGCACTGACACGGTCGTGGGCCTGGAGCGGGTTCGGAAGCCCCTCCCCCACCTCCACGTAGACCCAGGGCGCCGATGGGTGTGACCGCACCGCTGAAAAATAACTTTAGCTTCAAGGGGCTCCAGATTTCCAGGGTGCAAGGAGCCCTGCAACTGAATGAGGCTTGCGGGCGGAGAGGGAAGGGCCCCCGCGTGGCAACGAGTTCTTGGGAAGCCGTGAAGCCCACAGCCCAAAGGCGGCCTGGCCCCACCTGTGGACACAGGGACTCCGGCCTGGCGGCCTGAGAAGACCTAGACCTGGAGCCAGCTCAGGCCCAGAGACCCCCTGAGAGAGACGTTCCAACGGAGCCAAGTCCGGGGGGGGGGGGGGGGGACCCAAAGAAGAGTCAGTCTCGCCCGGCCCTGCCCCCACTGGCCACCACCCCAGCCTCGACCTTGCCCAGGCAGAGGCCCTGCAGGGGCAGCTCCAGGGGACCCTGGGAAAACCACTTGGGAACAAAGGACGCGCTGCCGGGTGCAGCCCAGCTCATGGGAGCCCCCAAGCATGTGTGTCACCCGCATACACACATACACATACACACACACACACACACACACACACACACACACTAGGGCTCCCTCTGCACTCTGGAGAAGTTCATGCTCACATGCTCTCTCTCTCTCTCCCTCTCTCACCCTCCTTCCCTCCTTCTCTCTCCCTCTATACATACACCCCCCACAGCACCCCCTTCCTCAAAACTCCCAAATCTGTTCTCCTTCACTGCTCATCTTCTGAAGTTCTTTCCTGAGAGAGGCCTGGGTATGTCTCGGACTGACTCCTCCCCCACCAGGGCAGCTCACAGGCCTATGTCTCCGTGGCTCCCGGAGACAGGTGACTCGAGAGAAGGCCACTGCTGCCTCTAGACCCACGTCACCTAAGTCACCGGAGGGCCCCACCCACCTCAGAACCTTCTAGAGCATGCCCACACACAGTGATGGCCAGGGTGGCCGGCTCAAGGGGTCACTTCGTTCCAGGCTACCCCGGGCACTGGCCAGCCCCAGAGGAGGTTTCCAGGGGAGGAGAGGGTTCCCCTTTCTAAAACTGGCAGCAGCTGAGCGGTGAGACCAGGGGCTGAGGAGGAGAGTGCAGGGGGGCGGGCAGCAGCCCACAGCAGTGTCCCCGGTGGGTCCCCCTGTGCCCTCATTCTTCCTGGAACAGCCCCTTTGGACTGTCACCCTTGGCAGCAGCACGACCCTGGCAAGTTGGTGGTCCCCAGATCCATTAATCCTGCCCTGGCCACTGTCTGGCCCCCTTCAGGCCTCCGTACCCAGCCAGTGACCCATTTGGAGGCCCCAAGTTCCTGTTCTTACTGGTCAGTTTTTTTCTTCTTCTTCTAATGACACTTGGGCTGGAGTGATAGCACAGTGGTAGGGCATCTGCCTTGCAAGCCGCTGGCCCGGCCAAGCCAGGTTCGATTCCTCCACCCCTCTCGGAGAGCCCGGCAAGTTACCGAGAGTATCTTGCCCACACAGCAAAGCCTGGCAAGCTCACCGTGATGTATTCGCTATGCCAAACACAGTAACAAGTCTCACAATGGAGACATTACTGGGCCCGCTCGAGCAAATCGATGAACAATGGGAGGACAGTGCAGTGCTACTGGTCAGTCCAACTACATGCCCCAGGTGGGCCCTGGGCACCCTGAGAAAACCGAAAGTCAGACCTGCAGCCGCCCCTCCACCACCCCAGTGGTTAAGCTGGGGGTCTTACGGGGGGGAGGGGGAATCAGCGGGGTCGGGGCTTAGGGTGGGGGCTCAGGGTGGAGGGCTTCTGGGGGAGGGGTCAGCATGGGGTGCTCAGCAGGGGCTGACCCCCCTCAGGAGTCACAGGCCCTACACCCCGATAGGGAGAGGAAGTGGTTTCTGCTTTCACAGCCCAGGGCAGGCCTAGTGGCCCCTGGGGAGAAGCTGGGGGCACATACGCCAGAGGCCCCGGGTGAGGACAGCTGCACTAGAAGCTGCCTCCCCTAACCAACAGCTGTCACCCTCCCTGACAGTTCCCCAGCCCTCACAATTACCCCTTCACTCAGGGCTCAGAAGAGAGCTCCCCCAAGAAGCCCCAGCCTATGCAACTCCTCCTGACCCTTCGTATCCACATATCCACTTGCTTTACCCAGGGCCCCCGGGAGACCATTTCAGGGAGAGAGCTGGACACAGGCTGCAGGCCACAGGCAAGCCACCCCCTTGTGGCCAATGTGCTGACGCCAGCCTGGCTTGCTCTGCACTGTGCACTAGATCCTAGAAGTGAGCTGTGCTGCCCCCACGGAGACCCCCACCGTGACCAGCAAGATAGGGGTGTCCCGGAAGCCTTGCCTGAGACCCCTGGAGCGAGGCATACCCCAGGGACACATGACCCCACAGGACACCCAGCCACTGAGTGTCAGAGTCAGCTCCCCACGAAGCTTTTCCCAGAGTCCAGGTACACGGGAGCCCCGGGCCAGCCCCGGAGGGTGCAAGGTAGAGGCACAGGGCAGAGGGAGGTGGCTGCAGGGGGCCCTGACCCGGGACTCTGGGGGAGCAGGGTTCAGGTCCCCAGTCTAGAGGGCAGAACTGGCAGGTGAACAGGGGACCAGGAGGGAGACCCCAGATTGTCTGCCTGCTCCCCCGCCCACCCAGAAACCCCCTTGCATGGGGTCCGGGGGTGGCCCCTCAGGAGGCTGCAGGGCCTCGGTGGCTGATTTCACAGTCAAGGTGAGCGTTTGCTGCCAGGTGACACTGCACAGCCCACACCTGACTCGACCCTGCACCCCCAGGTATCTGGCAGGGGCTCATCCTGCCCCTCTGTTGGACAGACCCCAACCACCCATGCACATGTCTGCTTGGTTCTCTCACAGTACGGGGTGGAACTCGGGCCTTACCCAGGCCAAGCGCCTGGAAGGAGCCAAGATGAGGGATGTGCTGGCAGCAAGTCAGGACATGGCCTGGTTCTCTCCTGCCCCTCAGGGTCATAAGGGCCCGGAGGAGAGTGGGAGGGGGACGCTGGAGAGCTCGGGGGCTCAAGAGACACCGGGGGTGCCCCTCCCTGGTCCCTGACCTCCCAGGTGGGTGCGCAGGTTAGTCTGGGGGGTGGACAGAGTGGGCAGGAGGCAGCTACTGGGGTCTGAACAGTGCCACGTGTCCAGATGAGCCTGGCTGACCAGAGATTGGGCAGGGCCACTAGCGGCCGGCCTGAGACTGCTTGTGAGCCGAGTAGTGGCCCAGGGAGTGGGCTCAGCCCAGCCACACTGTCCGGAGTCTGGCAGGTGCCTACCCTGCAGGAAGCCCCCTTGGGGAGTCTGGGGTGGACAGCATAGCCACAGATCAGTCACCCCCACACACACCTGAAAGCACATGCCCACAGTGACGATGCCTCCCGGGGCAACCAAGTCACTGCGTCCAAGCCAAGGAAACCTGCTGGACGGAGGTTCCTGACTCTCCATTATGGGTTGAGGGGTGTCCCCAGCCGCGCGCTGCCCCTGCCTTCCCAGCGGCGGCCACTCTGCAAGCTGCCGCGCCTGCGAGCAGCGGTCACTAGGGGGCAGCACAGCCAGCCGCTCTGGGGAGCAGGGTCCAGGATGCCTGAAACCCTCTGCAGGGCCCCAAGCAGCTGGGCGTCCCGGAGTGGGGGCGGGGGAGCCTCAGGCCCAGAACTGCAGCTACAGACCGGGAGGCGTCAGCAGCGGCGGGCACGCCGACCCAGGGTGCAAACGGCAGCACCCACCTACGCACTCCACCCCCAGCTGCCGGCCACCCGCTGGGCACCAGCTCATGCTCCCGGGTGCTATGGCCACACTCCCCAGACACCGAGGGAGCCCACGGAGGGGAGGGTGACCTGCGCAGACCCAAGCAGGGGGCTCAGGCACACTGGGGTCACACGGAGGGCCGGGCATGCCTTTCGGGGCTGAAGGGGAGACCGCCCAGGGCCGCAGGACAGAGCAGATCCAGCAGGGGTCGCTGTGAAGAGCCTACTTCGTTCCTGGGCGGAGCCATCTTTAACGAGGCAGTGCGCCCCCCATCTTTAGAGGCATCAGAACCCCGCTGCCAACTCCTGAGGCAGAGGGAGGGCATGGGGGGCAGTAGGCGAGGGACCAGCCTGCGGCATGCGCGCAGCTGCTAGATTCCATCAGGGAACATTCCTGGGAGAGCCCGGGCTCCAGCAGGCCCCTGTCGCCTGACTCCCGCCCAGGATGGGGGGCTCCCTGGGCGGACAGACCCGCAAAGCACTGTGGGGGGCTTGCGGGCCAGGACTTGGAGCAGCCCTTATTAGGGCATGAGAAGCCCCTGGGTCCCCAGCAAGCGCTCATTAGCAGCTGCTGGCCGGAGATCATCTTACAAGCCCTTATAAGGGCACACACAACCTGATTGGTCTTTCCATCAGATGAACACATCTGCTATGACCAATCAGACAGCAGAACTAACTAAGGGGCGGGGATACATGATGTATATAAGCCCCGTCTGTGGATAGGGAGGAGAGTAAGTGATGGGACACAGAAGTTGAGAGACGAAATCAGGCCTCGGACACGGGACAGGGCGAGTGGCCGCGTGTAGGACATTGGTGCTGTGCGTGGAACCCAGGGCCCCTAGGGCCGCAGCAGTGGAGGAGGCCCTGCCTGCCAGTTCTCTGGCCTGAGAGGCCCTGAGCGAGAAAGAGGGAGGAGGGCAGGCCACTGAGGCCAGGGCAACACAGAAGAGGTCTGGGGGACCACCAGGATGCACCTCACAGTGCTCAGGGACCATGTGGCCCAGGAATGGAGGCCAAGGCCTCGCCCATGCCAGACATGTGCACCCGCCCCAGCACCAGTCACGACAGGAGGTCGGGACTCCCCACAGCACGCAGGGAAAGCCTGTCTGGCTTCCTGGAGACATGTAAGAAGGCACACAGCAGGAATCACAAAGGCCGCGTGAGTCCACACGCTTCTAAGGGCACACAGCAGGAGCCACAAAGGCAGCGTGAGTCCGCAAGCTTCTGAAAGCACCCGGCAGGAACCACAAAGGCAGTGCAAGTCCACATGTCGGGCAGTCACACCCAGAGCAACTTCCCTGGCATCCTCCAGCCAGCTCCCTCACTCACACAAAAATAAAAGGCTTCATGCTCATCCAGGGATAGGAGAGAGTGCAGAACCCACCAGTGGCCTCTGGCCTCCTCTCCCTGGCACAAGTCAGCCTATGCCTGCCCTCCCAGAGCCTGTGACTGGTGGGGAGTCCACAGGGCCACCATCACTAGCTCTGGAGGTGAGAAGCCTGAGGATATACCTCCCACTTCCAGGGAAGGTTCTGCCCCTGGCAGAGCTCCCCTCAGTGCCCACCCCCTGAGCATTCCCAGAGGATCTTTCGGTGACCCAGAGGGTTCATGCAACTGTCTCCTCCCTCCAGTAATGAGGACTTGGAGGCTCAGAGAAGGACGGTCAAGTACCCAAGGCCACAAGAGCAGGAAAGTAAGGAGCCAGAGCTCTGTTCAGGAGGCGGGCACAGAACCCACACGCTCCTCCCTGCAGCGCTACAGAGGACCAGTTCAGACGGCACCTCCTCCCTGAAGCCTCCTGGGTCCTGGCCCTCCCCTGTCCCGCCGTCAGCTGCGCCGGAGATGAGGGACAGACCCTCGTGGGAGGGCGGAAGTGGGGTTTAAACAGGACTTGATTTACAGAGGGAAGACAGCATTCTCCTGGGCCTTTGGTGCGGGAGAGCCTGTGCTCTTGGCTGGAAGGGGGCTGGGGGGAGGCAGTGCCATCCTCCCCCAGCCCCCAGGAGCTCAGGCCCTCGGCACACCCTCCCCATGCCCACTGAAAGCGTAGCCCAGGGACACCACAAGACCAAGAGCCGAAGCCATCTGTTCCCTGATGATCCTCACTGCAGGCCCCAGTGTCACTGTCCTCCTTGTGCTGCTGGGGAAACTGAGGCACTGAGGCTGAATGGCTTGCAGAGAGCAGGGTCAGCGTTGAAGCCCAGATCTGTCAGCCACCCTGGATGCTGCTCCTGCCCCCTCAGGCTCAGCTGGCCCGCCTCTGCCCGCTCAGGCTGGGAATCGTCCCCCACAACCCAGGCCATAGCTCACCCCTCATTCCGCTGCTCCTCGACACCATGGCCGAAGGGAAGGGACTGGACATGGTGCTGTGGGTCTGGGTTCGAGTCCTGACTCTGCCCCAAGCATCTCTGCAGGCTTCCCTCATCTCTGTGAGGTCCCCCTCATCTCTGCAGGTCCCCCTCATCTCTGCAGGGGTCCCCCATCTCTGCGGGAACCCCCATCTCTGCAGAGCCCCCCTTATCTCTGCAGGACCCCTTCATCTCTGTGGGGGCCACCTCATCTCTAAAAGGTCCCCTCATCTCTGAGAAGTCTCCTCATCTGGGGGGGGGGCTGCCTCCTCTCAGGTTCCAGAGCGGGAATTCTCGAGCCCTGTGGGTCTTGGGGTCCTGTTGAGGGGAGTGTCCATGATGGACAGGAAGGGCTCTCATGCCCACATGAACGCCCTCACCCAGATACAACTACACGCAGCATGAGGAAGCTGCTCTCGGCCTGGAGCTGGCAAATGCCCACCCCGGGGCAGGCCAGGCCGGCCCTGCGCCTACAAAGGACTCATGATTTCCAGGCCCTGTCTCACCTGCCTTCCTTGTCGGCCACAGCACCTGGGCCAGAGGCAGCTGGGGCTGTGTGCCCACTTTGCTGGCCCACCTGGCCTGCAGCCTGCAGGGCAGCGTGGGGCGAGGGCACTGCCGGAAGAGCCCGGGTGGCTGGCAAGTCCTGGCCACCAGGACCCTCACAGCTCTCCCCCATCACCCTCCTGCCTTCCCATCTGCGAACCTCAAAAAAAGTCATCAAAACTCAAATTTCCAGAGCAGGGGAGCTAGTACGCAGGTTAAGGCACTTGCCTCACACACAGCCAACTCCAGTTTGAATCCTGGCACCCCGTCTGGTCCACCCAAGCCCCGCTGGGAGTGGCCCTAAAACAGCAAACCCTACAAATTTCTGACGACTGGTGTGTGGCTGTGGTGGTGATTCAGAGTGGCCACAGGACCTGAATCCAAAGGGTTGTTTCTGTATTGAAAATCCTGCTTTATTTTTGGAAAGGAACAAACAGAGACGGGAAGAGGCTGAGGGACTTGCTTCCTGCTGCCCCGAATCAGCCCGTGCTCGCCCCGTGTTTGGTTATTTCCTGTGTCTTTTTGGGGAAAGGAGGTGTTTTTTTTTTAATGTTCCTTAGGGGAAAAGGACAGGTTGAGTTGTTTATAGATGAACTCAGTCTCCTTTTAACGACTCCAGACAAGGGGCTGCCGCTCAGGCTTGGTTCTATCCTCAATACCTGGTCCCTAAGTGTAAGTTCACAAAATCATGTGTGGGTGCTGTGACGACATGTGTGTTCGGTGGCCAAGAGCCACCTCCCATCCTCCCCAGACTTCCCCAGCAGAGAGACAGAGATTCAGGGACCACAGCTTGATGGTGAAAATGGTGGTTTAATGCAGAGCTGCTTGCATCCTTATAGAACATCTGAAGGGGTCAGAGGGGTAGGACAGCACGTCTGTGTGATTTACAGAGGTGAAACATTCCAGCAGAGGCAATTCTCTGGAGGAGATAAACTCAAGGAGATACCATCTCCCAGGGGTATCTATAATGCTTTTCTCTTTCCTTCTAGTCCTATATATCATACAAGTCAAACAATTAGTCAAACAATTAATTCTATTTCTTACCAATACTTGCAGTCGTTTGGATAAACAGTAAGAGATGAAACTCCCAAAACTTTGTTTTCTGGGCTCTGAGAGCAAGCAAGACTTCTACCGTAAATCCCAGACTAAGTCCTTGGGCCAGTTCGGCTTGTCTATCCCCATGGGGGTCCTGTCTCTTAAGTCATAAAAGCTTGCATCAAGACTGTGCTTTTATGCTTTCTAGACTGTCTCATTTCGATGCTGGGTACCTTCGCCACTCACCCTGGGTCCATCCCAGTCCCACAGCGGGACTTCCCTTTTGGGGTGTTGGCGGCAACTACAGCAACTGAAGCCTGAGTCAAGTAATTATGACAGATGCCCAGGAGTATAATTCAGAGTCAATCAACTCCCAAATATTAGGGGCACAGCATTAATGGTCTTTCTGTGTTTAAGCAAAGAGCATTGCTCTATAGTAAAATATAAAAGGTCTGAAAGGAAAATAGAAAAGCAGGTACAAATATAACACTACAAATACAAAGTCCACAGCTACCAAAAACTTTGGGCTTATAAGCAATCAAGACTGACTCGGGGAACTGTAACAACGATGGGTAAAACACAAAGGAAAGGTTAAAGATAAACTCAGGGGATTAGGAATGCTCATAAGAGCACTGTAAGCTTTGCTGGGAGGAGGAAAAGGGGCAATTCACTGATGAAGCTGAAAACGCTTAGGGTTAATATCCAACACCTGAGCACTGCCCAAGCAAGGCCCAAGCACAGAGCCAGGAGGAGCCTCTAAGTACCACCAGGTGTGGGTCCTTTCACCAAAAACAAAGATATGGGGCCTGAAGCAGGTTGGCTAGCGAGGCACCGATGGCACGGCTCTCCTCCATCATCCCCCCTGACCTCCCGTCTTGAAATAAAAATGTTATCAAAGGGCTGGAGTGATAGCACAGCGGGTGGGGCATTTGCCTTGCAAGCGGCCCGACCCAGGTTCGATTCCCAGCATCCCATATGGTCCCCTGAGCACGGCCAGGAGTAATTCCTGAGTGCATGAACCAGGAGTAACCCCTGAGCATCGCTGGGTGTGACTCAAAAAGAAAAAAAAAGTTATCAAAACTCAAATTTCCCGAGTAGGGGAGCTAGTACCCAGGTTAAGGCACTTACCTTGCACACAGCCAACTCCAGTTTGAATCCTGGCACCCTGTACGGTCCACCCAAGCCCCTCCAGGAGCGGTCCCTGAGCACAGAGCCAGACAAGCCCTGGGCACTATGTCTTTTTTGGGTGTCCCCGCGAAAAAAAAAAAAAGGAAGAAGCTGTTAAAGGAATGAAGTGTGCAAAGATGGAGGGAAGTGAGCACCGCCCCGGCTAACTGCCAGGAAAGTGCCCTGCCGGCATGTCCCGCGGGGCGGGTGGGGGGGGACAGGTGAGAGTGGGGGGGCGATGTGTCTCCTGCCATACCCTGACATTCCCCAGGGCCGAGAAATCACTGGAGGCTCTGAGTAGGAGAGGGGCGCTCCGGCCGCTGGGTCAGCAGTCCACCTTCAGGTGCCTTGCTGTGTAGCCTGAACCAGTTCTTGCAGAGCGCGGGTACACCCTGGTGCCCTCTGGCGCGGCTCCAGCCTCTTGCTGTGTTGTGCACACACATTAGGGGGTCGTACCACTGAAACCACCACTCCAGGAGCCAGCGCCCCACAATCAGAGGGCTCAGCCGGCCTCTCGAGAAACAAAAGGGTTCTAAATTGCTTAACAGCGCGCCCCCACCCACGTACAACTTACCTGTTGAAAGCAGAAGGTGGGCAGCCTGCAGTCCTGGGAAGTCTGAGAGACACGCCCACTCACCGGTACCACGCCCTGGAGGTGAGGCCACGCCCGCTTGTTGAGGCCACGCCCTCCAGGTGACAGGGCACGCCCACTCAGCGAGATCACACTCTTCAGGTGGTGAGGCCACGCCCACCCTAGAGACCACGCCCCGGCCGGTGGCCACGCCCACTGACCGAGGGCCACGCCCCGCAGCGCTGTCTCCGGGACCGCGGGCTTGGCCGGGCTGGCCCGGGGCTGGCGGGTCCGCAGAGGACCGGGGCCGTGTCCGCCCCCAGAGCTGTGGCCCAAAGGCAGCCCCCTCTTCCCGCGCGGGGGCCACGCGGGACACTGCGCTCCACCAGATCAGGGTGCGGGGTGAGGGGGTCAGAAAGAAGGAGTAAAGGGTGACAGGGTCAGATGAAGGAGAGGTGATGGGGTCAGAGTGACGGGGTCAGAGAGTGACGGGGTGAGGGGTGATGGGGTCAGAGTGACGGGTCAGGAAGTGACGGGGTGAGGGCTGAGGGAGTCAGAGAGTGACGGGGTGAGGGGTAATGAGGTCAGAGTGACGGGGTGAGGGGTGACAGGGTCAGAATGACGGGGTGAGGGGTGAGGGGTTCAGAGTGACGGGGTGAGAGGTGATGGGTCAGAGTGACCGGGTGAGGGGTGACGGGGTCAGAATAACGGGGTGAGGGGTGACGGGTTCAGAGTGACGGGGTGCGGGGTGACGGGTCAGAGTGACGGGGTCAGAGAGTGAGGGGGTAGGGGTGACGGAGTGAGGGGTGACGGGGTGAGCGGTGTCGTGACGGGGTTAGAGTGATGAGGTGAGGGCCAGGGACTTGCCTGGCTCCGCCCAGTGGACTCAGGCAGCTTCTGCGCCCAGTGGCCTCAGGCGCCTGCGCAGAAGCCGCCTGAGTCCCACCTCGGCAAGACCTGGGTGCCCAAGGCTTCCGTGACACTCTGGGCCTCAGTTTCCCCTCTGGGACAGACCCCCACAGCTCGGCCTGCACTGCGGCAGAGGCTGCTCCAGGCTGTTCGGAGGCCCCCCGCCCGAGGGCCCCAGAGACCACTTAGGTGCCGGGGGTTCCCCGGGACAGCGCCCCGAACTCTGACCCAGGGCCCCGGACCCTGAGCCTCACCGCCCCCCACTGCTCTCCCAGGACCACCCTGCCCCCTCCCCCGCAGCACAAACCCGGGGTGAGGGAGACCCCCGCATGCAGGCTGCGAGCCCCCTAGGGACACCCCAGGCCGCAGGTCTGCTGGGTAGGACGGAGGGAGGGGGCGCGCTGTCCCCTCCCCGGGTGCCCCCACCCCTCCGCCCTCCCCGCAGCCCCCAGCCCCGCCCTCCCGGCCTCAGTTTCCTTCCCGCGGAGCCCTGGGGACTCCGCCCGCGGCTCCTCCCGGCGGCCCGCCCCGCCGCCGCCTCTGCCCAAAAGCAGCCCCGCGGCCGCCTGACGTCAGGCCGGGAAGGCGCGGCCGGCCCAGGGCAGCGTCCCGGGTCGGGTCCGGTCCGGGTCCGGTGCTGCTGCGAGGCCGCGCGGGGTCCCGCAGCCCCTGCGTCTCCGCTGCCCACCCGCCAGGTGCGAGGCGCGGTGAGTGTCCCGCGGTGGCCAGGGAAGCGCAGGGCAGGGCCGGGCAGGGCAGGGCAGGGCGGGAGGAGGGGGGAGGGGGCCTGAGTCCCTGGCCCGCCGTGCAGGTGGGCCCACCAAGGCCCGCAGGGAGCTTGCACTGGGAAGAAATGGCCCTCCCAGGGGCCCGGGATACCCCCACCTGGGTGCTCAGGCCCCACCCATTCATTCATTCTTCTATCCCTCCACTCACTCACTCACTCACTCACTTACTCACTCACTCACTCATTCATTGTCCTCCAGGTACTGCTGCCGCTGGCCTTAATTTCCCCATTGCTCAAGGCTCTGGTGGCTGCTGGGGACAGGTCAGTGAAAGGCCAGGGGGCCCCAGAGTTGCATCGGGTCCTGGCCACCCTATACCCAGACTGGGGCAGGGCTTGGGGAGAGCCCTTGAGCTAAGAGGGGGACCCGCCCTGAAGGATGGTCAGTGCTGCGTCCTGCCACACAGACCCTCTGCTGCCCCCAGCCCACCCCTCCTGCCCTGTCAGAGGTGGGAAACTGAGGCCCAGGGCATCAGGTGTGCCCAGGCCCCCCAGTAGAGTCCCTCAAGGGGCCAGGCCCGCCCTGCTTGGCTCTGGCGGGTGCTCGCTGCTCTGTGAGAAACAGGCTCCCCCAGAGGAGCAGGCGGGATGGGAACTGGCCAGGGGCCAAGGTGCTGGGCAGGCAGGCGGGTGAACGAGGCATAGCTGTGTGGCCACAGACAGGACACAGTGGGCAGGGGCCTTCGGTGTCTCTGAGTACCTGCTGTAGCCGAAGTGAGGCCCCTTTGTTCTGGGGTCACCTGAGGCGGTAAGTGAGGGGTGGCTCTGGCCTCATTTCACCGGTGGGCAAACAGACTGAGGTGGTCTCAAATCATGGGGTTGGGGGTAACAGCCTGGGCAGGGGGTGTGGATTCAGTGGTCAGGCTGGGGCAGGGTCAAGTGCTGAGGTGTCCTAGCTGGCTCCACCCTCTGCCCAGAGTCTGTGGGTCCGCACTGAACCCCAGGGCCTTTGCACTGGCACCGCTGCAGGCACCCTGCCCCAGAGCCTCCCAAGAGGACTGCCACTGCCAGCCCAAGTGGCTCCCCTCACTCCAACTTCCACCGTGAAAGCCCCAGATGCCCCATTCCATGTCTTGTGGGCAGTGAGTGGCCTGGCACTGCTGGAAGGGCCTGTGGGATCAAGGAGCTGTGGGGGCACCATGGGGGCAGGGGCCCTCAGCAGGTGGCACAACTGCGTGGGTAAAGGCAGCATCCCACAGTGAGGGGAACGGGCAGTGGGGTGCCCGTGGAGGACCCCTGACATGGCTCTGCAGAGGATGGTGTCGCAGGAACACTGAGGTGTGATCGGGCTGCGTGTGTCTGAGTACCTGGTGATCATGCTCCTGCAGCTGATGGCCGGGACTCCCCGGGGAGTGAGTGAGCTGGGGGCCTCAGGGTCCTCACCACACCCACGAGGAACAGTGACTGAGAGGGGGCATGGACAGGACTGAGGGTCTCAGACTGAGGCCGCAGAGCTGGGGCGGGAGCGCGGGGAGGGTGTGAGCGGGGAGAGTTGGGGCGCGGGGGGGCAGAGCGGCCACCACGGGGAAGAGGCCTGGCTGCAGCCCATGTGATCAGTGGGGGGGGGCCTCACTGCCCAGGCCCTGTGTGCCCCGCAGGATCACAGAAGAGCCCTCGGGGTGGCCTGGAGGACGCGGACCAAGCCCCCCATGTCCACCCTCTTGTCCCCATGGCCACGTGGACAGAGCCCCCGTGTCTATTGTGGCCAGTGGACGTACAGGCGAGTTGCAAGTCCCCGGGTCTGTGTCCAGCATTGCGCGCCTCTCCCTGGACATGCCTGAGTCCAACGGGCCCCCCGACCCTGACTCCCCTCTCACGGCTGCACCCCAGGGTGGCACAGGGAGACCTGACACCCCCCTGCCAGGCCATGGGCCAGGGCACGTGTGAGGAGACTCGCCCTCCCGTGGTGCTTTCCTGACTAGGGCAGCCGCCCTGGATGGTCGTGAGCATGTGGCCTCTGAGCCACGCCAGCCGAGTTCACCTGCGCTCTCCCCAGACCAGCATCTTCCGGCTGTGGCCGTGTGACTCTCCTCTCTGAGAACCCATGGGGAGCAGCAAGAGGGTCCAAGCCAGGCTGTGCAGAGCAGTGGTCACTGCGGCCATGCAGAGGAGGCAGCAGCCTACTGGAGCAATCAGGGAGGGCTCTCTGAAGAAAGAGGCATTGCAACTGAGAGAGGATGGGATGAAAGCTGGATAACCTGGGGCTGGAGCCATAGCACAGCAGGGAGGGCATTTGCCTTCACGCAGCCGACCTGAGTTCGATGCCCAGCATCCCCTAGGGTCCCCGGAGCACCGCCAGGGGGTAATTCCTCAGTGCAGAGCCAGGAGGAACCCCTGAGCATCACAGGGTGTGACCCAAAAAGCAAAAAAAAAAGAAAGCTGGATAACCAGGATCATTTTAGCCACAGGGATGAAAGACGTTAGATGCTTCCTACAACCAGCAACCCCCACAGGCTAGGTCCAGGAGCTGGAGCTATCCCCCCGCCCCCCCCTCCCTTAGCGCAGGTTCTGGCAGCAGAGCACTGACATCTGGGCTCAAGGCTAGTCCCGGGCAGCCAATATGGCAGGGCCAGTGGTGACGGGAGGCCCTCAGACCCACACGGGCAGGAAAGCACATCTCTGAGGCAGGTTGGAGTTCAGTGTTGTGGGAGCCAAGACCCCAGGGCCTGCAAGAGCAGCAAAGACAGTCCAGGGCTTGAACCAGCATACTCGGGGCCCCTCACCCCGCAGCCCCTCACCCCCTAACCCTTCAGCCCTTCACTCCGGGTCCCTCACCTCAGCACCCCTCACTTCGGGTCCCTTACCCTGGGTCCTTCACCCCAGGTGTTTCACCCCAGCCTCTGGTGTCAGGCCCTTGTGATGCTCCAGACTCAGACGCCACGTGAGCGGCCCCATCCACACACGCAGGCCCCTGGGGCTGGCCCCCCTGCGCCTGGGACCCACGGGCTCAGACCCTTTCCGCTCCCACCCATTGGGGTCAGCAGAGCTAGCGGGACACAGCAGGGAGAGGTCCCAGGCCCCCCCCCCGGCAGGGCAGAGGGTGCCCCAGTGAGTGTGTGCCCCAGTGAGTGTGTCTCTCCTTACAGGCCCCGGGGTCCACCGCCATGGCCCCCGCCCCACCCACGGCCCCAGCCGCCCCTAACCTCACGGCCAACGGCAGCATGTCCCTGTTCCACCTGTTCGCGCAGCTGGACGCAGAACTGCACGTGACCTACCCCGGCCTGTGGCTAGCGCTCATGGCCGTGCACGGCGTCATCTTCCTGGCGGGGCTGGTGCTCAACGGGCTGGCCCTGTACGTGTTCTGCTGCCGCACCCGGGCCCAGACGCCCTCGGTCATCTACACCCTCAACCTGGTGGTCACCGACCTGCTGGTGGACTTCTCGCTGCCCACGCGCTTCCTGGTGTTCTACGGTGCGCCCGGCTGCCCACGCTGCGCCTTCCCACACGTGTTCGGCTACTTCCTCAACATGCACTGCTCCATCCTCTTCCTCACCTGCATCTGTGTGGACCGCTACCTGGCCATTGTGCGCCCTGACGGCTCGCAGCGCTGGCGCCAGCCCTCCTGTGCCCGGGCCGTGTGCGCCTGCGTGTGGCTGGTGGCGGGCACCGTGACCCTGTCGGTGCTGGGAGTGGCAGCCGGTGACAGGCTGTGCTTCCGCGTGGTGGCGCTGACCGTGCTGGAGTTCCTGCTGCCGCTGCTGGTGCTCAGCGCGTTCACGGGCCGCATGGTGTGCGCGCTGTCCAGGCCCGGTCTCCTGCCCCAGGGCCGGCAGCGCCGCGTGCGGGCCATGCAGCTGCTGCTCACCGTGCTGGTCATCTTCCTCCTGTGCTTCACGCCCTTCCACGCCCGCCAGGTGGCCGTGGTGCTGTGGCCTGATGTGCCTCGGCCGCCGAGTCTCGTGGCCTACCACGTGGCCGTGGCCCTCAGCAGCCTCAACAGCTGCCTGGACCCCATTGTCTACTGCTTCGTCACCAGCGGCTTCCAGGCGACGGTGCGTGGCCTCCTGGGCCGGCCGGGTGCAGATGGCGAGCCCAGCAGCGGGGACGTGGTGGGCCTGCACAAGACCTCCAAGGGCACCGGGGAGCAGCACAGCCCCAGCCCCCGTGCCCTCCCGACAGCCCTGGCCAACGGGCCTGAGGCTTAGCTAGCCGGACGGGACTGGGACAGGCGTCACACTGCGTCTCCTGGCGTGGACGGTGGCAGGGAGGCTGCCCACGCCCCCGGCCGCTGGCTGCAGTGACTTTGGGCTGGCGGTCCACCATGCTGCCCACCCGACAAGTGTGTTGCTGAGAAGTCGGGATAGCGATTGCTTGCCCCAGGGCCTGGTGAAACGGATGTGGGTAGGTTTCAGGACCCAAGAATCTGCTCCCATGAGGGTCATGGCCTGAGGACCAGGTAGAAGCAATTGCAGGTGTGCCCAGTATCCCTGACCTCCCGCTGCCCTGCCCAGAGCAAGTGACTGGTTTCGGTCTAGGCTCTGCCACGCCGTGTGGGCTGAGCAGTTCAGGCAGTGGGGCGGGGTGTGGGGATCACAGGGGCCGGCGGGCTCCAGCCCAGCCCTGCCATGGCCACCCTCGGCTCTCAGGGCTCGGTGGGCCTCCCGACTGTCAGTTCCCGCCATTGTCCCCTGGCTTGTGTGGGAACCTGGCATGGGGGGGGCCTTGAGCAGGTACCCTGATATACCCGGAGGACCCTCCTGTGGGGCGAGGGGGTGTTCCAGACCCTCTGTGTGGGAGCGGCACTTCCGATAACAGCCCGTCGGGGGGTCTAGACTGGGGCTCCCTGAGGAAGGCTGTGGGGGCACGGGGACCCCATCCTGGGAGTGCTGAACCCCTCCCCCACTCCACAGGCTTCCAGAGGGCTGGGAGACCAGGGTGAGGGATCAGAGGGGCTGCCCCTCCTTGGCCCAGAGGGGGTCGCTTGCCCTATAGGGGAGGGGACTTGGGGGACCATCTGAGAACTCTTGCCAGGCAGGCTTCAGTTTCCCCTCTCCTCAGCTATGGGACTGGGGTTCATCCTGTGACCTCGTCTGGGTCCCACAACCCCTGACCCTAGGGGGACATGACCAGTCCCTCTAGGGCCTGGGTGTCAAGAAGGCCCTGCACCCAACCAGGACTCCCCCGACCCTGGGCCGGGCAAGGCTGAGTGATGCATGTATCTATCTGTCCACCGCCCAATTAAACCCGTTTTCCTTGTGCACCGAGTCCACATTCCAGCAGGGGGCGCTGCAGACCTTTCATCCCTGGCCGCAGCGCTATCAGCAGGGTCAGGCCACAGCGCGTGGCTCTCACCCTCGGAGGCCAAGGGAGCAGGGGTTAGCCTGAAAGATCCCAGGAAGCCGGAGGGGCACCTTCGGCCTGCTGAACCCGCCTGGGAGCCTGAGGTGGAGCGCCCCCATCTGCAGGCGGGGAAACTGAGGCTCTGGCTGCCCCCAGGGCGTTTCCTGCCTCCTCTGTCCGCCCAAGGGATGGGGAGGGCTACAGGCACGAGGACCATCACTCTGGCCTTCTGGCAGCGGGCGGAGGCGTCTGGAGGTAAATATTGGGGCCTGTTTAGATTAGAGTCCATTAATAGCAGGAAGTGTCACGCTGGCGCCGGCCCCAGCTTCCCGGAGCGAGCAGGGGGGCAGGAGCGTCACCCTCGCTCTCGGGCCTCCGGCCCATCACCCCCCATTACCGTTCAGGACAGGGGCTCAGGGTCCCCCCAAAGGAGCAGACACTGCCCCTGTCATTACCCCCTGCCCCACCCCCCAGACCCTGCGTCCCCACACCCCAGCCCTCGTCACACCAGCTTCTCCACTGGGAGCCTCAGTTTCTCCCTCCACCAGGTGGGCCGCTAACACACCCAGGTGCCTCATTCTCTTCCTTCTTTGGGGGAAGCTTCCCGGATCCACTCAGGGTGCCCCCTGAGTACGTTTGTCCACAGGGGAGAGGCTCCCGGCGGCCTCTGGGTGCCACACTGAGGCGGGGCTAGGCATGTACCACACAGCCGAGCTCCCTCCTGGCCGGCTTGTGCTGCGCGTGTGCACTGCTGTGTGCAGCCGATGCTGGTACTAGTGTAGGTACATGTGGCGTGTGTGGTGTGTGACATGTGCTCCGTGTGTATTGCTAGGATGTGAGCATTGCGTGTACATGTATGTGAACATCTGCTCTATATGCCTTTCGCTCAGCATGTGCTTTGTGTTCGTGTTGTGCTGTGTGCACAGGTATGTGTGGTTGCTGTGTGCATGGAGTTCTGTGCGCACCTGTAGGTGTGGTTGCTGTGTGCACGTGTGTGTATTGTGTTCTGTGTGCATGTGTATGTTCTGCACGCATGGATGTGCATGGCGTGCTCTGTATGTACTCATGTGCCCATCACCAATGTTTGCACTAAGTTTTTGAGGGACTTGGGGTGTCCTAAGCCCCACTCCCCGACCCGTGGTCATGGTTGCCAAGACCCTTCGTGCTCTCTCACTCCTCTGGGCTGATGTATCCCTAGCCTCCCCGGTCCCTGGACCTGTAGGGGCAGGACTGAGTGCACACAGGCTCTTGCCAGCCTGCTCCGGGGGTGCCTTCGCTGCGGGTGGGGTCAGGTTGCGGGACTGAGGTGCCTCTGGATCTGGCCACCAGGTGGCGCTGTGACCCAGGGAGGTGCCGAGCTGTTGGCTGGCCTCCACCCCACCCCGCGCCAGTTCTGCAGGGGGGAAACTGAGGCTCTGGCTGCCAGTTCTGTCCCCAAGGAAGCCGGTCATTCAGCTCTTCCCATCTGCAGGCAGGAGACTGGGGGAGGCATCAGAGGGAGGAAGACAGACAGTGACCCTGGTACCCCACCCCGGCTCTCTCCCGCCTACGCAGGGAACAGGGACCCTGTGGGCACCCAGAGTCACTTCCTTTGGCGGGTAATGGGCACAGAGAGGGCTAGACCCTCGCCTGAGTCTCACAGCAAGCCGCGGCACCACGGGAATACAGACACGGAGTTCCCAACAGGAGGGCTGAACTCTGACCCCAGCATGAGGTCATGACCGGGAGGCTCCTGGCTGGGCCTGTTCTGCTTTCAGATGCCCCGGCGGTCCCTCAGTCCCGCCCAAACCTCAGTGTCCTCATGCCCAGGCTAGGGTGGAAAAACCCCAAACCCTTGTGCTGACTCCTGCACACCAATGCTGGGAGTGTGCCACTGCGGTCTCCTTCAGTGCCTGCTTCTAGAACCTTCCTTCTACCCCCTGTGTCCCTGCTCAGCGGCCTCACTGCTCCTATGGCTCCCAGGAGGAGCCTCAGGCCTTGAGACCCCCAAGGGGTGAGAATTTGGCCGTCCCACACACAAGGAGCTCTCAGCTGGCCCTGAAGAGGACCCCTGCTGAGACGGGGAAGGGAGGTGCCCACTGTGTCCCAGGCATGAGGAAGTACAGGGTCAGGGCTGATAGGGCGAGGGGCACAGAGCCAGAGCCTCAGGGATTCCCTGCCGGTGGGGCTGTTTGCTGGGTGACCCTGAGCTGGTGTCCTCAGGAAGAAGACACGGACTCAGGAAGGTGTGATGAGTCGGAAGGACTGTGTGTCCCCAGGGGACCTACCATGGTGTGCAGGGGGGCTCCCCATCCTGGAACCTGAGCAGCCTTATCTCCAGGGGCTCTGGGAACTGGTTCAGGAGCGGGAGCAGGAAGTGGGGAGAAATGGGTGCCCAGGGCAAGGTGCCTGGAAGGGCTCAGGGGTCCCAGGCTGGGGCATGCAGGGTGGGGGCGGAGCCCAGCTCACAGCCCCCGGGGCGGGGAGGGGACCCAGAGCAGATGCTGCACCCCTACATTCCCCGCCTCTGCCCTATACTCCCACACCTCCTGCCTCTCTCCTGCACTCAAACACCCCAGGGCTCCCGACTGGGTCCTGCGGAGAAGGGCAGGTGCCGGTGCTGAACGATCCGGCTGGGCTGCAAGAAGGAGCCAGGTCCCCATGGGCACTGCCGGCAAGGACAGGAGAGGTCCAGCAAACCATGGTGGACACAGGAGCTGTCCGGGTTCCACGCTGGGTGGGGGGCAGCTGCCTGGTGGGCAGGGCCGGGCCGGTGGTGGGGGTAGGTGTGTTCTTTTTGTAGCCCAGCAGCTCAGGGCCTCAGAACTGTGGGGCTCAGCACTGACCTGGAGGTCTGGCACCTCTAAATGCCACTGGCCGAGGGCACCACGCTGTGACTGTCATCTCAGTGAGTCTTGGACTCTGAGTAACTGGGGGTCCAGCCCCCAGCCCCTGAGGGTGGGAAGAAGCCCGAATCAGCCTGGCCCGTGCATGAAAAGGGGCTCTGGAGCTGCAAGGGACTTTGCTTAAGACCCTGAGGCAGTGGGGGCTGCAGCTCCCGCTCTGGCCTCCAGGGGGAGCTGACACTGCCCATCACCCTGGCCGCCTGGTCCAGACCCTAACTATCTCTATGGGCCCTGGCAAGGGACCAGCTGGTCATCACCCCACAGGAGGCCCGGCTGGCAGCAGGCACTTAGCTGGGACCCCCAAAAGTTGTCACAGTCTCACATCTGCTCCGCAGTGCTACAATCCCTCCCCCAGAGCTGGACACTGGGCCTAGCGTTCAGCACAGCTGGGGACCTCTGCCAGGTGCCATGGACAGGTGTCTGGGCATTGATTCACACCCTGGCCCACCTTGGCAGACCGCCTGGGCTCAGCTATGCCGGCCACTCAGATGGATCAATGTCCCAGGCACTGCTGACCCACAGCTGGACATGGGCACTGCTGACCCACGGGCTGGACACGGGTACTGCTGACCCATGGACACGGACACAGATTGGACACGGGAACTTCTGACCCTCGGGCTGGACATGGGCATTGCTGACCCGTGGCTGGACACCGGCACAGCTGACCCACGGCTGGACAAGGGCTGGAGACAGGCCCGTTGCAGCCCTCAGCACTGTGGGGACTGCACCAGCTAGGACATCCCTGCCATGTTGGGGTGTCCTGCCCTGTCTGGATCCACGTGACCTGTGCAGCCAGTGAAGTGGCCCCAGAACCAAGGGGATGTGGCCAGAACCTCCCTGCCACAGAACCAAGGGGCTATCAACAACCTCTGTCCATGCTGCGGCCCCACACCCCACATCTCCTGGGCCTCAGGACCTCTTTCTGTCCTCCTCTGCTCCCCCGCTCAGTGACAGCCAGACGGTGCCCCCCCCCAAAGCCTAAGGGCCCCTTTTCCAGGGTTCTCTGTGCTGCAGAAGGCCCCGCCCCCTGCAGCATCCCTTTGAGATTTTGTTCAGTTCAAAGTTCAAGACACCTGGCAGAGTCGGTGCCCCATAAAAACACGTGGGTGCAGGTGGCAGGGTGGTGGGGGGGCGGGAAGGAGAGGGGGTTGGTCAGGCCCCATGTGGGTGCGGGAAGAAGGGGAGACCTAACCCCAGGGGCTGGTGGGAGGAGGACCCAGACCTGACTCCAGGAAGGGTCAGCCTGGGTCAGGAGCACCCCATGCCAGGACAGGGTCCAGCTGAGTGGACGGCGCCTGTGCATTGGACAAGAGACTGCAGGAACTTGCCTGCCATGCCATGGGCACTAATGGACAGGCGGGGTCCCCCTGGTTCCACACCCCTCTGCACAGAGACAGTGGCCACAGAGTCCCTGAGATATGCTCGGGTGCATGGGCACAGCTGGTGGACATAGCCCACTCCAGGACACCCTCTGGCCCATGGACACCTGGACAGCACATGGACATACCCTGACCTGTGGACGTCCTTGGTTTATGGATGTGCTCTGGCCTGGGGCAAGACCCGGGCTGCAGAGGAAGCGAGCAGGCTGGCCCGTTCTCATCAGCCCCTCGGGGACACGGGTGCACGGGCCGGGCCTCCTGCCGCTGCGGGGGGCCGCCCTGGCCAGGCGCCCGGCAGGGTGTGAAGGGCTTCCGAGGGTTCCCCCGGGACACCCCGCCAGCCCATCAAGGAGGCTTCCTCCCGCCAGGGCTCGGGGTCAAGCCTCGGCCCTGCTGCCACGGGACAGGAAGCCGTGCAGGGGGTGGGGTGGACAGGCCTGCGGCCGGCCGGCAGCTGCAGACACCAGCTGTCCAGGCTGATACCAGCTCCGGTGGCTCTGCTGCCCACACCCGCCTGCACTCTGGGCTGCCCGGGCCCTTCGGTGTGCCCTGCCTGGCTGGTACCACAGGGCAGCCAGGGAGCCCCCATGCCCGGTAGCCGTCTGGGTTGTGGCCTCCACTTGCACCCCTGTGACCTGTGCCCACCCCACGCCCGTCACCTGATGGTTTCTCCACTCTCCAGGCCCTGAGGGCTCTATCAGGGCAGGTCCCTGTCACCGTGGTCCTGGCGTGCAGGAACTTCCAAGTATCTCCAACAAGCATCTCTGACTTTCTACAAAAAGCTACAGGGGCAACTGTTTGCTCTGAGCCTGTCGGCTACTCAGCAGCAGTTCCTGCTCCTAAGCTCCGCTGTCTGTCTGACTACGGGCCTCGGGCCTGGCCCTGGGGACCCTGCACGCCATTCCCTGCCTATCTCCATGGCGGGGTGAGACCGCCCTCCACATACCCCACGGAGTGTGAATTGTGGAGTGTGGGGGCTGATTTGGGGAGCACGGAGGGTTGAGTCGGGGAGCACTGGAGGAGGGGGGGAGGGGGGAGTGTGGAGAGGTGAGTCGGGAATGTGGGGCCGGTTCAGAGCCCTGGCAGCCCCTGTCCCTCAGCCCTTCCCTTGCATTCTGGGGCTTGCCAGATGGGTGTGTGGCCGGGTCACCCTAGCTGTGCCCCCCCCCCGGACCCTAGGGTCAGGGGATCCCAGACAGAGAGTGACAGGGTCATAGGAGCCCCTCCTAGTGGTTTCCTAACAGCTGTGGAGCTGTGGGTGCCCTCACTGGCAGGTGAGCGGGCGAGCAATGGGGTCGAGTCGGGCCCAGCCATGTCGACTGGCCAGGGCAGCGCCCACAGCCGAGTATGGCTGAGGAAGGTCCTGAGGGGGGCTGATACCCGAGAGCCGCGGGGGTCCCATGTTTGTGGTCAGTGTCCCTGTCCCCACATCCCCTCGCCTCAGCATGCAGCACCCAGCACGGAAGGCAGCTGGCTGGCCTCTGCATGGGGAAAACCTGGTGGTAGGTGCAACGGTCAGCGGGGAAACTGAGGCAAAGAGTTCGAGTGAGTCCCCAGGGGCCCTGAGCCTCCGCCATCAGACAGACTCGACTCTGTCGGCAGCCGCAGCCGCAGCCCATGCCAGGCTTGGCAGCTGCCCGCCACGCTCAGGGGAGCTGCCTGTTCAATATTAATGTCACGCCCACGCCTCTGGCGCCCGTGCCCGCCTGCCAGGCTGTGCCCAGCGCTCCCGAGCGCCAGGGTAGGAGCTCAGCGGGCTCCCGGCTGCCTTGGCTCCAGCACCCGTGGCCCCGTCACGTCCGCCATCCACTCCCCACCCCGCCCGAACTGTGTGGGCCGAGGACGCCCGCAGCAGGCCCCGCCCCCCCCCTCTCCCCCGCACCCAGGCCCTGTCGTCGGAACTGGGGGATTTGAGCCAGCACACAGCCTGCGTGTGGCCCCGGAGCCAGGTTGGCGGAGGGCGGAGGGCGGCTCCCTGCTGGGGGGGTGAACCGAGTTCACTGGCGGCTGTCACCACCACATTTCGACATCTGGGGCCTTGCGACAGCCTCCCCCTCGAGACTGGGCTGGGGTGCCGGGCACCCCGTTTCCTCCGCAGCTCCCGGGACCATTCCCACGGCCCACAGACCCGCCCTACCTCTGAGGCCACCCCAGCCTTCTCCCGTGCTGCCCTCGGTGACTCCCGTAGAGCGGGGCGGTCCAGCACCCTGCGACTTCTCTACTCAGAGTCCCTCGTGGCAACTGGCCGGTGAGAGCCAGCAGGGCACCTGCCTTCCCGCCCCAGCACCTCCTGGTGGGTCTGGTGGCTCCTGCGGAACCCCACCATGGGCACAGAGCCTCGGGGGTGGGGCCGGGAGCTCCCAAAGAGCTAGGGCCCTGAGCTGTCCAGGGCATGCGTGGACTGGGCATGTGACGGGCCTGGGTGTAGCCCCCGGGGCATCACTATGGCACCTACAGGGTACTTTCCGCCGCCCTAGCAACCCCCTCCACACACAGTCACGTGCGCACAACTCACACATACTAACACTCACACACTCAGACACACACACTAACATACACTCACAGACTCACACACACACTCACACACACTCCCAGTCACACAACTCAACTCATACCTACAGACTCACAAACTTACTCTTATACACTCACGTATACTCGTCTAGTCACATACACAAAACACAAATTCATGTACACTTACACATATCACACACAAAATCGTACAAACTCCCATGCACATACACACATGCTCACAAACTCGCATCCAAACTCACACATACACAAGCATACACACTCGCCACTCACATACTCACAGATTCACGCACTCACACACATTTGCTCATTTCACACACTCACACCCATTGATCTCTCACGCACACATTGCTCTCATATTCACACACACACGCTCACTCATACACTCACACTCACACACTCTCACACTCACACACTCACACATACTCATTGCTCTCTCACACACACTCACTTATACACTCACACTCACATACACACACACCTATTGCTCTCTCACCCACACTCACACACACACTCGCATTCACACTCACACTCACACTCACACCTATTGCTCTCTCACACACACTCACACACTCACATTCACACTCACACACACTCACACTCTGAGAGCCTCAGGCTGGCAAGGGCCTGCCAGGCCCCACGCAGGGCTCCAGGCCTGAGGGTCCACACAGCCCTGCCCAGCCCGTCCTCCCGGCCTGGTTTCACCCCTCCTTGCCCGGCTCTGCTCAAGCTCTCCCTGCAGTGATGAACAGGACAGGCTGTAACTGGCCTCCCAGGGTGGTCAGGGCCGGGCCTGGACAGAGCCCCAGGCCGAAGAGCCGTGACCGAGGGTCCAGGCCCTGCCCACTCACCTCTGCTCCTCTGAGCCTCTGCCCGCCTCATCCTCCCGCAGCCGGGGGCGGGAAGGGTGTTGACGGGACTCACCACCAGCCCCGCGGCTGGGCGGCTCTGTCGGGGGCTATGGTGCCCATGTCCTCTCCGTGCCAGCCTGACCCTTTCTCAGAGGGGCCCCGGCTGTGTCAGGACACAGGGTCACGCGACACAGATGGGGCAGGAAACGCTCACATACCTGTCAGCCTCAAAGGGCAGGGGAAGCTTCTGGAAGGAGCTGAATGGAACCTGGGGTGCAGATGCGGATGGCCTCAGCCCCCAAGGACCTCCTGTCATCCCCACAGGCCTGGAGGCCATGTCATAGGAGAGAAAGCAAATGAGCGAGGGCAGAGACCCCCACATGTGGCTATGGAGTGGGCACGAGGTGCTTGAGGGAGGCCTTTGGGCGACCGTGGACCCTTCTCTGAGTCAAGTCCACACCCCAAACACCAGGATCCAGGGACTTCCAGGTGTGGCCAGCTTCTCGCCACATGACCATCAGCCCCAGGTGGGGACAGTCATAATCTTTTGCACAGGGAGGAAGCTAGTGGGTGGACCCCGAGGTCCCCCCTGTTCTCCCAAGAAGGGGGATGCAACGGAGGCTGCCCTAGATGGATGATAATCCAGGGGTAAAGGGAGGGTGTGATGGGGTCCCCAGGGGTAGAGGCCAGGTGTGATGGGGGTCCCTGAGATGTGCCCCCAGCTTGACAGTGCTCGGGCATCTCTGCAGGTGGGCAGAAGTGACCCCCGTTGGGTGCTCTGAGAGGCTCATCATGGCTCAGACTGCAGCTGCAGGAAAGTCTGTACAGTCGTTCAGAGAATGGACAAAGGACAAAATCTGACACTGCTCTGGCCCCCCGGGGCTCTGCGGGGGATCCAAGGTCTGTGCGCATCCAGGGACTGGCCGTGCACGTGCACTTTGGGGTCTCAGGTCCGCAGGGTGCACAGCGTTCATGCCTGTCAAGCGCAGCTCAAGGTTTTGTGCCTCACATCCCTCCCCTGGGCCCCCGGACCCCCCACCTCAGGCCACAAGCCAAACGCTCGCTGGCACCAAGACCAGCACCACATGCACCAGGCCTGCTTCCCAGACTTGCGCTTTGACCTCCCCTGGGGCCAAACCTGTCCACCTCACAGGCCCGGGGGGCCTGCACCATCCCTGGAGAGTGAGTGCCCAGGGCTGGCACCCCAGTCAGGCGGGCAAGCCCTGCCCAAGGAGCGGCCAGCGGGGAGGGTGGCACAGGCCATCTGGGCTGGGGCTCTGGCAGGGACAAACTGACCCAGCAGGTCCAGCGGGAACTGGGTGGGCCTGGTCCCCTCCCTGTACCCCACCTCGGTGGCAGGACCGTGACCTTATTCTGGGCCCTTGAGACAACCTGAGTCTAAATGCAGAGGGGACATGCGGGTGCCACTCTACCCACGTGGCGAGAGACGACTGGTCAGCCCCCATTGTCCAGGCCTCAGAGCTGGACCCCCAGTCCTGCTTCACTGCTTCTAGCAGGGTGGGGCTTGGTGCTCCACAGCCCAGGGGGTCCCTGTGCCCTGGGCTCTGGGACCTCCCACCCCTGGATGTGCTGCGTCTGTCTCATCCAAACAAAAGGATGAGGGTCCCTGGGCCCCCACGTGGGGTCTCTACATGCACAGTCTGATGCCCAGCCCTGCACACACACATGCACACACACACACACACATACACACGTATGCACACACGGACGCATACACACATACACACATGCTCACACACATGCACACATGCGCACACACGCACACACACGCACTCTCACACACTGCACACACATGCACACACGTGCACACATGCACACACATGCACGCACATACCCACATGCTCACACACATGCACACATGCGCACACACATGCGCACACATGAACACATACACACATGCACGCATATACACACATGCTCGCACACATGCACACACATACACACACTCTCACACGTGCACACACGCACGCAAGCACACATGCGCACATACACATACGCACGCTCCCTCTCCTCTGAGGTCACTGTGGGTAGGGGAGCAGAAGTTAGACTGAGGATGCTGAAATGGATGGTGTGGAACGGGTACCGGAACCCCAGGCTCTGGGAGGTGGCGTGCCGCTGGGGCAGGGGGTGAGCTGCTCCTCAGCTCCCCACGGAGGGAAACGGGGACCCCCGACTCCACAGGCCTCCCAGCCCCAGCCCATGTCCCTGCCAGCTTGGGGCTCACATGGGCCCCAACCTGCTGAAAGCTGCCCTACTTCTCCCCTTCCCACCAGCCTCATGCCCTTACCCTTCACCCCTGCCCTTCATTCCCTCATTCCCTCACCCCTGCCCTTCATTCCCTCACCCCTGCCCTTCATTTCCTCATTCCCTCACCCCTGCCCTTCATTCCCTCACCCCTGCCCTTCATTCCCTCATTCCCTCATTCCCTCACCCCTGCCCTTCATTCCCCAACCCCTGTCCTTCATTCCCTCATTCACTCACTCCTGCCCTTCATTCCCTCATTCCTGCACCCATGCCCTTCATTCTCTCATTCCCTCACCCCTGCCCTTCATTCCCTCACTCCTGCCCTTCATTTCCTCATTCCTGCCCTTCATTTCCTCATTCCCTCACCCCTACCCTTCATTCCCTCTCCCGTGACCTTCATTTCCTCACCTCTGCCCTTCATTCCCTCATTCCCTCACCCCTGCCCTTCATTCCCTCACCCCTGCCCTTCATTCCCTCACCCCTGCCCTTCATTCCCTCACCCCTGCCCTTCATTCCCTCATTCCCTCATTCCCTCACCCCTGCC
>JAOXYA010000028.1:68649737-68685055 GCA_028565675.1 Sorex palustris | reverse complement strand
TTTGAGAAAATATTAAAACAAATATAAATAAATATGCTAAATACGAAGCATATTGTAACAATTTCTGACTTATGTTTATACTTCCCTGCCAGATTAAGGACAAGAAAACAATGCCTGACCTTCCGTGGGGTCTCGGGGCCGGCCCGGCTTCCCCTCAGGTGGGCTGTGAGGATCTTGGCCCTGGTGGGGCCCTGAACCCTGCCACTGCCACCAAGCCAGGAGCTGGGGCGTGTCCCTGTCCGTCACCTCCTGTGGTGAGGCTCTGCTTCTTGAGTCGGGTGTGGACACAGTGGCTGGGCTCAGGATCGGGGCTTGGCTGCTCTGCCGGCCGCTGCTCCTCAGGTCCAGCCACATGCCCGCACCCTGCCCCGCCCGTGTCTCTGCCTTGCTCCCTGAGGTGCTGGAAGCCTTGGGGGACCTGCCTCTGGGCTGGAGCACCCCTGGCTGCCCCTCTTGGGCCTGCAGCCCTGGGCTGGACGTGTGCAGTGGCAGTCAGCCCTGCTCGTCTGCCCGGAGCTCTTTCCTGGCCCTCTGGAGTTGGGGGACAGGAAGCCCTCTCCCCTGAGCTTGCCCGTTGGCTCTCCCACCGTTCTCCTGCAGGCACCCCCAGACCCCCTGCCCAGTCCCCACCGTGTGGGAGGCCACAGCCCCGCCAAACCCGCTGCAGAGCTGTGGTGACTTCCGGGCCCTTACCCTCAGCCACCCAGGGGCTGTGGGGGGCTCTGGGAATCTCCCAGTTGGTGGCACTGTGAAGGGGGCCTGGGCCAGGGAGTTGGGGTGTATCTGTACAAACCTTCTCAGCTAGGTGTGGGTGGTAGGGGGTTGCGGGGGTGCCTTCCGCAGAGCCCCAGGCCAGAGATGGGTGGAGCCACCGGCCTCGAGGGGCCGCTGGGCATGGGGCAGAGGGCAGTATCGTGGGGACGATTCCTTTTTGGCTGCGCCTGCGCTGTTCTGGAATGGGGATGCGGCAGCAGCCGGTCGGGAGGCCTGGGATGATCAGGAGACACCTTTCCCAACGGGTAACCCGCACGCCCAGTACCCAGGGGGTGGCCCACACTGTAGTTTCCAGGGGTCGCGTGGTCTGGAGGCCTGTGGCTCTTGTGGCTCTGTGCCCCCACTGCGAACCCCCTGGTCCCTCCTGCCTGTCCTCAGCAGCAGGCAGACACCTGCAGTGGCCGGAAATGTCCTGTGATGTGTGAGGAGACCACGACCTTGACTCCCACCTTCCGTGCTGCCCCCTACTCCCACCCCCCAGGCCCTGCACTGCCCTGTCCTCCTCTCTCTGACATGAGTCTCCCCAGGGGGCAGGTTCTGGAACGTTCCCGGCGGCTCCGTGCCCGGCCTCAGGCTGGAGCCTGGCGTCCCTGAGGGACTGTTTCCTGCGCTGGACGTGAGGGTCTCTGCAGCCCAGTTCTCACGGGAGGAGCCTCGGGCCGAGCCCGTCTGGCTGCGGACGCTTTGTCTGAGCACGAGCTCGTGAGCCCAGTTCCCAGCCAGGCCCTTTGTCCCAGCCCAGAGACGTGGGACTGGATGGGAGCCACGGCGTGATGGCAGGGCCGCGTGGCCCGTGACCTCCCCCCGCCCCCGCCGGCGTGACACCGGTGCGTTTCCTGTGGCTGCGGCTCCCACCATTGTTGTCCGGCTGTCGCTGGAAGAAAACAAACCGTATTTACGGCTGGGAAACGCGCGCCCGCAGGCAGCAGCGCCTCCCGGCCGCCTCGTCACGGAGGGCGCAAGGGGAGCAACTTCGCCCGGTGCCAAGACCTCCCGGTGCCGGGGCCCCGGCTCTGGGCGCCGTTGGGACCAGTGGCCCCTGCCCTTCTTGGGGGGGCAGGCTGCTCTCGAGCGGTCCCCCCGCCGAGGTCTCAGCCAGCCTTGTCCCTCGAGGGGTAGCCTTTCCAGCTTGGGGAGGGACGGGCTGAGGGCCAGGCTGGGGGCCGCGGAGGGGGCACCTCTGGGGCAGGCTCCAGACCTGACTTGGTGCTCACGATGGCCCCAGGGAATGTCTGGGCTGGCGGGATGGTGGCCTGGGGCCGGGCTGGTAGGATGGCAGGAGGGGCGGCTCTTTACCCGCGCTCCAGCCCAGGGGGTGCTGGGCTGGGCAGAGGCCCTGGAGCCTGGCCTCGTGCCCTGTGCTGAGCACAGCAGCTCCGGGGGCCATCACGGGGCTGGGCCCACCATCCCCCACTTCCCAGAGGCAGCTGGTTTCTGGGTTCCACGAGGTCAGGGGTGGGGGGTTCCCCTTGTTCCCCACGCCTGGCTGTTGTGGTGTCCGGGGGTTACACTCTGTGTCTGCTGCTCCGGGGACCTTGGACACAGATGCCCAAACTCGCCCCCTGGTGTCTGGACAGCAGTTCCACCCTGAGCTCTGGGGGCCCTAATGAACCTCCTGGGGGCCACGGGAGCTTCCTACCCTCTGCTCAGACAGGTGGGAGCTGTGGGTGCAGAGTCCAGTTCCCTCTCCCCTGAGCTTCCTGGGCCCTGTAGTTCATCAGCTGATGAGGCTGGGCACATGGTACCAAGCATGGCCATGTGGAAGGCGTTTGCCCTGGTGGTCACTTCTCAGCTGTTCACTCGTCTGTGACCTCGGTTCCTGCCAGAGGACAGCAGCAGCCTGGGTGTCGCCTGTCCAGCAGGAACCCTGGATCCTGAGTGTCCTCTCTGCCTTAGGGGGCCGCCCTGGGCTCGGATGTCACCCCTCCCCAGGGTGTGGGCACGAGGAGGCACTGCCCTTCGATGTCCTCCCCAGGTGCCCATGCCCACACCCAGAGTCGCCCTCACTGTGTAGGTGGGGGGGCATGGGTACAGGAGCGGGGTCCCGCGCACGTGTCCAGTGCAGGGCTGGCTGGGGGAGGGGAGGCCGTGCCACGTGTGCACCTGGCATGCCAGGCAGGAGGTGCCTCTGTCCTCCTGGGGGTGAGGGCCGGGTGCTGAGAGGGGACCCAGGACTGGCAGCCCATCTGGGCCTGAGCTCAGGAGTGGCGTGTTCCAGAGGCCATCCTGTCCTGTCAGCTGGGGGTGGGCGGGGGTGCTTCAGGGACTCTGGGGGCCTCGGGGCCTCTAGTCCAGATTCTGGGCCCCGCCCGCGGCTGCCCAGTCACCCCACAGGGAGCCGCACTCCCCGGAAGTGCAGCAGGTGCCCCGCTGTGGAGTCTCCCCGGGACCCCCCTGGAGTTATCCAGGATTCCAAGGGGAAGGTGGGCCCTAGGAAGGGAGCTGAGCGCTTTGCGTGCAAGCGTGTGCGCATGCGCGAGTGTGCGTGTTGCGTGCGAGTGCCTGTGTGAGCACAAGCATGTGTGCATCCACAGTGTGCATGTTCGCACGTGTGGATGCACGTGTGTGCATGTGTGTGAGCGCTGCATGCTTGTGCACGCGGTGGTGCTCCCTGAAACCACACGTGGTCCTTCCTTGCTCTGTCTGGGCGTCCCTTGGGGGCTCTCCCGGGTGCCCTGCTGTGTGGACCCAGCTGTGGCCTGCAGACGGACTGGGGTGATGGATGAGGAACTGGTGCGTTCGCTGTGTTCTGGAACCCGCTCAGGAGCTCCTGCTTCCTCTGCTGAGGGCAGGGCCGGCCCGCCTGGCGTGGGGAGCTGCCCGCACTGCCTGTGCTCCCGGGCCCAGCACCTGCTGCCCGGCTACCAGGGCACCTGGGATCTGGAAAGTGCAGTTGGCTTGGGCGCAGAACACGGGGCTTGGTGCACAGCTGGCAGCTACCCCTGGAGCCGTCCTGTCGGTCGCCTGCCCCACGTGGTGCAGAGCTGCCATCTCGTGCCACCGCAGATGAGGCAGCCGCCTGAGCTCGGCCACAGCCGTCCCAGTCTCCCTGGTTCTGGGCTTCCACTGGGGCTCCAGCGTGGCTGCCGCGGCCTTGGTGTCCTCAGAGGGGCTGTTCATGGCCCACCTGGCTCAGTGCCTGGTGTGCCCAGGGTGGTACCGATCTGCCCCAAGACCTGGGTGCTGCTCAGTGCCAGCAGGTGGGCCTGGTGCCCACACTCCACTACCCTCAACACTGTCAGCTGTGAGGGTGCATGTCTGTGTGCACGTCTGCACACACGTGACTGTTCCTCTCTGCATGTGTGTCTGGGAATGTGCCCATCTGCACGTATGTTTGTGTGTGTCTCCATGTGTCTGTGTGTGCATGTGTGCCTATGTCTGTATGTGTCCATGCTCCCGTGTGTGTGTGCACCTGTGCATATGTCTGTGAGTGTGTATGTGCGCCCATGTGTGTATCTGTGTTTGCGATGTGTGTATTGCCCCTGCTTGTATCTGAGTGTGTGTATATGCCCATGCATGTGTGCCTATGAGTGTGTGTGTCCGTTCGTGCATGTGTCTGTGTGTCTGTGAGTGTGTGTGTTCAGGCGTGTGTTTGTGTGTCAGTGAGTGTGTGTGCCCATGTTTGTCTGTGTGTCTATGTATGTGTTGCCCCTGCATGTGTCTGAGTGTGTGTGCCTGTGTGTGTCTATGTGTGTTGCCTGTGCGTGTGTCTGAGTGTGTGTGTATGCTTGTGCATGTGTGTCTGAGTGTCCGCCCATGCATGTGTCTGTGAGTGCGTGTGTGTGTGCCCGTGCATGCTGTTGGCTGACATTGTGTCCCTGCAGGCCTCCCGGAGCAGTACTACAGCCTGACATGGTTCCTGAGCCCCATCCTTGGCCTGATCTTCACGCCGCTCATCGGTTCTGCCAGTGACCGCTGCACGCTGCGCTGGGGCCGCCGGCGGCCCTTCATCCTCGCCCTGTGTGTGGGCGTGCTGTTCGGCGTCGCGCTTTTCCTGAACGGTTCTGCCATTGGTGAGTGACCCCGCGATGTCCCAGCTGGGGCAGCTTTCCGCTTGACAAGGGGGGGCCCTGCTGAGTGGCCGCCTGGCGCGGCCCCGGCTTGGGGTCCTGCTTGGCGTGCCGGCGGCCCCCGTGGGAACTGCACGGGACCCTGTTCACAGGGAAACGCTTCCTGTTGTGGCTGTGCCTTCCTGCCTGTCCCCCACGTCCTGCCGGGCGTCCCCTCGCTCTGCCGTCTTCTCAGGCTCTGTATTGAAACCCCCCCACGCCAGCACCCGCTGCTGCAGCTTCTCACGTTTGTTTTGTGTTTGGGGTGTTGGGAAGAATGGCGTTCTCGTGGGACACCCATCTTTGCCCCGGTGGTGCCCGTCAGCAGTCTGGGAACAAAGCCTGCCCGTGGGGGCCTCCCAGGCAGGGGCTCCTGTCCTGGCTCCCTGCAGGTCGTTCCCACTGGCCTGGAGGTGACGTTACTTGGTCCACCTTTGTCCTGGGGGGTGGCAGCACCCAGACCTGGGGCCATGGAGGCAGCAGTGCTCCCTGCAGGGCCTGGCCCAAGGAGCAAGCACCTCAGGTGCCTGCCCAGCGCGGCCTCCTCTGGCCAGGATGCTTGCCCTCTTGCTCTGTGTTGGCCCTGGGACACTCCGAAACCAGGGGCTGGGCCCATGTTGAGTCCCTTCCGGCAGGGTCCCCAGTACTCTGGGTGGGGCAGAGGAGACTCCTGGGCAAGGGGGGCAGACACGGTCGGTGTGGGCATCTCCCCTGACCCTCGCTGTGCTCGCCAGGCCTGGCCCTCGGTGATGCCCCCAACCGGCAGCCCATCGGCATCGTCCTCACCGTGCTGGGGGTGGTGGTCCTAGACTTCAACGCCGACGCCACCGAGGGGCCCATCCGCGCATACCTGCTGGACGTGGTGGACAGTGAGGAGCAGGACATGGCACTGAACATCCACGCCTTCTCGGCCGGTGAGCCCGCGTCCCGGCCCACCGAGTCAGGGGGGTCCTGCTCCCCGCCCCCGCCCCCGCTCTGAGCCCTCCCTCCCGCCCGCAGGCCTCGGGGGGGCCATCGGCTACGTGCTGGGCGGCCTGGACTGGACGCAGACCTTCCTGGGCGCCTGGTTCCGGACACAGAACCAGGTGTTGTTCTTCTTTGCGGCCATCGTGTTCTCGGTGTCGGTGACCCTGCACCTGTTCAGCATCGAGGAGGAGCAGTACAGCCCCCCGCAGGAGCGCCGCGCCGAGCCCGACGGCCCCGCTGCCCCACGCCTGCCCGCGCCCTTCCCCGATGAGGTGCAGTCGGAGCACGAGCTGGGCCTGGACTTCCCAGACGCGGACCTGGTGCGCAGCAAGAGCGACTCGGTGCTGCACGTGCCGGACGCGGCGCTGGCCCTGGAGCCCGAGACACTCTTCCTGCACGGCATCGAGCCGTCCATCTTCCACGATGCCTCCTGCCCCGGCACGCCCTGCAGCACCAGCCGGGAGCTGGCCCCGGCCCGGCCACCCCGCCGGCAACCCCCGCCTGGGGACGGCGCCACAGAGGACGAGACGCTGCTGGAGGGCCACCCGGATGACGCCAAGGTGCCCAATGGGGGTGGCACCCAGGCCTGGGACGGCCTGGGGGACTATGCGCGCATCGACGCCAAGCCCACGGCCGCCGCGCCGGGCTCCATGCGGCGGCGACGGCATGCCTTCCGCCGCCAAGCATCCAGCACCTTCTCATACTACGGCAAGCTGGGCTCGCACCGCTACCGCTTCCGGCGGGCCAACGCTGTGGTGCTCATCAAGCCGTCACGCAGCATGAGCGACCTCTACGACCTGCAGAAGCGCCAGCGGCAGCGCTGCCGCCGCCGGCACCAGAGCGGCGCCACCACGTCCAGCGGCGACACGGAGAGTGAGGAGGGCGAGGGTGAGACGACGGTGCGGCTGCTGTGGCTGTCCATGCTGAAGATGCCGCGCGAGCTCACGCGCCTGTGCCTCTGCCACTTGCTCACCTGGTTCTCCGTCATCGCCGAGGCCGTGTTCTACACCGACTTCATGGGCCAGGTCATCTTCGAGGGGGACCCCAAGGTGAGCCGCCCCTCGTCCGCTGGCGGGTGGTGCCGTGGAGCCCACCCTTCCAGGGCCAGTGCTCCCCACCTCATCCTCCTGAGCTCCGTTTGCTTCTGCAACAGGCACCCTCCAACTCCACCGAGTGGCAGGACTACAACGACGGGGTCAAGATGGGCTGCTGGGGCCTGGTCATCTATGCGGCCACCGGTGCCATCTGCTCAGGTAAGCGGGCCTGACCCAGTGGGCAACCTTGTGGGAACAGGTGCGAGGGAGCCCTACGTCTCTCAGTCGAGCCTCGGAGTCAGGCATGAACCTGACTGTCCTGAGCCCCTGTGGACGGGGCGGGGTTGGGCATCCACACAGGGGTCCAGCCAGGAGGGCGGGTGGGTGTTGTAGGCAGAGATGCCATGACAGGAGAAGACCTGAGGCTTGGCTAGTGCTCAGCTGTCCACACTAGGGATGGCCAGGAGGGCTCCAGGGAAGGCCCAGCCTGGTCCCGGGCCAGGAAGGGTGTAGTGAGCTCCCTGCTGACCCTGGAAGCCATGGTTGGGGGTGTTGGTGAACCATGGCACATGTGGGCAGGGCCAGTGTGTGGAGGTGGCGGGCAAGTGGCCAGAGCCCTGGGTTTGCCCACTGGCTTCATCCTTCTACCAGCGCTGCTGCAGAAGTACCTGGACAACTACGATCTGAGTATCCGGGTCATCTACGTTCTGGGCACCCTGGGATTCTCCATCGGCACAGCCGTCATGGCCATGTTTGCCAACGTCTACGTGGCCATGGTCATGATCAGCACCATGGGCATCGTGTCCATGAGCATCTCCTACTGCCCCTATGCCCTGCTGGGCCAGTACCACGACATCAAGGAGGTGAGTATGGGCGGGTGGGCTGGGCTCCGGGGGGTTGGAGGTCAGGACCTGGCCATCAGCTCTTAGTGTTGCCCCTGGCGCTGTCCAGAGGTTCACTGCCCCTCCTGAGGCCAGAAGCTGGCCTGCTGTGGTCCTGGTGGACAGGAGCCTTCAGGGGCAAACAGACAATGCCCTGAGCAGCCCTGTGCCCAGGTGTGTGCTCTGCGGACCCACCTGCCCTGCCCTGGGCCATGGTGGCTATTAGCCCCGGGGATGTGGGAGGGCACCTGGCCAGCAGGCTGCAGGGATGCCCGATCCTGGAGCTCCCCAGTTAGCTCCAGACTCTCCTTTGTCACCTAGACCCCCAAACCCATCTGGGTTGAGGTGTGGCTCCGATCGGTGGGTGGGGCTGGGCAGGGATGGGAGACCAAAGAGGCGTGGCTCGGCTTGTGGGCGGGGCTGAGCAGGGGCTGGGACCAGGAGACATGGCTCTAATTGGGTGGGGTTCATCAGGGGCGGGACCTGAGGGGCGGGGGCTCCTCTTTGTGGGCGGGGCTGAGCAGGACGAGGGCCCAAGGAGGCGTGACTCCGATCGGTGGGTGGGGTTCGGCAGGGGCGGGGCCTGAGGGGCGGGGCTCCGCTGGTGGGCAGAGCCAGGTGCAGGGCGGGCGCGGTGCCCTTGGCTGCGAGAGAGCTCTGCGGACACTGCCGTCGTCTTTCCCTGCAGTACGTGCACCACAGCCCTGGGAACTCCAAGCGCGGCTTCGGCATCGATTGCGCCATCCTCTCCTGCCAAGTCTACATCTCGCAGATCCTCGTGGCCTCGGCCCTCGGGGGCGTGGTGGATGCCGTGGGGACCGTGCGTGTCATCCCCATGGTGGCCTCTGTGGGCTCCTTCCTGGGCTTCCTCACAGCCACGTTCCTGGTGATTTACCCCGACACGTCGGAGGAATCCAAGGACGAGCAGAAGGGCCTCTCGGGCCTAGCGGGGGGCGACAGCAGTAGCGAGAAGCCCATGGTGCTGCGGCTGGCGGGCAAGGAGGGCGCGGCCCGGGCAGGGCTGGTGGAGACAGAGTCCATGGTGTGAGCGCCGGAGGGGACGCAGTCGGGGGGGAGGGGGCGCAAAGCAGGAGCTGCACTGGGCGAGGGCGCGGCGGGGCAGGGGAGCGCACGCAGGCCTTCCTGCCAGTCCCCCGGCGCCCCCCCCCCCAGCAGTAGGCAGAAGTACCACACTAATTACTTTTTCTGCAGTTAATCAGTTTGAAATATTTCTTATGTTTGAGAAAGATCTCTTCACTTCGGGCCTCTTACTCGCAGGTCTCCTTCTGCATGTTCTTCCGTTGTGAGCCAGGTCTGCAGTGCGGCCGTGGAGCAGAGCCTGAGTCTGCCCTCTTATGAGCCTGCCCCCCGCTTGAGCCTCAGGTCCCGTCCTGGGCCGCTGCCCGCCGTGTGTGACTGGCGCCCGCACTTTTTGGGGTGCTGTCTGCAGAGACTAGTTTTCTTGACCTTTTGACAGATTTTCTCCTGGAGCCCAGCAGCTCCTGTTCTTGGCGCGCGTGAGATTGGCCGTACGCCTCGCACCAAAGCTGGGGAGCAGTACCCCTGGGTCTCGGGGAACAGGCAGCTTTGGGGACGGGCTGAGACACCCGTGGCGTCAGGTCGGGCTGCCTGCCCTCAGCCCTCGGCTCACCAACAGCTAATTCTGTTCTTGCACTTTGAGCCTCTTCCACCGCCTCTGGGGGCCTCGGGAGAGCAGCGCCCCGGTCCCTGTCCCCATCCTGCCACCAGGCCTACCTCGGAGCCCCCGCTGGCACCCCCTGGACGCATCTGACCTCTCGCCTGCCTACCATTGGACACTGGAGCACAGGCGGGGACGGCAGGGGGCGCGGGGGAGCTGCTGCCCCCGTGCCATGCACTGTCCCTCCACCCAGTGCCCGCTCCCAGGCCCCCCCGTCTCCGCTGGGCCCCCACCACCGAGAGCCCGAGGGTCCCACCTGCCGCACGGTTGGCACCCTCAGAGTGAGCTGGGAGGGCGGAGAATCATGCTGCAGTGTGACCGTCCGAGCAAATGTACAGACACGAATATATATTTCAGGATGAAACCAACCATTTTTAAATAAATTACTTGAATTTTCTGTGTACTTCCTGTGGTGATGGGTGTGGCCTTCTGGGCTATTGAAATGGGAGATTTCCCCATGGAGGAGGAGCACCGCCCCGGAATTAGCCCTACAGGCTTCCAGGTGGGTGGAGGGCACAGCACGTGTAGGGTCACGGGTGTGGGGTAGGTTGTCCTCCCCACGCCCCTCCCCTGCCCTTTTGGAATGGGGGGTGCGCACCCTCTCAACCCTCTAACCTGGT
This sequence comes from Sorex palustris, assembly GCA_028565675.1. Classification (NCBI taxonomy): domain Eukaryota; kingdom Metazoa; phylum Chordata; class Mammalia; order Eulipotyphla; family Soricidae; genus Sorex; species Sorex palustris. Next base: position 68,675,032 of record JAOXYA010000028.1, on the reverse strand, counting down.
AGTCTGCCTCTGTCCGTGGCCCTCCTGGGTTCCCTCTGCCTGGGGGAGCCAGGAGGAAGCCCCAGCTGAGGAAAGTCAGTGTGAGGCCTGTTGGGGGGTAATGGAGACACCCCACCCCTAGGGAGTGCAGGTGGGTGGGGTCCGGGCAGGTGCTGGCCGACCAAAGCAGAATGAGAACAGACGCAGTGTCTGGGACTTGTCCCATCCACACTGAAGGGCCCTGGAAAGAATTGGGGATGGGGGTGCCGGGAGGCTGGGCTGGGGGCGGACACAGTCACTTGGTCCCCAAGTGAGCCCATCACCTGGAGGTCTTTCTCCTGCTGCTAGCAAGCTCGCACCTTTGGAACCTCACCTCCCCACCCAGCCACTTGTCGCACCCCTGCCTGGATCCTGGCTGCTGGCGCCCCCATCGGGGCCCTGCCTGCATCCCACAGTCCCGCAGACTAGGTCCTGCCCTGCAAAGATAGCCAGCAGCGCCCCCTGGTGTCTGCTCCCAGCCATAGCCGGCAGGAGAGGCCTGGAGGTATTCACCTTGGATGAGCCCAGAGGGGAATGTCGTTCAGCTTCCTCTCCACTGGCCCACACGGCAGGACGGCGACATCGAGAGAAAGTCCCATCATAAACCTCATCTATTTCACTCATCTGGCATCACCTCATCATCATGGCAGCCCCGGAGATGAGTGCAGACCAGGGGTGGGCTCCGTGAGAGCCTGTGTCTGCTGCTGTTCTGACTGCATCTCCATTGTCCAGCTGTCGCCCTAGGCAGATGCAGGAAGTGCAGGACCAGAGCAGGGTACAGCAGGCAGGCGGCCGGCCCATGCCTGAGTCCTGGAACCCAAAGGGACCCCAACCTGAGCTGTATCAGGAGTGAGCCCTGATCACCACCAGGTGTGGCCCCTTCAAGGACAGGAAGCAAGAAAGCCTTCGTTGCTCTTGCACCCTGCATTTGTTAAACACGCCCCTCAGGAGGCTTTCCTGTTAGGGGCCTGATAGGGGCCACCTGCAGCGGGCCCAGGCCCTATTGGACCACCCAGTGCTCACACCAAGCAGTGCTCAGGCGTGTTTCCCATAAGCCGAGCAGCAACACTCACTGGTCTCCAGCTAGAGTGGCCAAGCATGGCTCTGAAACATCCTCAGGGCAAGTTCCTCTGCTAAGCGGGCCTTGGAGAGGGCTCAGGGGGCTGCAGAGCCAGGGTCGATCTCTGCCCCCTTCTGGAGCACTGCCGGGAGTGACCTCTGAGCGACCTCTGAGCAGAGGCAACAGTGGCCCGAGCACTGCCAGGTGCAGCCCCAAACAAATGAACCAAATGAAGACAGCTGTGAGGCCCTGCAGATGGCTTCTTTAGGGGGAGGGACCGGGAGGGACTGTGCCCTGTGCTACCCAGGACTGCTCCCGGCTCTGTGCTCAGGGTTGCTCCTTGGCAGTGCCCGGGCAACCATGTGATGCTGAGGTCAAACCTGGGTCTCCGGCAATTAAACCCTGTGCTCTGGGCCTTTGACCGGGACCCCCAGACCTGTTTGCTCTCCAGCATCTTTTCTTTCATCAGAGAGCTGGGAAGAAGTAGCCACCCTCCCTGTGTGAGGTCTGAGTTGGATCCCCTGCACCACCAGCATTGACCGTCACTCCTGTCACTGCCGGGCACATGTCACGGAAGCACGGCTTTCTCATCAGGAAGTCCAGCAGATGGCCGGAGCTGGACTGGTTCTGGGCTGTTCGAGGCCCAGAGGTGGATATATCCTGCCCCGCTGAGGCACCAGCTCCCGAGGCCTCGCCCCCAGAGGCACCAACCCCGCCCCTAGAAGCATCAACTCCTGAGGCCACGCCCCCAGAGTACCAGCCCCGCCCCTAGAGGCACCAGTTCCCGAGGCCCCGCCCCCAGAGGCACCAGCCCCGCCCTCACAGGCACCAGCTTCCCGCCCGGGGCGCAGCATCTCTGCGTGCAGGAAGATGCACACCTCCATCCGTGGCCCGGAGCAGCTGCCCTGGGGACCGTCCCTAGCCGCCTGGTGCAGGCGTCCCTGATTGCTGCCTCCTGCGACGCCCGTCTCTGGCACTGACCACCAGAGGCCACGTGGCCCGGCTGTCCTGGGGCCGTGCTCCCACCTCCATGGCGCCCCGCAGCACAAGCTGGCGGCCCACCTGCACAGGCCCCATCCCCGTGCCCCCTGCATGCCACCGTTCTGGCTGCCTCGTGCGGGAAGGGGCCTCCTCAGAGTCCGGCACTGGCCCTTTCCCCCCGTGTGCCGGCGGCTGGGCAGTCAGATCACCGCCCAGGAGCGACTCGCCCCCACCCCGGCACCAGGGCACGTCCTACGTCCACGTTATGGACCGTGACAACACGGCTGTCACTGCCTCAGCCTCCTTGATAGCTGTCTTTTTTTTTCCATAGTTTTGGGGGCCACATCTGGCAGTGCTCAGGGCTTATCCCTGGCTCCGCACTCAAGGATCACTCCTGATGGGCTCTGGGGACCATAAGTGGTGCCAGGGCTTGAACCCGGGAGTAGGTGCGTGCAAAGCAGGTGCCCTCCCGCTGTACTCTGGCCCCAGGCCCTCAGTTGGTTTGAGCTGAATCCCTGTCCCAGCCCTCCGCAGTCACAGTGACCAAGGTGTCCCTCTTTCTGCACCGCATAGGAAGAGCCGGGCTGAACTCTGCAGCTCCTGCTCACCAGGCAGGCAGGTGGCTGTGCTTCTGAGCCCTTCGCATCATCATCGTCCCCTTGAAATGTCCTTGTGAGTGGCCCCCTCTGCAGCACCAAGGACGGGTCAGGCAGCTGTCCCCATGCACCCGCCAGGCCTTCCGTGGCACTGGGAGGCATTCTCCGCTGTGGGGGTCCACCCCCGGCCGTGCTCTGAGTGCCTCGTGGCACTGGAGCTCCACCTGGCAAGATGTGAGCCCCTGAGTTGTACCCCAGCCCGGAAATGTCAATGGTCTCATCAAACTGTGCAAAGATTTTTTTTTTAATTACAAACATGTTTTTGCTGCTAAGATCTTCAGTTAAATAAAGCACCATCTACATATCCACAGAGTGCGCACCCTCACCACCACGGCGGGGCGCTGCAGTACGGTAGCTTGGCTCCCTCACCCTGTTCCACTGGGCCTCTGGCCTGTGACCAGTCGGCTGCTAACTGGCGCTGGCTCGGCAGGCCTAGCCTGGCTGCGAGGCCCCAGCCGTGCAGGCTCCCCTGGTCCCTGGGACCCTGGGTCCCACCTGTGCCGACCACAGAGTGGCAATCCGCCCGGCACGGAGCACACCTGGTCTTGTTAGTAGATGGGGAGGGAATGCGTGAACGGGGCAGGAGTGTCAGTGGGGTGACTGACTCTGGTGCGGCCCCTGGTGGTAGATTCTGGAACGTTCCAGACTCAGTGCAGGGGACTGCCCGGGCTGCGGGCTGCTGGCGGGGACACGGTGGGGGTCTCCGCCCCGGTTCCTCATTCCACCTTCCAGATGGCGATCTTCCCCTCCCGTGCGCCGGAGCCGCTCAGCACATATCTGTCCTCCGCCGAGCACAGAGTCTGCACGGTGTCAGCGTGCGCCACCAGCTCCTTGTCCACCGTCCTCCTGTCCGTGTCGATCACGTAGATTTTCCCCTTGGTCTGGCCCTGCGAGAGCCCTGTGCCGCCCACCCAGATCTGCAAGGAGGAAGGGTCTGAGGCGGTGGCCAGGAAGGGGTGCCCAAACCCGAGGACAGACCGCAGCTCTCACCTGCTTCTTCACCCGGATCATGCACCGGATCTCAGCGCAGTCCTGCAGGGGGATGCGGTCAGGGGGCTGGCTCATGTCCCGGAGGCTCCAGATGTAGACGCAGGCGTAGCCCGAGCACACGGCCCACAGCTGCTCCTGCTGAGAAGACAGTGAGGGTGGTGCCGCCAGGCACCGCGGGCCGGGACAGCGCAGTGCCTGCCACGCCAGCCGCATCTACCTCGGGGAGCAGCTGGAAGGCCAGGAAGCAGGTGCTGGTCTCTTTGAAAGTGTCATCAATCCGCAGCTCCTGGCGCAGGAAGCCCTTCGAGGTTACAACCAGGATGCTGTTTGAGGTACCTGCGCGGGTGCGGGCACTGGTGTCAGGGAAGCCCCCGGAGGAGCAGCTCGGGGCCCTGCTGCTCCCAGGAGGTGACCCCGCTGGCAAACCCCACCAGCACCCTCTGCTGGAGAGCAGGGGTCAAGGCTGAGAACAGAGAAACAGGCACAGGGACAGTGGAGACCAGCAGGGGCGGGCAGGGAGGGGAAGGGCTGGGCAGGGTTGGGCAGGGCTGGGCAGGGATGGGAAAGGCTGGGCAGGGCTGGGTAGGGCTGCATAGGGGGAGTGGAGCTGGTGCTGGCGGTCAGGAACGTGCAAGACCAGAAGGGTGAGGTCCTGGCTGGCCACACAGCCACACGTGAGCAGACCAGATAGATGCCCAGGAAGATGCCGTGACAGTCACCAGCTCCGGCCCGGGTCAGGGAGGAAGGGATAGCTGTAGCGAGGGCGCGGAGTGCACAGCAGACAATGGGGTTCCCCGGAGGACGGGCACCCGCCTGGGATTCTTTAAAGGGCAGGTTCAAGGCAGGGGGCTGAGGCGTGTAGCAGCGGGCGGCGACAGACGTGGTGCTCCTGGGCTGTTTCTGGGGCCCCAGTGTGGAGACCTGCAGCAAGATCTTGGCAGAGCCCCCCACATCGAGAGGAGTCCGCAGAGGCAAGGGTGGCTGGCTGTGTGCAGGTGGCCGATGTGTGGCCACCTCACCAAGGCCAAGTACCCATGTTTCCAATTTGGGTCCCATTCCTGCACCCTAAAGGGTCTCCTGAGCCTGGCAGGAGTGATTGCTGAGCACAGAGCCAGGAGTCAGTGCTGAGCACTGTCGGGAGTGCTGTGGAGGACGGGGCAGGCTGTGCCGAGCCAACAGACACAGGCACAAAGAGGAAAGGTTGGGGGCCGTGGGCTCAGGCCCAGCGTGTGCCAATGGCCCAACAAACACAGCACACGCCATTCTAAAGTGCTCACAGGGCCCAAGGAGGTAACATTCTGAGCAGACGGGAACAGGAGGGACCCGTGTGTGCAGCAGAGGTGAGGTGAGACACTGCAGGGTTGAGGGTTCCGAGGGGCCAAGGCAGCACAAGCGCCCTGTCGCCCCACCGAGTGCAGCACAGAGAAGCACCCAGGAACAGAACCTGCCTCCGGGCACCCCCCCCTCCAGCCCCCCCAGCAGTTCGCCGTCCCTGGGAGCTGTGACCCACCGCACAGAGACGGGCATCCCAGCAGCCGCGCAGGGGAGGCATCCCACGGACCGGGGCAGGCGGAGAGCAGCTCAGGAGGAGGAAGGCAGGGCTGCAGCTGAGGCCAGGAAGGAAGCAGAGCTGAAGGGGTAGAGTGTGGCGCACAGAGCAGAGGGGCCTGCAGGGCTGGGGCAGGAAGCTGCCTGCAAAGGTGAGGGAGAGCAGACCTGCAGGGGTGGGGCCGAGAAGGGCCTGCAGGGATTAGGTCGGGAGCGGGCCTGCAGGGGAGGGGCAGAGAAGGGCCTGCACGGCAGGGCAGAGAAGGGCCTGCAGGGGTGAGGCGAGGAGCAGGCCTGTAGGGCAGGGGCAGAGAGGGGCCTGCAGGGGAGGGGCAGAGAAGGGCCTGCAAGAGTGAAGGCAGAGAGCAGGCCTGCAGGGGTGGGGCAGAGAGGGGCCTGCACGGCAGGGCAGAGAAGGGCCTGCAGGGGTGAGGCGGGGAGCAGACCTGCAGGGCAGGGGCAGAGAGGGGCCTGTAGGGGCGGGGCAGAGAGGGGCCTGCAGGGGTGAGGCGGGGAGCAGGCCTGCAGGGGCGGGGCAGAGAGGGGCCTGCAGAGCTGGGCCCCACTTACAGCACCAGAGGTGTTCCCAGCAGGGCATGATAGACGACAGGCCACCGCAGGGCAGCTGGAAGCGTCGGGTCACGCGCAGGGAACGTACGTTCCAGGCCAGGACCGTCCCGTCCACGCTGCAGGAGTACGCCTCGCTGCAGGGACCAGAAGGCACTGAGTTCCCGCTCCCTCCGGGGTTAGTCTGTCTCAGTGGCGCCCCCCAGAGACAGGTGGAGGGGAGGGGGTCTGGGCTGCAGAGCGTGGGGGGGGGAGGGAAGGTCTTCCAGGTCCTTCTAGGAGGTGGACGGGGACCCCCCTGGGCGGCTCCTGAGGCAGGTTCCTGCCGTGCCGGTCACGGAGCTGTCCTTGGAGAGCAGGCAGCGCCCCCCCCCCCAGCTCTCCTGCACCCAGCCCCCACGCATGCACAGACACACAGACACACACACACACACATACTGGTCCATATACACCCCAGAGCCCTCCCTTTCCCAGAACACGCACCTAGCCACCCCCCCTCCCCCGCACATACATGCACACGTGTGCACACCAGCGCCCACACCTGGTCCCCTGTGAGCTGTCCTGCAGCACCAGGCCCGTGACGCTGTGGCGGTGGTCGGTGAGCTGCTTGCTGCAGGACATGCTGTGCACGTTGAGGATGTAGATGACCGAGTCCTCGGAGCCCACCCACACCTGGCTCTGCTCCGCCATCACCATGCAGTTCTGCGCAGACACGGCAGAGCCGCTCGCCACTGCCACTGCCCAGCCCGTGCCAGCCCCGCGAGCCCCTGCCAGCCCCGCGCTGGGCACGCGGCTGGGCATGTCTGGGGAAGACGGTGGTGATGTGCCCATGCGCCCACAGGGTGTGGCAGCACCCTGGCACCTGTGGGCACAAAGACGTGCAATCCACAGGAGATTTCCAGTCCCTTTGTATTTTGCTTCATTGGTTCGGTGCTCGGGCCTGACTCCTGGCTTTGTGCTCAGTGAGGGATCACTGCTCGTGGGGCACCGAGGAACGTGTGCAAAGCAGGGTTGGCCGCATGCAAAGTGAGGGCGCAGCCCCAGAGTGGCACTGGCTAGCAGGAAGAAAGCCGCAGGGTGGCCTGTGTCCCCCACACCGAGGCCCCAGATCTCAGGGCTCCAGGCCCACGCATCCACGAGACACAGAGACACGGGCTGAGAGTCTCTTGGATCTTGGGATCAGGGGGCTGCGGGGATGGGGGGGGGGACCAGTCAGGCAGCAGCTTCCCGTAAGCATGGCCCAGGGGTGGAATCGGCTCTGGTGGGGTCTGAGTCCCCGGGCACTGCGGGGAAGAATGCCCACCCCAACAATGGAGGCCCAGCGGGCGGGTGCCCGGACTCACCAGCCTGGCGGTGCCCACGCGGAAGCAGTGCTGATGCACGGCCCAGGAGGACGCGTCAAATACCACCACCCTGCCGGCGCCCAGCGCACACCACAGCTTCGGGTGTGCATCCGCGGCCTTTTCTGCGGGGTCCAGGTGCCCTGGGGAAGCCGCCGCACCAGTCACTCACTCCGGGCCCCCTCGGCTGTGGAGTCGGACGGGGCACGGCGCGGGCTGCAGGGGTGCAGGGGCTGGGTAATCGGGGCAGGTGTGGGGGGGGCTGCCGCACGGAGGGTGGGATCCCCTCAGAGCTGGGCCGGGAAGGATGTAATCCGGGGGTCCAACCCCCCAGCCCACGCTCTGTGACTGGTGGGAGGAGGGTCCCCAAGACAAGGCGAGCCCCGCACACATGGCAGGTGCATCCAGCTTGGTTGCGTGCGTGGCTGGGGAGTGCAGGTGATTGTTCCTGGGGACAGCGTGTGGACAAGGACTCCAGTGACAGCCTGAGAACCCGTGTGATGCTCTGGCCACCCTCAACTGCTTCTGCCTAGCAGCCCCTGTATCCCCCCGCCTCCCCATCCTGCCCCATGTTCAGCCGAAAGCTCCAAGGGACCAGGCACATCCCGGGCCTCAGCTTCCTGTTCCTTCTGCCGCCTGACTCTTGCTTTGTTTGTTTGTCTGGTTCTGTTTTTTGAGTCCCCGCTGGCAGTGTGTGCTCAGGGTTACTCCTGGCTCTGTGCCCACGAGTCGCTCCTGGTGGACTCGGGACTACATGGGGTGTCAGGGATGGAACCTAGGTCGGCTGCATCCGAGGCCAGCACCCTCCCTGCTGTACTATCTCCCCGGTCCCCCACCCCTAAGGCATGACTGTCCCAGCATCCAGTGCTCAGGTGACCAGACTCGTGTTCACCCCCTCACTGTCTGCCCTCTCCCTGGATGCAGCTGCGGGGGGCTGCCTGGGGCATATGCAGGTGTGTGGGGGGCTGTCTGGGGGGGATGCAGGTGTGGGGAGCGGGGCCTACCTGGCGTGTATAGCAGCACATCCACTGCCTGTGGCAGCGGCTCCCCAGCTGACGGGTTGATCTTGTGCTTCAGCGTCTCCGAGGTGGTCTTGGGAACAGCCATGGGCGCTGAGAACACAGGAGTTGGTGGGCCGACCCCCTCGCCCCACCCCTTCCAGGGCCCCTCGGAATGCTAGGCGCAGGCGCTGGGGAGAGGCGCCCTGCCATGTGAGCGGCTTCCGTGTCTGTGGGGGGCTCAGCCTATACTGCACCCCCCCTTCACATGCTGGGTGCCCCAGAGTGGAGGCAACAGATACGGGCAGAAGGGACGGGTGGCCCCAAGGGGTGTGGAATAGTGTGATTCTGCTCCCTGTGCAGGGAAGAGGCCCACGCTTCCCAAGGGCTCTGCAAGGGCAACCGTGTCACCCTGTGAGTGAGTGCATGTGTGTGTCAGTGTGTGCGTCCGCATGTGTCTCTATGTCACTGTGTGTCAATGTGTCAGGGTCTGCGTGTCTGTGTCAGTGTCAGTGTGTGTATCAGTATGTATGTCAGTGTGTGTGAGCGCATGTCACTATGTGTCAGTGTGTGCGTCAGTGTGTATCTGTGTCAGTGAGTGTATGTGTGTGTCGTGTCTCTATCAGTGTATGTGTCAGTGTGTGTTTCTGTCAGTGTGTGTGTCAGAGTGTCTTGGTGTGTGTCTGTCAGTGTGTCAGTGTGTGTCAGTGTGTCAGTGTTTGTGTTTGTGTGTGTCAGTATGTGTCAGTGTGTGTGTATTAGAGTGTATGTGTGTCGGTGTCAGTGTATGTGAGTGTGTGTGTCTGTGTCAGTGTGTGTCAGTGTGTCTGTGTGTGTATGTGTCAGAGGGTGTGTGTCAGTGTATGTGTCAGTATGTATGTCAGTGTGTGTGAGTACATGTCAGCATGTGTCAGTGTGTGTCAGTGTGTATCTCTGTGTCAGTGAGTGTAAGTATGTGTGTCTCAGTGTGTGTCCGTGTCTCTATCAGTGTGTGTATGTGTCAGTGTGTGTCAGAGTGTGTGTTGGTGTGTGTGTCAGTATGTGTCTGTGTGTCAGTGTGTGTCTGTCAGTGTGTGTCTGTGTATCAGTGTGTCAGTGTGTGTCTGTGTGTCAGTGTGTGTCTGTGTGTCAGTGTTTGTGTGTGCGTCGGTATGTGTCAGTGTGTGTGTGTTAGAGCGTATGTGTGTCGGTGTCAGTGTGTGTATGTGTCAGTGTGTGTCAGTGTGTGAGTGTGTGTTTGTGTGTCAGTGTTTGTGTCTGTGTGTGTCAATATATGTCAGTGTGTGTGTTAGAGTGTATGAGTGTTGGTCAGTGTGTGTGTGTGTCTGTCAGTGTGTATGACTGTGTGTATCTGTGTGTGTGTGTGTGTGTGCGCGCGTATGTGTGCGTGTTGGGGGCCTGCCTCCCGCTGGACCCAACTGTCCCTGGGCAGCCACAGGGGACAGGCCCCTGTGGGCCGCAGTTTCCCTTACCCTCCTGCTGCAGCCTGTCGAGGTAGGAGAGTTTGGAGGCGGCGTACACAGCGCCCGGGGACTGCAGCGTGCTCACCACTGCGTCCATCAGCAGCACGTGGGTGAGAGCCTGCTGGATGTACTGGGGGTCCTGGGCAGAGACAGCCAATTCAGCACGTGCCCCGTGGCCACTTCCCAGGGCCCCACCTGGGACACTGGCACCCCAGGCCAGGCGGGTGTGGGTTCCGGTCACCCCTCCCCCTCACTGCCCTCCAGAGACCACACAGGCCTGTGTCAGGGTGGCAGGGCACTGGGGTGCAGGGTCCTGAGTGAGGGCACCAGACATGATGGAGTTGGCCTTCCTCCCACTTGTCTTGAAGTCCCAGACGGAGGTGGCCTAGGCCCTGGGCAATGTGGGTGGTGAAGCCTCGGGGTCCCCCTGGCCCCTGGGGTCCTGCCTCATGCTGGATCACCCTCTAGGTCTCTGAACATTCCTGGCCATCCAACCGAATTGTCCTTGGGCTGCCCCCAATGCCTGGGACTCCTCCTGTGAGCTTACCCTGAGCCCCTACCCGGCGGCACCCAGCCCTGAGGCCCGCAGCACCTAACGGCTCCCGGGACCCACCTTGTGGTCCTCTGCCAGCTTCTTCCCAGCCCACATCTCCTTCACCATCAGGTGCCACAGGTCGCACTCGCCCTTCAGGTTGGCCTCAAACACGTCCTTCCGGGACTGAGTCCGGATCTTCAGGGAGGGGACCCGCAGCAGCAGGAAGGCCGAGGTGCCCAGCCGCACTTCCTGCCACACAGCGGGCGGGTCAGGGTCGGTGGGCAGAGGGCGGGGCCTGGCGGGGCGAATTGGGTGGGGTAGAGGTAGGGGTAGGGTGGAATGGGGTGAGGTCACGGCAGGGCAAGGTCAGGAGCAGGGTGAGGTCAGAGGGGCAAGGTCAAGGACAGGATTTCGGTCAGGGATGGGACAACAGTTAAAGTGAGGTCAGGAGCAGGATGAGGGTGGGCGTGGCGAGATCGCGTGTGGCCATATGGGGCTTGATGTAGAAAGGGGCGTGGCTATGAAGGGGCGTGGCTAGAAATGGGGCGGGGTTGTGAGGGGGCGGAGCCGGACAGGCAGCCCTGTGGGGTCAGGGAGAGCCACGCAGGCTGGGGTCAGAACTGGAGCTGTTGGTGGGGACTGGGTTGCACAGAGGTCCCAAAGTACCCCAGGGGGGGGGGGAGGGAAAGGGGCAGCCTCCAGAGTCTGGTCTGAGAGCCAGGTAAAGCAGGGATGGGGTGATGGAGACCTCCTCCACCTGGGGGGGGGCTTCCATCCACCACATTGGTTCAAGGGGGAGCCGGCCGGGGCGAGGAGACCCCGCCCTCACCCAGGCTCGCTGGATGCTGGCAGCAGGGTCTAGGGGTCAGTGTGTGACCATCAGGGCCAGTGTGTGCCCTGCCATGGCTGTGACCAGGGGACAGCACAGAGACCCAGAGACAACCGCGTCCCTCCTTCAGGGGGAAGACCGGCCAGGCACCCTCCTGGGCAATCCCGGAGAAGGGGCCCCCAGCATCTCAGACTGCGTGGCCAGGGCCAGGCCCCCTCTGACCTCCCCCTCTCCAGCCCACCTCAATATCCCTGAAGGTGGTGATGTCCACGTAGCCGGGCCGGCCGTCGGTGAGGAGAAACAGGCGCTTCTGCGTCATGGCAATCTTGCCCACGCCGCGGCTGGTCTTGATGGAGCTCGACAGCTTGTACACACACTCGTTCTTGTCCAGGTACTCGACCACCGACGGCGGCAGGTTCACCTCCTGCACCTCGGCCTCCGCCTCCTTCCAGCACATATAGAAGTCTCGGAAGGTGTCGGGGTCGATCAGCTTCTGTTGCCCTGTGCAGCATCGGAGAGAGACGGGGGCTGCTGCGGGACTGCGCCCCAGTGGGGACCCATGGCCCCGCCAGGTTCGTCCTCCAAGTCAGTCATGGTCACCGCTGACTGAGCGTCGGGGGCCACTGAGCTACAGGCAAGAGCTCTGGGAAAGGGGCACCTGGGACCTGCCTGCAGACTGACAGAGCTCCCCAGTGCCCACCCACCTGCGCCACCTGCTATGCCTGCCCGCCTATGCCCAACAGCTGTGCCTGCCGACTGTGCCTGCCTGTGCCCATCCCCTGTGCCATCCCCTGGCCTGTCCACCTGTCTGTGCCCATCCCAAGCCCACCCCGTGCCTGCCCCTTGTGCCCAACTGCCATGCCTATCTGCCTGTTCCTACCCTCGCCTGCCCTCGGGTGGACCCACAGGATAGGCCTTTGCCTCTGCAGCTGCAGCGACCCTAGAGGTTCTGTCCCTCAGTGCTTAGTTCCTGCGCCTTGGGGCAGTGCTATGATGGGCTTGGGATGGGGCCCTCAGGCTGCCCACCTCTGCTCTGTGGGCCCCTTCCGTGCCGCTGTCTCCGGCTCCACCCTGCACGAGGACTCTGGCGTCCCTCCCTTGGCATTCCCAGCCCCGGCCAAGTCCAACGGCTCACCCACCTCAGGAACCCGGTTCCTCACAGTCCCTGTTCCCGAGGCCACACTTGTCCCAGAGCAGACTGGGGGATTCCTGCCGTGTCTGGGCCATCCTGATGTGCCCGAAATAGTCTTTATCCTTCTACACCCGCAAGAAATGTCCCATCCTGCCACAGCAGTCCCCTGGCACCGCCCTCTGAACCAGCTGGGCCCCCTCTGAACCACACAGGCCCTGGCTGAGCCAGGCACCCCAGTCATTCTCCGGCCAGCAGGTGGACAGGGTCCACTGGCTGGGTCCCACAGCAACTGGGCAGACAGCACCTCTTTTAGAGCCCCAAACCACTTCCTGCACACATGTACACACACACATGAACACTCACATGTACACGTATGCCCACACACAAGCACACAAGCATGCACATTCACCCGTGCACATGTGTGTGTGCACACTCCAGGCGGCCTCACGGGCTCTGGAAATGAGGCAAAGGGGACCAGAAAGCTCTGGCCAGGGACAGGGACACAAGCACCCACAGTGGAAGCAGAGCTGACCCCAATCAGCAGCTGACCCGAAGCCCAAAAGGGCTGCACAGAACATGCCCATGCCCATGGTCACTGCATGTCCACTAGTGTACACACCCAACACACACCAGTGTAACACACACCAGCATACATATGCACCAGTGCAACACACATGCACCAGTACACATGCACACACATCAGTGTCATACACATCAGTATAAACACACACCAGAGTAACACACACACCAGCATGCACACACCCGTATGCATACATACTAATGTAACACACACCCATAACAGACACACCAGCATGCACACATACCAGTGTAACACATGTACCAGCATGCAAACACACACCAGCATAACATAGATACCAGTGTAACACACACGCAACAGTATGTACACATACCAGTGTAATGCACACACATGAGTTTAACATGCACATCAGTGTAATACCCACATACCAGCACTCACACACACCGGTATAACACACACACCAGCATGCACACACACCAGTGCAACACACACACCAGCACGCAAACATACCAGTATAACACACACACCAGCACGCACACACTCTGGTAAGCACACACACCAGCATGGACACACATCAGTATAATACACACAACAGCATACACACACACCAGCATGTACACATACCAGTGTAACACACACCAGCATGCACACACACTGGTGTAACACACACACCAGTGTAATACACACACCAGCATGCACACACACCAGTGTAACACACACACCAGCACGCATACACACATTGGTAAGCACACACACCAGCATGGACACACACCAGTGTAATACCCACACACGAGCAAGCACACACACTGGTGTAACACACACACCAGCACACACACAGCAGTGTAATACCCACACACCAGAGAGCACACACACTGGGGCTGGAGCGATAGCACAGTGGGTAGGGCGTTTGCCTTGCACGCAGTCGACCCGGGTTCGATTCCCAGCATCCCATATGGTCCTCTGAGAACTGCCATTAGTAATTCCTGAGTGCAGAGCCAGGAGTAACTTCTGTGCATCGCCGGGTGTAACCCAAAAAGCAAAAAAAAAAAAAAAAAGCGCCCACACACCAGTGTAACACACACACCAGTAAGCACACACACCAGTGACATACCCACACCATGCACTCCTGCACCCCGTGCCCCTGTGCCCCTGTAGTCAGTATAGAGCTGGTGGGCATCTGATCTGATCTCCAGAGCAGGCATCCCCTTCCTGCCTGGCCCACGTCCCACACGGGGCGCAGGAGGAACCGTGAAGGGCCTGGCAGCCCTCGCCCGGGGCCTCACCCACAGTCAGCGCTTCGAACAGGCGGCCGATGGTGCTGGCGTCCTTCACAATGCCTGACTCCTGCACCGTCTTCATAAAGTCGTCCAGCGGCAGGTGCTTCTTGGGCAGCTCGAAGTTCTTGACGCGCTCGTCGGCCTTGGCAGCATCCCGGGGCTGCTCTGTGACCTCGCTGATGAGCCTGCGTAGCTCGGGCATGTGCTCGGCCTGGGCGCGCGTGGCCGCTGGCAGGGACTCCACGGTCTGCTTGACCAGGTCGGCAGGGAAGATGTGCACGTCGGTCTTGTAGAGGCTCTGGAAGTCCAGGAGGGCGGCCAGCAGCTGGCCCTGGCGCAGGCGCACGAGGCCGCGCAGGTACAGGTAGCGGGCGTGCAGGGCCGCGTGCTCCGGGCCCAGCAGCCCCATGGCCTTGCTGAGCAGCACCACCAGCTCCGCGTGGTACGCCTGCACACACTGGCTCACCAGCGGGAAGTGGATCTCCGGGATCTTGAAGGTGTACGTGGACTTCGGGGCCACCTTCAGGGCTAAAAAGGGAAAGCATGAGGGGACCTTGGAATCAACATGGGGGGGGGCCACCAGCATCTTCCAGAAAGTTCCAGAAAGCTCCACGTACCCTGGACAAAATGAGGGGAGCCTCCATGTGCTCACAGTGTCCCCTAAGACTAAGGACTGATGTTATCTTTGGGTGCAAATGGAAGCAGAAGTAGGGGCCTAAGCTAATCACCCTGGCACACAGTGTGAGGTGACAGTTCCATTCGAGTGACTGTGACCAGCAGGCTGATGGGCTCCCACCTTACAGACATGGAAACAGGGGCTGGGCCTACACTCAGCCCCGATCCCAGATAGCCCTGGGGCCAGAGCCAGCTGGGACCAGTGTGTCAGCCCTGCAACTGCCACAGACGTCACCCGGGGCCCCCGCGAGGTGCCTTCTGCTCCTCAGGGCCCAGGGGGGCTGAGAACTCCTCGGGGCACACCTGGCTGGAATCACTCCCACCTGTGGCTAGCCCCGGATTTGCACGCGGGGACCCTCTTCTTTCTGGCCCTGACCTGAGGTTCCTGCCCGTCGGCCTGGGCACCCCCGGAGCCAGGGCCCTTGCTGTGCTGCCACGGGGACTCACCTGGGCCACAGTCCCAGTCCCCAGGCTCCGCCTTCCGCAGCGACGCGTTCCGGGGCTGCAGCTCAGGGATGGCGAGGTCCTGCAGGTTGGGCATGCTGACCACCATGCGCCTGTGGGCCGCACGCAGTGGCGAGGGCTTGCGGGAGGCCAGCTTCCCCGCCGTTGGTCTCCGAGGGCTGATCAGCATGCCGGGAAGCCTGCACAGAGTCACACCTCAGAGTCACACCCCTGGCCTCCCCAAATTCTTCCTGCTGCCAAGGACAAGGCAGATGCTGGCTGCGGGGGGTTGCGGGGGGCTGGGGGTGAGGCTGGGAAGGGCAGAGACCCAGCACCAGGGCCGGGGAGACCAAGAGGGGCCCAAGCTGGGAGGCCAGTGTTGGTCAGTGGCTCAGGGGGCCCCAGGAGTACAGGAGGGTGCCCTGTTGGTACAGACAGGAGGATCTGAGGTCTCTGCACCCCCAGAGCCGTGCAGGTACCTGTCCTCCTCGGGCTGTGTGTCTAGGTCCATCTGGGCGAAGGCGTCCATCTTCCTACTAAGCCGGGCTTTCAGGAAGGAGTGAAACATGTAGGTGTCTAGAACCTGCAAGGCACAGAACGTCGGCATGACCGCCACAGGATGTCGGCACACGTGGCCCCCTCCACCCAGAGCCCACCCCAGGGAAAGGCTGATCCGCCTCCAAAGCAAACATGGGCTTGATGGTGAGCCGCCCGCCAGTCTGAGCCTGAGTCCTGCAGAGGTCCAGAGCCCAGAGTTCTGGTACCCCAGAGCCCAGAGCCCTGCAGAGGCTGGGCATGGAGCAGCCTGAGAGGAAGGACCCTCTGAGCACACGTGGGGCCCAGGCAGGCAGCCTATAGCTGCACCCAGGAGACCCTCTGGGGAGGTGGCAGAAGGGGGCAGGGTGACTAGCAGCTACCCAGCTGGTGAGCACACACCCCCGCACACAGGGCCTCAGGGGGTGGGCACACTTGGTCAATGCGCCCAGAAGGGCCTGGAGCCGCTCCTCGGCATCTCTCACCTGCCCGTAGAAGCGCTGGTCCCCTGGCGCGCGCGTCCTGAGGAACTCCTCGCTGTGGAACACCCGATGCTCGTAGCTCAGGTGAGACTTCACGTCCCTGAGGAGATGGGTGGTGTCAGAGATGGGCAGGCCACATGCTCCGCACAGCACCCAGCACGGCCGTCTACACGGCACACGCAGCAGTGCACACCGCACACAGCACTCCACACCACACACACAGCAGTCTAAACCACACAGAGCAGTGCACACACACACACAGCAATCTACACGTACACGCAGCAGTCCACATGCACACGCAACAGACCACACACACAGCAGTGCATACACACATGCAGCAATCTACATGCACACACAGCAGTGCACACGCACACACAGCACTCTACACACACATGCAGCAGTGCACACGCAGCAGTGCACACACACGCAGCAATCTACACGCACTTGCAGCAGTGCACACGCACATGCAGCAATCTACACACACGTGGCAGTGCATACGCACACACAGCAATCTACACGCACATGCAGCAGTGCACACGCACATGCAGCAGTGCATACACACAGCAATCTACATGTACACGCAGCAGTGCACACACGCAGCAATCTACACGCACATGCAGCAGTGCACACGCACACACAACAGTCCACACGCACACACAGCAGTGCACACGCACATGCAGCAATGCACACGCAACGCAACAGTCCACATGCACACGCAGCAGTGCACACGTACATGCGGCAGTGCGCATGCACACGCAGCAGTGCACACCATGCCCAGTGCAGGGCTCCACCGTATCACGGTGTGGTGAGTGGCTCAGCCTTGCCCTGCCCCACCTGGCCCCCAGGTGAGGGTGCTGTCACCTCTGCCTTCAAGCTCCTGATGCCAGGGGAAGCATGGCTGCAGCATCATCCACACGGCAGAACCGAGTTCAGCCCCCCGGGTATAGCCAGGCAGCGCTTTTGAGCACTTAGCAGCTCAGTGCCAGCCGGCCGTGGGCCCCTGGTGCTTGCTCCAAAGCAGGGGCCTCTGGTCTGCTCCCGGCATCAAGGCCACAGCCACAGCCGCTGCAGAATCTTCAGTGGCCGCTAGGGGGCAGAAGCGCCCCGTGGTCCTTACCCTCTGCGCTGGCAAATTTAAGCGAACAGAGTGTGGAAACAGGGAGCATGAGAGCTTGTTTCAAAAGAATGAATGAAAATAACCTAGATAAAACTGTCCAGATCCAGGTGAAAGGACAGTGGGGAGGGCGTTTGTCTTGCATGTGGCTGGCCGGGGTTCAATTCCCAGCACCCCATATGGTCTCCAAGCCCCACCAGGAGTGAGCCCTGAGCATCACCGGGTCTGGCCCCCAAACAAGTTAGTAAATAAACTGTCTTGCGGTGGACTCTCAGCAGTGCTCAGACCATCTAGCTATGCAGGCCTGCAGTCCTGCTGGGGGCTCCGCCATGCTCGGCCCGGGCTGGAACAGAGGCTGATGCCTGTGCACCAGGGCCACACGCAGCTCCACACAGAGGCTGCCGGGTCACACACACCACCCTGGTCCTGAGGTGAATTCTCCACAGAACATGGCGCTAAGTGGCGATCTGAGCAACAAACAGTGCTGCCAAGCCAACAGGCCTGGTCTGACTCTTGGGGCAGGGCCTTCCAGCACAGGGGGGATGTGTGTGCAGCCACTTCTGAGATTTGGAGGAAGCAGAGACAAAGGGAAGGTGAGAGAACGGGGGATGGAGGAAAGGGGAGGGCAGAGACAGAGAGAGAAAGCCAATGTGCAAGAGAGAGCGCGGCTGAATTATATCTACTGCCCATTATGTGTTGCCACATGGTTTATCACTTGTCATATCTGTCCCTGTAGGGCATTTGCCTTGTGCGCAGCCAGCCCGGCCAAGCCGGGTTCAATTCCTCCGCCCCTCTTGGAGAGCCCGGCAAGCTACCAAGAGTATCTTGCCCGCACGGCAAAGCCTGGCAAGCTCCCTGAGACGTATTCAATATGCCAAACACAGTAGCAAGTCTCACAATGGAGACATTACTGGGCCCGCTCAAGCAAATCGATGAACAATGGGAGGACCGTGACCGTGATCTCTTCGAGTAGGGAACACCAAATTTAACAAAGAAGCACCTTTTGCACTAGGGTAATAGGACTTCAATTAAGGCACTTGCCTCACATGTGCTCAACCCCCATTCAATCCCTGGCACCCCAAAGGGTCCCCTGAGCATGGCCAGGAGCAAGTCCAGCTGCATGTGTCCCCACAAAAAAACCCAAGAAAAAAAGCAACTTTTTCATCAGAATAGATCCACTCATCTTTCAAGCTGGTCACCAGTCATTTGACTGTGTCGAAAAGATGGACAATAAGAAGGCTCATATGCAAATGACTCCATTCCTGTTGAAAGCAAACTGGAATGAAATAAGTACTTACTTGTTCTATCAGTCATATGATAGTAAACACAACTACTACGACAAACAGGTTAATTTCTGAAAAGTATATTTGAACGTATTTAAGTTTTAGAAGGCTTACGTAAAAGATCCTGAAAAGTACTTAGTATTTCTGTTATACTTATTATATTTGCCATTCAAATGTGCCCTGAGTTACTATAAAACAAAAAGTTGACCCAAAGAATAAGCTGAATTACATCTACATGTCAATATACAAAAAGGTTCAAAAAAGGGGGGGGGCACCTTCTAATTTGCGTGGGTACCATCACTGTCACTGTCCTCCCGTTGTTCATCAATTTGCTCTAGTGGGCCCAGTAACATTGTGAGACTTGTTACTGTGTTTGGCATATCGAATACGTCTCAGGGAGCTTGCCAGGCTTTGCTGTGAGGGCGAGATACTCTCGGTAGCTTGCTGGGCTCTCTGAGAGGGGTGGAGGAATCGAACTCAGGTTGGCCAGGTTGGCTGTGTGCAAGGCAAACACCCTACCCACTGTGCTATTGCTCCAGCCCATGGGTTCCATAAAGCAAAGGAATAGTGGTACTTGAGAAAATTCAACATTAGAGATAAGAATGGGACCAGAGAGATAGTACAGTGGGTTGGGCACTTGCCCTGCACGTGGCTGACCAGGGTTCAATTCCCACAACACCATATGGCTCCCTGAGCAGGAGTAACTGCTGAGCATCACTGGATGTGGCCCCCAAACCCAAAAAGAAAGGCAGTAAGAGTATACTATTTTCATTTGGGGAAACCATTAAAACAAAGTTACCTTCATGTGAGCCATACAAACTGCCCCCTTAATGCCAGAGACTTGCATACTTTTAGCATTATTAAATATGGCAAACATAATTGCACTGTATAACTTCAATGGAAAAACTGCACACTGTGTGACTTCGTCCCTCAACAACATTGCCCCGATGGGGGGGTCTACCGCAGCTGCTAGTGCCCTCATGGAAGTTCCCACAGAGAGATGGAGTAGCTGTCTCACCAGGAGAGATGCCGGGGAGGAGGAGATGCCTGGGAATCGTGTAATAAAATTAATACCTAAACTTTTCTAATGTAACATGTGTACATCAACAAGAATCCAAATAAAAAGTCACATACTTGTTTCCTTTAAGCATATTTAATATTTGAATTCTCAGTTTCTATTTTCCCAGACCCCAGAAAACAGAGTTTTTAGATGACCAATATTTTTGTTCCAGAAACATACAGCCTTATCAGCTAATTCATAAAAGAGCTATTTTACAAAGGTACATCTGGATAATTAGAACAATAAAGTCTTTTAGGCATTTCAAAATGTGATCAGTAAAAATACATGACTATTAATAAAGTTTTTTTTTTAAAGATAGTTCCAGATTTTTTTTCAAAAGTAATTTCTGTTAAAGAGTACATGATTGTATGGTGAACAGGAAGAGCAATTGTTCTAGTAGGAAGAGGCTTATTAAAAACACCCAATGGCGTGCACATGACAGTCGCCATCTTCACAGGACATGGCTTAGCAATCGGCACCTGGGAAAGACAGACAGGGCTCCATTCTGGGGGTACATGTTTGTTTCTACCAGTCAATAGCCAAACCATCAGGACCAGTGGGGAAGTCACATGGAACAAGGCAAAAGGAACTCTTGAGGAAATAACAATTTCATAGGTGACTTAGGAAGGGAGTGGAAAAGTCAGGAGAAAAATGTGATTTACAAATTGCGAACACTGTAACTCTAGGGGAGAGCTAGCTGGAGGCCCTGCCAAGTGTCTGTTCTGAGGCCTCTACACAGCTCTCAATGGCGCCCTCTGTGCCTACAGGGAATGAAATACTGACCAAGACTCTAGCCGCCCCAAAAACCTCAGATGCCACCTTTAATAGAAGGGAAGACAGTATGCAAGGAAAAGAAAACTCACAAGACGCATACTTATTTCGTTTAGTTTCTAAAAAGTAAGAAAAAAAAAGACTTTTGTCCTATATTATCACATTAGCTCCTCCCTCTTCACTCAAAGAACCAAAAATTTTTTCCAGAGGGGACTCATCCTTTTTAACAGTTGGGAGTTGTTTTTATGGAGGGGAAGAAATCCAAAAAGCTTATGAAATACACCTTCTGTGCAGTGTAACATAATAAAGAGTTTCGGCTTCTGTTCTAGAAGGTAACTCGAGCAGTCCAAGTTAGCTGACTCTAAGGTATGCAAAACATATGGCTTCCAGGGAACAATCACGGTGTTAAATTATAGCATTTTGGTGGCTTGCTGATTTGCCTTGATTAAATCTGCTCACTGGAAAGAGACACTTGAATGTAATTTCCCACTTAACTTTAAAGGAGCCATCAGGCCCTCCGGAGAGGGCACAGGTCACAGCGGACGCCCCAGGGGCCACAAGCCAGCAATCCTGCTCTGCCCAGTCGCTGCATCCGCACCCTGGGAACTTCCCCTGAGGAAGGAGAGTCCAACCTCTCGGCATGTGGCATCGAGAAGGCGCTGATGGGAGCAGAATGCCTCACACACAAGATGAACACCTGACGCCATCATCCCGAGGGCAGACAGATGGCATCAGAGGAACAGAGGCTTGATTCTAATGACCAAACAGAAGGGGCAGAGGTGAGGGAAGGACTGGAAGGAATTGGGCTGTGAGGTTAAAAAAAAAAAACCACCGGAAATCGTGGGATTTTTCAGAACGAGCCAGTGATATGGAGCATCTTTTGAGAATCTAGATGATCATTTTATTTGAACTGCTGGAGCTATGGTCAGAAATCTCTCCCCAGTTGGCCCTGGGACCGTTCCAAGGAGAGAAAAGCCAAGCAAATAGTGCTAAGGACAAGCTATTTGTCGGGGTGTGGAGGAAGCCAACTCTGCTGACCTACAAAGCCTTTGAAGCGAGTGTGAGGAATCATGAAATCACCTTGTAGTGTGTAAAGTTGGGATGGAAGCTCTATCGGGATTTCCCTTTCTCCTGATCAACTACCACTGACGGTCCTGGTAGGACAGAGCAACAGCTGGGAGTGTCGCACCCTTTCCAGCAGCACAGCTGAACCATTTGGTTTCTACTTGCTTCTCTTAAGAGATACAGAAAGTTCAAGTTCCAAGCTTCACGTATATATATATTAGCTTCTGCTTCTAAAATTTTTTATCCCATTTTAATTTATACTTGTCCTATGACTCAACATATAATTCTAATTTATAGATGAGGTCCAACGTTCAAAAACATAAATCAGTTTTGAAAAGACAAAAATAGGAACCTGGAGACCAATGAGCTTATTAAGTTGTAGTGGTGTTTACAAAAGTGACTGGGCATCCTTACTTGTGACAGGGGAGGGGTACATATTTATATATTATATATACACACACACATACACACACAAAGAAATGTGTATGTATATAATCTAAACTTCAGGAATAATGAAATTATATCCTGATGAGCCACAGAGTTCAGAGAGTACTACTGAAAGACAGGAACAATTGATGAACCCCTTGGCCTAAAAACAAAATTTTAAGATTTGACAAATGATTTTGCTTTAATTGGGGGGAAGGGGGAGGACAACACCTCCAAAACATAGATACCTGATGTACAGAGAAAACCACAGAGGGTGGAGATAACCACAGGAGTCTGGAGTGGTCCGTCCAGGTCCTCGGGAGGCCACGAGACTGTTCCTGGCGCTGAGTGGGCAGTGCCCAGGCTGCCCCGGGATCCAGTGTATGCTCTGGGCTGCAGGTCCTAAGGCCCTTTGCGCAGTGGTGTGGGGTGAGTGCCCGCAGGGGAAGCAGTTGAAGGAAGTGCTTCAGAAGCCAGACTCTGACTCTGCCTTCTCCGCCACACCTTGCTCCAGCCAGCTCCGGGCTCTCCTTCCAACTCCAAGAGCCCTTTGGCACCATCAGTGCAAAAATGAAGAAACTTCCAGGTACTCCAATTTTACTGGCCTTCTCATCAGCAGTACCCGTGGCTAGTGCGAGCCCTCGTTTCAACTCAGCAGTGACTCAGTCAGAGAACTTTCCAGACCCTCAGACCCACGCCCCCTTCCCCACCCTTCCTCAGCAAACCAGCTCTGCCACCAGTTGAACCATCTCCTCTTGCCTGGTTTTGCTTCCTGCTCACTCTGCAGGGCTAATTTAACACAAGTGCCAAAGTCTAATGGATAATTATAAAATTGAAACACCAAGAATAACAAATTTATAGTCAAGAAAATAAAATTTGCTTTCCTTTCCCTCCCTAATCCCAGCCCTCAATAGAAAAGCAGCCCAGAGAAGAGAACACACCCATCTTCAAGCTCCTCTGTTTAGTACACGGAGGAGTCCTACTCGTGGAGGGGACCTGGCGACAGGGCAGAGGTGCCTGCCCCTGGGGAGGCACTCCACCCAGTGGCCAGGGGTGCTCTCGACCTGTGAGGTGCCCTCTGGACAGCTGGCAGAAGGCTCCTCCTTCCCTCTCCTCCCTCCCAGCCTCCTTAGCCCCATCCCCACCTCTGCTTCAGAGGAGATTGCCCCTTGGGTGTACAAAATGCACAGGGCTACAACTCACAACTCAATTAAAACGAAACATGGCAAAAAGCTCTTAAATGTGCTTTCAAATACGGAATGAAGTCAAATAAATACATCTGATTCTCTCTTTTTCTTAAGCCTAAGTAAAATTTCATATCCTACATCCAAAGCTCTATACATTTGGTTTTTGTTCTGAATCGAAATCGATTCCCACAGTGAGGCGGGCAGAGTGAGGGGAGGCCCCTCCCTCCCTGCCAGACTAGTGCAGCGGCCAGACTGTGAAGAACCAGTCCCGGTCGGGGGCCCCGAATCTGGCAAGCCCAGGGGAGTCACTGGTAGATCCTCTGTCACACCCTCTCTCTGCATCCACGGCGGAGCCAAGATGTGGTGACACAAGGTTGATGCGCCAAGTCCAGCCCCCTTCAGTCACCTTCAGGACACGCGGCTCTAACTTTTATCTGAGGATCAAATCAAGAAGGGGAAAACCCAAATGAACACTGCAGAGCACCGTGGGCATGCTTCCACCAGGACTGGGTTCGCTGGGACCACCTCAGCTGGGGCCATGGAAGCCAGTAGGTACAGACTGTAACTCCTCCCCATGCTCCACTCCCTCCCCACCCGGAGAGACCCACAGAGCTGTGCCCCATCAACCAGAGCCCCCCAACAGTACCAGCAGAGCTGTCGGGGCAGCCAGGCCTGCCGTCCCCTGCCTTCTGTTCTGCAGACAGGAGATGCTGGGCAGAGCAGAGCCGCAGAGCAGCCTGTGTGTGACACACGGTCTTGAAGACCAGCCACGCTCCATAGACAGGGAGAACTGGGATTTCAGCATGAATCACCGGGCCACTCAGGAGCCCACGACATACGCACATGTACCTGAGTGCTTGTCTATGAGGACTGATCCGGCCAGCCTTTGGCAAAGAGTGGTGTAACTTTCCTCCACTTTCTGTAAGATAAAACCCAGAGAGTTGGTTTTCATTGGAATGTCTTAAAAAATTACTTTTTGAAACTAGGAAAAAAAGGCTTTGGTATATGATAGGTTTCAAACTCCAGCATCAATGGCATTAAAAGCTTAGTCGGCGAGAGGGAGCATGTCCCAACATCTTAATTGTTTCTCCCTCGAACGATGAAAAGTTTTGCCACATGAAAAGGAAGCAGGTAGGGCAGCTGTCCCCCCACCTCACGGTGACCCAGGCAGTGACGCTCTGAGAGTTGACCCGCCCCCAGCCACATGTCCTCCAACCCCAGGAGGGCACGAACAATCAGGGAATATGAAGAAAGACCACAGAAGACTGGTCTGGTACGGAAAGGCTGAAAAGAACTTTCACAGCCTCCACCTAAATAGTGTCAGGAAAAAAACTGCGTGGGGTCATGCATCTGTGTCTGCTCATGGCAAACTTTGAGAAAGTTGTTCTCTTAGAAACCACCACACAAGTCAGTTTTAAAAGTGTTAACAATATACAATTGGCAAAAATCCCATCCGGCCAGATTTTTAAACTGTTAAGAGCCACCAGGGCCATTTCTGCACCCATCAGCTGCTGCCTGGCGGCTTGTCCTGGCACAGGTACTGAGGCTTTAAAAGCTCATAAACCCAACTTAACGTGCAGTTTAGAGAGCTTTTCCAGATTTTGGCATTCGTAAAACATGTTCACAGCCGATCTGGGACCTTACCATCCAGCTACACTGATGGACAGTGAGCACAAAGAACAAATCAAAAGCCTAGATATGCTTCCTGATACCAGCCTGCCACCCTTCCATCCCTCCTCCCTACAACATGTTTTTCCGAGAACCAAGGTCTTTGGCCACTGATGTCTGGAGTACCTTTAGGTGCTCCAGGTCAGCCTCAATCTTGCGAATGCACCTCATGATCTGGCCCTGGGGATCTGCACACGAGGAAGGACTCCGGACCTCAAAGCAGGGCTCTTCCCCTGTTCCCCAGCGTGTGGGGACCAGGCATTCCGGGGTGAAGGGTGAGAGAGCCCCATCAGAGCGCGTGTTTAGAGGAGAATGTTGGGGCTGGTGGGTGGAGTCTGTGGAGAGAGGACCGGCAGGGCGCAGCAGGGGAAATGAGCAAGCGATCTCTTCATCCGTGGAGCTCTCCTGCACTGCTTCATAGCCGTCAAGGATCAAATAGTTTCCTATTGAGAGACACAACGGCTCATGAGATGCGGATGCATCACAAAGACTGCGGCCAAGCCACTCCGGCAGCCGAAGACCTCCAGGACCAGCCACCACCATGCTGAGACCACTCTCCACATACCTGAAGGTACCGGCAGAGGAACAAAGGCAAGCGGGTCCCGGGGCTGAGATCTCCAAGCCTACTCAGATCGGGGCTGAGCATCCTCCACC
>JAOXYA010000028.1:68605110-68649637 GCA_028565675.1 Sorex palustris | reverse complement strand
CTCCTGGCTCATGCACTCAGGAATTGCTCCTGGCGGTGCTCAGGGGACCATATGGGGTGCTGGGAATCAAACCTGTGCCGGTCATGTTGGCTGTGTACAAGGCAAACGCCCTACCCGCTGTGCTATCACTCCAGCCCCTCCGTTGTCATTCTTATGTTGCTGTCTTATCCAAGAAGATGGTTTCCCATCTTCATTTCAGATGAGTTGGGTCTTGATGGCAGTGAACAGGGTTGATCTGTATAAACGTGGCCTGCAAAAACGTTCTCTTGTGTGGAGGGCATACGACTCTAGACCCTGGGGAGTGACTAGGGGTTAGATCGGAGCTGCAGGAGGCTGTTGGGTGGCCCGGACAGCCCTGGATGGTGTGCTGCTCCTCATCCGCCTGCTGTGGTGCTCCTGTGTAGGATGAGGTGACTGTTTGCATGCTCCTGGCCTCACCAGGCCAGCTGGCCTCCAGGCCTCGCTGCCTGTTTCCTACCATGGCTCAGTAGCTACCTTGTCTGACTGCCCCTCCCGGTCGCCAGGAGCACGGCAGGCAGTGTGTCTTCCCTGGACAGCAGTGGGCAGGCCGTCCCCTGTGTTTGCATTTGCTCCCAGTGGCTCTTTGCACTGTGGACTGCAGTGCAGGATGTGCTGGAGGGGCTGCCGGCCTGGCACCCACAGGCTGTCCCCTCCCTCCCCAGCCCACGCACCTGGCTGACTTCAACCAAGTGCAGACCATTCAGTATTCGCACAGCGAGGACAAGGACCGCAAAGGGACGCTGCAGCTGAAGATAGCGGGTGCCCCTGAGGTAAGGTGCTGCCCCTCACCCACCCTCTGTTCCTCAGCCACCCGCCTCGTGACCCCCCCACCTGTCCCGAGGGCGTGAGGGCGACCCTTGAGTGCGTGAGCAGCTGCTTCCCTGGCAGAGCCATCTGTGCCATGCTCCGGGGACACTCGTACCTGCTGCCACGT
This sequence comes from Sorex palustris, assembly GCA_028565675.1. NCBI lineage: Eukaryota > Metazoa > Chordata > Mammalia > Eulipotyphla > Soricidae > Sorex > Sorex palustris. The sequence continues at coordinate 68,648,682 of JAOXYA010000028.1, read as the reverse complement.
GCCCCGCTCTTCTCGAGCTACACACAGCAGCCAGGAGTCCAAGGGTGCTCTAGGACCCAGTGGAAAAACCCTTCCTTGGGGGAGATGAGATGGGTGCACCCCACAGTCGCCCTAGATGTGGGGTGCTGTGAGGGCTGCCGTCATGTGACATATGCATGTGAGCTGACCATGCCCTCTGGGAGACAGATGTGACCCTGCAGGGGAGGTCTCCGAGCCCTCATGCATGGCTTGGTGCATGGGTCTAGCATGGGCTGGAAGGGTGTCTGCTCCCCTGGCCCTGGGCCCCTCCTGGGAGACACGGTAGGTCTCAGGCTGATGGCTGCGGTGCCTTGTGGTTTTGAGACCTGCAGGTGGAGACGGCCCGCCTGCGTCTGCCGCTGGCCTCCTTTTCACTGTCCCCAAATGGAATGTGGGGCAGTGCTGCTGAGGGGCGGGCTGCTGTGACCCAGGCCAGCTCTTGCTCTGGGAAGGGCTGTCCCCGTGGCTGCTGCTCCGGGAAGGGCACTGCGTCTCTGTCTCTGCTGACACCTGGGCTCCTAGTCCTGAGGGCCGGGCGTGCTGGGTTGTGGTGGACGTCCACTCTTTGTTTTTCGCACTGAAAACGTATAACAGGTGTTGAACCGAGAGCTGCTGGTAGCCTACTTTCTAAAATGAGCCATTCTTGACGTGTGAGCTCAGTGCCTCCCTTAATCAGAGCGTGCCCGAGGGGCTGGGCTTCTGCAGGGAGCGGCCCACCTTTCGTTCTGGTTGGCTCCCCCTTTTCCTTGGGGTCCTTCCCGTGACCATGCCTGGAGCAAGCTCTGATGTCCCGGCACAGCTGTTGGTGCCGGTGACCGACAACCTCTCTGTCCTGTGCAGCCCCTCACAGTGACTGCACCGTCCCTCACCATCGCAGAGAACATGGCCGACCTGATCGACGGCTACTGCCGGCTGGTGAGCGGGGCCTCGCAGTCTTTCATCGTCCGGCCTCAGAAAGGTGAGTTGCCCATGGGTGCTGAGGGTGTCCGGCAGCTCTGGGTGGTGTGTGGCGACACCGCTGTGCCCCATCCCATATTCCCGACATTGTCTGACAGTGTTTTTTTTTGTTCTTGTCACTGTGTACAAATAAGTGTCACTGCTTGCTTTTTTTAAATTTTGGGGTCACACCTGGTGATGCTCAGGGCTCACTCCTGTCGGGGGGGGGGCCTCAGGGACTGTGTGGGGTGCCGGGGTTTGGTCCCAGGTTAGCTGTATGCAGGGCAGACCCCCCTCCCTGCTGTTCTATTGCCCTGGTCCTATTGTCGCCATTTTCTTAGGTGTCTCTTGTGATCCTGAAGTAGCCCCCATTTCCTCCTTGTCAACTCGGAGGTTAGAGACACAAAAAAGTGAAGTGTCAAGAACAGTGGCAGTCTTCGGTGGGGGACTCCTGGCCTGTCAGCCATGGCACTCTCATGGGGGTTGTTGGGGACCATCCTGGGCCTGTACCCTGCAGGGTATTGGCCCCTTTGGTATGGGGACACTGTGCCATGGACTATCGGTCACCAGCACGAACAGCTGCACTGGGACATCAGAGCTTGCTCCAGGCAGGGCCATGGGAAGGACCCGAGGAAAAGGGGAAGCCAACCAGAACGAAAGGTGGGCCGCTTCCTGCAGAAGCCCAGCCCCTCGGGCATGCTCTGATTAACGGAGGTGCCATCAGTGGGCCTGTTTGTCAGGCCCTTAGGAGCTCCCAGCACAGAGGCACCTCTGTCCCCACGGCAGGCATGAGCTCTGTCTATTCCCCACAGCAGGTGATGCCTGTCTGTCCTCACAGCAGATGACACCTTCCTGTCCCCATGGCAGGCTCTCCTGGAGCTCTTTAGGTACCCACCCATTGCTTTGTTTCTCTCGACCCTGAGGTGGCAAGCTTTAGGGGTGGCGCCTGCAGGGAGGACATGGCAGAGCCCTGCAGAATTCCTAGCCAGTTCCACCCAAGTGACTTGGGGGCCCACAAAGCAGCATCAGCCTTCCTGCATTAGCCTGGTTCTTCGGGGAGAGAGGGAAGCAGAGTGACTGGGTCGTTCTGGGCGCATATCTCTGAGCGCCACCCAGGAGATGCAGCACATGCAGCCAGTTGTGTGACTGGGAGATCCGGCACACACAATTTACGGTATGACCGGGAGATGCGGCACACACAGTTGACGGTATGACCGGGAGATGCGGCACGCACAGCCGACAGTATGACCGGGAGATGTGGCACGCACAGCCGACGGTGTGACTGGGAGATGCATATGGCACGCATAGCTGACGGTGTGACTGGGAGATGCAGCACACACAGTTGGCAGTGTGACCAGGAGATGTGGCACACACAGCCGACGGTGTGACCGGGAGATGCGGCACGCATAGCCAACGGTGTGACCAAAGATGCAGCATGTGCAGCTGACAGTGTGACCAGGAGATATGGGATGCGTAGCCAGTGGTGTGACCTGTGATTGGGAGATGTGGCACACACAACCAACAGCGTGACCAGGAGATGTGGCATGCATAGCCCATCCCAGTGTGGCAACAAAGGCTCCTGGAGACCTGCTCTGGCCAGCACATAGGCCCCTGGAGTTTGGTGGAGCGGGGTGGGCACATGTCTGTCCTAAGACCAAGGAGCAGAGAGGCAGGTGTATCCTTCCCTTCCCTGGAGGCCCCTCTGCCCTGCTGGGTCAGGACCCACCTGGACTGGCCCTGTTCACCCTCCTGTCGGGGCACTGGCTCCTGGGTGGGTTTGGCAGACAGTGCCTAAGGCTGGCATCAGCTGGTGGTGGTTTGAAGCTGAGTAATTCACTGGAGCCTGGTGGGGGGATGACCCTGCACCCGCCCTCTGGGGACCCCCTGCGCTTTCATGGAGATCTGCAACAGGTTCCTCTGTCCCCAGGGATGGCCAGTTAGACGGGGGTAGGGGGCAGCTGCACCCTGGTGGGTGCCATGTGTCCTTACCTCCTGCTGTTGCATCCCCGCCAGTTCCTGCCCCGTGCTTGTGTCTCTGTCCCTGCCAGCCCCTACCCTGTACTCGTCTCTTTCCCTGCCAGTTCCTGCCCCGTGCCCATGTCTCTGTCCCTGCCAGCTTCTGCCCTGTACCCCTATCTCTGTCCCCACCAGCTCCCACTCTTTGCCCATGTCCCTGTTCCCCATGAGGTGGCTGGTCCATGACTGTCCCTGATGCTCAGTGGTCAGCGCTTTGGATGGGAATGTAGTCTGCGCCTGGAGACACCCCCCGCCCAGCCACGCATGTCAGGGTGCGCTACTGACCATGCAACACCTGCAGACTCTGTTTGTGTGGTGGGAAGGGGTCAGCACCCTGAGGCCCTGGGTGGACAGATGTCCCTCCGAGCTTCTGCCGAGAATGGAGCTGGCCCAGCTGGCCCTTGCTTAGTCTTGACAGAGCATGCCACTGAACCTCAGTCTCTTCCTCCCACAGAAGGTGAACGGGCTTTGCCATCCATACCAAAGTAAGTGCCGCTGTGTGTCTGTGTGTGTGTCTGTATATCTCTGTGTTTGTGTCTCTGTGTGTCTCTGTTGGTGTCTGTGTGTGTATCTCTGTGTGTATGTGTGTCTCGTGTCTGTGCCTGTGTGTCTGTATCTGTGTTTGTTTCTCTGTATGCTGTTTGTGTTTGTCTATGTATGTTTGTGTTTCTCTTTGTGTGTGTTTGTCTCTGTGTGTGTGTCTAGTGTGTCTATATGTCTGTGTGTACCTGTGTGTGAGTCTGTCTGGGGGGTTCCCATTGGCAGCTATCGGGAGTGTTCTGCTACCCACATCCCATGTGCTAGAGATATGTCAGGGAACTGCCTAGCACATGTTTCCTGGAAGAAGCAAGTAAGTCTTGGGTCACGTCAGGGAGCTGAGCACGCAGTCCCAGTGATGAGACCCTGCATAAGCCCAGCGGGACTGTCACAGTCCAGCGGGCGGTAGAAGCGTTAGCAGGGTGATATCGGCTCTCGGGACCCTTGCATGGCCCTTCCCGTCCTGTGTCCCCCTGGCTCCATATGCTGCACACTCCCGGCCAGTCTGGCCACTTATACTCCTCCTACTCCCCAGCCATCTCTGGGCAGAGTCTCCCACCGACGGCCGGTGCCTCCAGCTGCAGGATGGTGGTGGGGTGTGAAGGCCCTGGGGGAAGGAAGAGGCTGCCCTCGTTGCCCTGAAGGCCCTTCTCTCCGGAAGCCACCAGAGGGTCAGTCTCAGGATACTCGTGACCTCGCAGCACTGGTGCCCAGCTGCCCCTGCCCTCAGACTCAGCTGGGCTACCCAGGGGGCTCGGGCAGTCGCATGATGGGAGCACAGAGCTTCCCCCACTGCCACCGGCAAGCCCCCTCATCTCCCTCCAGACACTGCTCCCCGTTTGTCCTGGCCTGGGGGATGAACACAGACCCTGCTCAGAATAAGCCGGGCAGCCTTAGGGGTCTGCAGACCTGGCTTGGCGCCTTCTGCCCACTGCCCCCAGGGGTGACAGGTGCGTGGGTGGGCTGGGGCGAGGGGGTGGGGGGAAGGGGAGACACTGGGCTCTGGAGTGTGTGCCTGAAGCCACAGGTGCTGTTCAGGGTGCTGGCCACAGAAGGCAGGCTGACTTCCCCAGCTCGGTCCAGCCCTGCTGGGGGCCCATAAGTGAAACTGCTCTCAGTGCTCCCAGGGAAACGCCGAGTGTCTGGATGGGTGTTCTGGCGTCAGAAGCACCCACATGACTGGTGTCCCCACACTGAAGGGCCTCGTTTCCAGTGTCCTTAAAATCCTGAGCCGGTGACCGCGTCTACTCTGTGCGTCTCCACCGAGTGCAGGGAGCACGTGGCCTCATCCTGCTCCCCGGGGAGGCTGCTGATGTTTTGTTGGGGCCGTGGCACCTGGTGGTGCTCAGCGGCTGCTCTGGGCTCTGCTCTTGGGCCACTCTTGGCAGAGGCGAGGGAACTGTATGGGCTACTGGGGAGCGAAACTTGGGGCAAGACAGTCCGGCCCCTGACCAGGCCAGCTGCATAGACATTGGCTCTTGGGTTTCCTCTGAAGTTCCTGCCCCCAACCCCAGCTTGTCTGAGTTATCGCTGCCCAGTGGCCCATGACTGGGGGGAGTCTTTGTTGGTTGACCTCCGGAAGCGGGCTCTCCGGTGTTGTCCTGCAGTGCTGCGGCCAGGCACGCCTCCACATCCTGTACCTCTGTTGCAGGTTGGCCAACAGCGAGAAGCAGGGTGTGAGGCCACACGCCGTCTCCGTGTCAGGTAAGGCCCACCCGCCTCCCCAAGGAAGAGCACTGTGTCCGCTTCTGGTGTGTGAGTCCAGCCCTCTATCCCCGAGTCTGCGTGACCCTCTGTCAGTCCCTGGCTATGGCCCTGGCCAGGTGTGTGGCATATGTCTGTACGGTTCCCGGAGTCCCGGTCACTCCGTCTTAATGTCCCGTCAGCTGTAGAGTGTTGGTCCTCTCCAGCACCAAGTGTCGTGTGCCTCCGACTGTCCAGAACCACCACGCACCCGGTGTTCTCAGGGATCAGGCCCTGTAGGCGTCTGTCCCCACCAGCACCTCTGTGTTCATGGTTAACGCTGTGGCAGGTGGGGATGCTGCTCTCCACCCGTGTTTTCCCACGGAAACACGATGGGACGTCGGGGCTGGAGCTGTGTCCCCATGTGACAGCCCTGGGCTCGAGCCCTGACTCTTGCCCAGCCAGCACCTCCCTGTGGCCAGCTTTCATCTCCCTTTGTGGAAATGACTGTCTCTCTCCACACCTCTCACGCTCTGGAGGAGTCGCCTCGGCAGAACCGTGCTCGTGGCGGCTGACTGGGGGGCTGGGTGTGTGCAGGTACGGCTGCGGGAGTCTCTTGAGTTCCCTGGGTGGCACTGCTCTGCCGTGTTCCCCGAGTGGGTGAGACCCCACGGCAGCGTCCCCTGGCAGGGGACAGGTTTCCTGGAGGACACTGAATGGTTTCTTCTGAAAAGGGCTCCGGACACCAGGTCAGTTCGGGCTGCTCTGCTTGAATGGACAGTCCATGACCAACCAAGCTGCTTCCGGCCTGGCCTGGAGCATTCCGCAGTGCTGAACCAGGCTCAGCCTCTCCTTCATCCCCTGGCCGCTCCGTGCTGGGGATATGGGCAGTCCTGCAGGGATGGCTCGCCTGATGAAGAGCAGGTCTCTGAGCACCCACGTGAGAGCACGGGCGGGGTCGGTCAACGAAGGTCTCAGCAGGGTGTTCTAGAGTGTTCTCGGGCACTCTAGAATCTGTGTAGACTGCCTCTGCTCCCACCCACACTGCCCCTCCCAGCCACATCCCCTGCAGGCTCTCGGGTGCTCCCCGCTCTGAGCCCAGAGGTGCTGCCACCCTCCTACTTAAGGTGTGGACAGCCTTTTGGGCAAGAGCCTGAGGTGGTCCTCTGTCCAGTGCTGATCTGTGCCCGCAAGCCTCCATCCCCGTCCCTCCTTCAGACTTGACCCCCCACATCAGCAGTGGCCAGCAGTTTGCTGGGGATTGTGGGCAGCTGCTGGCATTCCTGCAGGTCCCCCGACCATCCCTAACTGCCTGCCTCCCGTTGCACCTGAATCCCCAGTGTGGTGTTCGCCAGCTATGTGACCACCCACCCCGGAGCCCTGCAGAAGTCCCCCCACCCCTGGGTCAGTGATCACATGGCAGGACCCAATGTGGTCAGCAGCCGCCAGACTGATAGAAGGGCAGGGGCCAGGGGTGCTGTGGCAGTGTGTGGGCGGTGGGGTCAGGATTTATGTCCAGAGCAGGCCCAGCCCCTACAGGAAACTGCACCTCAGTTAGGGCCCTGGGTGAGCCCCGCAGCCCCACTAGGCTCCTTTTCCCCATAACAGATGCGCAGGAAGAGACTTGGAAGCAACCCTCCTGGGCATGCGGCTCTAGGGCCACCCTGACCTTGAGGCACAGAGCCTTTCCCTGCACCCCGAGGCATGGAGCAGCACTTCGGCAGTGCAGACAGGGGGGTCAGGCCGACCCCATTTCCTTTCATGCCTGCCAGGTGCTTCCTTGATATTCTGAACAGGGCAGATGCTGCCACCTCCTGGAAGCCTTCCCTGACCACTCCTGCTCTCCTCTGTGGCTCTCATCCCAGATGGTAGGGAAGGACTGTAGAGACCCTTGTCCACCAGACTGTGTGCTGTATCAGGCCTGGGACCTAAGCACTCAGTGATAGCTCTCCACGGAGCTGCTGGATGCCCGAGCAAAGCAGGAGGATGAGCTGGCTTGATGGGGTCTGGGCCGTGGGAACAGAGAAGAGGTCGATTACTCTGAGCTGCAGGGGTTTGGCTGGCCTGATGCTCTCCCACGCCCTCCGGAAGCTCATACTGCAGGAGAGGGCTGTGCTGTCCCGAGGCCCCAGAGTTGAGCGTGCGTGGCTATGGGCGTGGGGCCCGTCTGCTCCCTCTTACGCACAGCCCTGCTTTGATCTCCATCCTTCCCAGACCCTTGGAAAGAGCTGCAGGCTTGATGGGCGTTTGCTGGGCCACGTCTCAGTGAGGTGTTCAGACAAGTCAGTGAAAAGTGAGGCGTCCACCCTGGCAGGGCCCACAGAACCACTCCTGTAAATGTACTCCCAAGACCAGGGGCCACTGCGCAGTGGGCTCTGTTAGTGCTCATGGAAATTGCTCTCCAGTCCTGCTGAGGACCTGCACACTCTGGCCTGGCCACCCAGAACCCCAGTCATTCTTTACCCCATGCTGGCCACCTCTCGGCTGCTCACGCCCTCTGCCCCTGCTCCAGACTACACCGGTGTCAAATGCTGTCCTGTGGGTTCATGGTAGGACCTGTGTGCGAGGTCCTCACACCCGTGGATCTGCCATGGCCACCCCTGCCTGAACTCGTGTCTCTGCTCCTGGGACCCGGCAGAGCCCCAGGTGTGCCCGGGCCCGAGTCCCCCAGGGCAGCTCAGGCAGCTCCCACAAGCCACGTGCTGCCACCTGGTATGTGCTGACCATCACAGACATTCGGGTCACTTCCTGGGCCTCCTTTCCACTCTGTTTGTAAAATCAGTGGTTGCCTTGTGTCACTGGCCCTATTCTCTCTTGCCGAAATTTTCGCTGTCCTGTGCTTATTTCTCCGGAAAGAGGACATAACCCTTTAAAATACCTGTGGTTTTGAACGACCCAGGCCAAGCATGGTAACGCAGGGCACCACTGACAGGTAAAAGCCTTGTAGTGGTGTGTGTGTGTTCGTGGCTGTACCTTTAAAATGTTGCAGACGTTTTCTTTCCTACTGAAATAATGTCTCTGTTTCTCTCTCCCCTCCTGCGTCTCTGTGAAGGAATCACTCACTGCCAGCACAGAGCTAAGAGGGCTAGGCGCTTCTTCCCCCTGGTCTTCTGCTCCCACGAGCCTCCTTCCGCCGGTACTGCTCCTTTCTGCACAGGCTTACTGGCCAGGCTGTGCCCCGGCGCCTGCAGCCTGCCCGCCCGCTGCCTGGCTGATGCCCCTTGGGGCCGTGCTCCTGCTGCCCATCGGCCTGTTTGTGGGTGCATGACGGGGCCTGGCGGTGGCTTCCCGCACTCCCCATGCAGCACGCAGTAACGGGGGAGGGAATCTGGGATGCTGCGGAGCAGAGGAGGCAGCCGGGGCTGTTGGGGAGCTCCTGGGAAAGCACAGAGACCCTGTCCCCATCCAGAGCCGCTTAGTGAGAGAAGAGTGGTGAGGGTGTGTCTACCCCATGGCTGTGTCCACCTTCCTCGGGGATGTGTGTAGAGCCAGGGCTTTGCTGAATGCGGGCGACTGGCCTAGCAGGCTCCCAGACACCTGGGACAGAGTGCGTGCGCATGCACACGCACATGGACGCACGTGCACAAGCACACACACGCACATAGGCACCCTGGAGCAGAGTTTGCTCACACACACACACGAGGCACCCTGGAGCAGAGCGTGCAGACATACACACGCGCGCGCACACACACACACACGCACCCTGGGGCAGGACACACACACAGGTACTTTGGGCAGGGCACATACACACAGAAGCACTCTGGGGCAGCGTGCGCGCGCGCGCACACACACACACACACACACACATGCACACTGGTATCTTGGATCAGAGTGCACATATGCGCACACAGAGGCACCCTAGGGCAGAGCATGCGCACGCACACGCGCGCACAGGCAGCTTGGAGCATAGTGCAAGCTCGCCCTGCAGCTGTGCCCCGGGAACTCTAGTGGGGGGTGAGCCTCTGTTCCTGTCATTCTAATAGTGTTTTTCCTCTCTCCCTCCCTCTCCCTCTGTCCCCCTCTCTTTGCATGCCTCCTGGATCTGCAGATGAAATTAGTGGGGACGGTAATATTTATTTTCACCTTTGTGTTATGATGAGATGTTTGTTCATATGACTACAGTGCAGCTTTTCACCAGAGGCAAAATACAGTTAGGTCTCCCCAAACCAGTGTGACAAGAGAAAGAGCCAGTGTCCCACACAGCCCGGGGCTTTCTGGCCATGGTAGGAAAGTGACTGTATCCTAGGACGTGGCTCCAAGTTTCCCTTGGCGAGACCAGTCCTTATGATGGTAGCAATGGGGTGGCGTCTGGCCCAGGCTGGGAGTCCCTGGCTGGGCTGCGGAGCAGGAGAGTGAGCCCACCCTTCTAATGGGTCTCGGGGCTATCTCAGGGCTGTCACAGGGCTGGTGAAGACAAGCCTCAGATTTTCGGTGTCGCACTGGAGTTTCTATGTCGCAGTGGTGGACAAAGGGACTCTGCCCTCCGCATGGTCCCGAGCACTGGGGGCCATTCCCTGGCAGTGCTGGTGTTGGTGGCAGGGCTTCCAGAGGTCTCTCACAGGCCAGCAGAAGTGCGGAAGCTGTTCCCAGGTTGCCGGTGTGGTTGGACTCGGGTTAGCCTCTCACGCTCACACCTTTATCCAATGCACTGTGAAAGAAAGACAGGCCAGGCCATTGCGGGCGAGGCTTTCCCATGATTGTCCCGTTAGGGTGCATTTTCCTCACATCTGCACCCAGAATTCGACAGGACACATGCTGTGGCCTCACGTGAGGCCTGAGCAGCACCCCCAGGCGGAGCCTCCTGCTTGAACTCAGGCATCAACAAACAAGGCCCAGAGGCTAAGGATGGGGTGCTCTGGGCTCTGGGACTGGCAGAGCCTCAGGACCTGGCTTCGGCTACTCCAGGCCGACCGCGTCAGTCAGCAGTGCTGAGCCGTACCACCTTGCTAGCCTGTCCGAGAAAATGCAAACAGCGTTCGCCATACAACAGTGTTTATTGTCAAGGCTGCGGAAGGGCTGTGAGGTGCTCTCCTTCCCCTCCTCACAGCCTGTGATCACCTCTGAGGTCACTCAGCATTGGGCCCCGAGACCTGCCTGAGTAGCGGGGAGCTGGCCGTAGCCTTGGGATCTCAGGGTCCAGTACTCAGGGTTGTCTGGGGTCACAGTCTAGTGAGAGGCCCACATGGTGACTGCCCGATGGCCCCGGTGAGGTCGTGTGTGCCCACACCTCACTCTGGCAGGGGGACCCGGGCTTCTCCCTCCTCACTGCCCTTCCTATTGGGGCGCCGCCTCACGGGGAGACCCCCAGGCCAAGTCTCACATGGCGCAAGTGGACTCAGCAGGACTCCAGGCTCCATTACCACACTGGCTGTGGTGTCTCCTGAGCTCCATGTGCAGCTGCGTCCAGGGTAGTGACAGGGATCAGGTATCCCATGTTAGAACCCCACATACTCGGTGGGAGAGAACCAAGGGGGAAGCTCAGTGCCAGCTGAGTAACCGTGTGTCACCCAGAGCCTCGTCCTCAGCCTGAGCAGCACCCCTGGGCGGAGCCTCCTGCTTGAACTCAGGCATCAACAAACAAGGCCCAGACAAGGTCTGTCACCAGTCATTTGACCATTTTATACACCTCATGCCAGCGTCTCCCAGGGCCCTACCTGACCTGGTGACCGTGTCATGTGGCTACTTGCATCAGTGATATAGAACTGTCACTTACAGAACTGCCACTGGTTTTGTTTGTTTTGGCTTTTGGGCCACACCTGGCATTGTTCAGGATTACTTTGGGCTCTGCACTCAAGGATCTTGGTGGGCTCAGGGGACCTTATGGGATGCCAGGGATCGAACCCAGGTTGGCTGTGTGCCAGACAAACATCCTGTCCACTGTGCTGTATCACTCTGGCCCCTGGAACTGTCACTATTAAGAAATAGAGATGCCACGTGTCATCAGCAAAGCTGTCACTCTGTTGCTGTCTTGCTACATGTCACTCATTGTTCTGTTCCATGTGATCATCCATCGATATCATTGTTCTGACAGGGTCTGGGTCGCTCACTTCGTTACCATGTCACATAGCTTTTGTTGGGGCCATTAACCACCTGGGTCTTGTGCCACCCGACACCTGCACGAGGCTCCCGACCCCTTGTTGCACCATTAGCATCTGCTGCGTTTAGGACAGCTTTCGTGCTGGGGCCCACTCCTGGGACCTGCCTCCCATCCTTTGGACTTGCTCTCCAGGACTGTGACCAGCTGCCCACTGTCTCAGGCTGGGCTTGAATGTTTCAGGGGCCTTGTGGAGGCAAAATGCTTGTCCCTGCCGTGCTGTGTTAGTCTGTAATGTGAAAGTTAGGGAAAATGTAGTAACGAATCTATTTTAAGGATGCCTGGGAAAATGTGCTCAGCGTTATACGCGAGGTACCCAGGTCTGTGGACTCATCAGCACTGTGGATCGTGCTATGTAAGAAATACGCACAAGGGTCTATAAGCCCATCATCTGCAACAGAATTTCTCTCAGATATCCAGAATCTACCTCAGAACCATCAGGAGATAGATCCTGGATCCTCTGTCCAGAACCATCAGGAGATTACTGGGTCCTCTACACAGAACCATCAGGAGAGATTCCCAGATCCTCTACCCAGGACCATCAGGAGATTCCTGGGTCCTCTATCCTGGACCATCAGAAGATTCCCGGGTCCTCTATCCAGGACTATCAGGAGAGATTCCCGGATTCCTCTGTCCTGGACCATCAAGAGGGATCTCAGTTCCTCTACCTAGGACCATCAGGAGATTCCCGGATCCTCTATCAGAGACCATCAGGAGGGATCCCCAGATCCTCTATCCAGGACCATCACGAGATTCCTGTATCCTCTATCCAGGACCATCAGGAAGGATCCCAGATCCTCTACCCAGGACCATCAGGAGAGATTCCCAGATCCTCTACCCAGGACCATCAGGAGATTCCTGGGTCCTCTACCCAGGACCATCAGGAGATTCCTGGGTCCTCTACCCAGGACCATCAGAAGAGATTCTTGGATCTTCTACCTGGGACCATCAGGAGATTCCCAGGTCCTCTAGCTAGGATCATTAGGAGATTCCTGGGCTCTCTACCCAGGACCATCAGAAGATTCCCGGGTCCTCTATCTAGGACCATCAGGAGAGATTCCCAGATCCCCTACCCCAGACCATCAGGAGATTCCTGTGTCCTCTACCCAGAACCATCAGGAGAGATTCTTGGATCCTCTACCCCAGGACCATCAGGAGATTCCCAGATCCTCTACCCAGGACCATCAGGAGAGATTCCCGGATCCTCTACCCAGGACCATCAGAAGATCCTCGGATCCTCTTCCCCTGGGCTGAGACTTTACACCAGGTGCTGTTTGCTTCAGGACCCTGGAGAGGCCTGACCAGAGACAGCCTCCTCTCTCGGCCCCTCAGGGAACCTTGGGAGTTCCAACATGGGTGTAGCTGCTCTAGGAGGCAGCCTGTGTTGGGGTGTAGTCCCTATCGTGTGCCATCAGGGTCTCCTGGGCCCTGGTCAGGTGTGGAAAACAGACTTTTCATGGTGTACGGGCAGCAGAGGGCCCGGGCGATGTTGAAGTGGTGGGTAGGCGGGGCTTGTCTCATGAGAGGCCTGGGGATACAGGGCTGCACCCGAGCGGCAGCAGCTTCGTCCCTGTTGAGGCCCTGCTCTTTCCAACCACTTAATGCCCAGGAGCTCCGACTGTGCCTATGGATACTAGTCTCAAACAGGATCCTGTTGTATCCTTACTGCTGCCGTCCGTGGTTCCCTTCTGTCCCAAGTACCGTTCACAGAGCTCCTGTGACCCTCTGGCTCAGGAAGCAGCTCTGCAGGGTGAGCAGGCACTGAATTGCACTTTCTATCACCCGTGAGCAGTGCTCGTGCAGACATGCCCTCAATGCACAGGCGTGAGCTGGACAGGGTGGGCCGATAGCAGGACTCCGGCATGCCGTGGCATGCGCCTGATATCTGTCTCCCGTCCTTGGAGCCTGATGGCGGCAAGAATGTCAGTGCTGTCCTTCCCCGTCAGACTCGCCTCTCCACAGCCGAGTGCTTCCCTGCCTGCAGGCATTAGCGTAAGCCTGAAGCCAGGCTGGCGGCACTGGGCCTGGACGGGGGTCAGCTCTGTTGTCAGCAGGGGTTAGTGGAACTTGTTTTGATCTGTTTTTTGTTGTTACTTAACTCGCTTTGGTAGCTGTCATATCCCCTCTTCAAATACATAAAGTTACAGGAGGTACTTGGCCTGAGGGTCTAGTGAATTTTCGGAAAAATCTGCAGTGACCGGTCTCAGCTGTGCTGCCGAGTCCGATCCTGAATAGAATCTGAGCTGAGATGGTGCTGGGCCTGTGGAGGGCAGAGCCGTGGGCTGCGGGTCAGGAGGAGGCCTATGTTGGAGTCAGACGTGGTGGGTGGGGCGCTCTGGTCTGAGGGGCTGTCGGGTGGGATGTCAGGCTCCGCTGGACAGACTCGTGCTGGGCAGAGATGGAGTAGCGGTGTCTCAGGACTGTCCGAAGAGTAGGCATTTAACAAAGGTCGTTTTGCCTTTTCAAGTTATCTTAGAGGCCGGGGGTGAAGTATTTAACCTCTCCCGACACGATCTGCTCCTTTCCTCCAGAAACGGACGATTATGCCGAGATCATAGACGAAGAGGAGACGTACACCATGCCCTCAAGTAAGAGCCTCTGCTCGCTCACAGCTGTGGGTGCTTCTGGCCTCTTAAAACTGCTTTCAGTGCGTTGTGTGCACAATTAAATTGCTCTTTTCCTTCTTTAGAATTCTGTATTAGTGCCTCGAGCTCCCGCCATCTCTTGGTTCCAAGTGTTTGTGATCTTGTTTTCTAGCTCTGATAATGTCCTTAACATTTTGTCAGGGTTCGAGATCAGTGTCCGCACGCACATGTAGTCCACGGGGTGTGCAGTCGCTGACTTCATTTCCCCCTAAATGGGTTGTTCTTTACTGCCCCTGAGGAGCCCTCCCTGTTCCCTGGGATGAGGGTAGAGGAAGGCTGTGCCCTGTGGGTTCAGCATCTGAAAAAGCTTGGACACCCCATTTGCCTGGTGGAATGGACTGTTCCCACTTGAATCAGAGAAGTCCTTTTGTTCTTTTTCTGTTTTTTGGCCCACACATGGCAATATTCAGGGGTTACTCCTGGCTCTGCACACAGAAATTACTCCTGATGGTGCTCAGGGGACCCTGTGGAATACTGGGGATCAAGCCTGGGTCTGCTGTGTGCAAGACAAGCGTCCTCCCCTCTGTACTGTCGTTCTAGCCCCAGTCCTTTGATTCTTGAAACGAGAAAGCACTCAGGGGAGACAGTGCTGTAAAATGTACCAGAACGAGGCCCCGAGTTCGATGCTTGCCTCCTGGCCACTGAGCACCACTGGTACGTCAGTCTGTGGCCCCGTGTCATGGAACCAGCAGCCCATATGACCAGGCCAAGAACTGTAAGAACTGTGGGAGGAAGAAAACGTTCAACCTCCCTTATAGATGGGCTCAGCTAAGACTCCCCCTGACTGCCTCAGAGCCCGGATTCCGCACTGGGCTGGAGAGAGAGCTGGGGTTTGGTCTGCCCCAGGGAGTTCCAGCACCCCATGGCACCGCAGGGCGGCATAGGGCCTTGTCCTTGGGCCTTGCACTGAGCCAAGCCCCCAGGCAGGAGGGGACCTGGCACGTCCTCAATACCACTTGGTAGACTCAAAGGAAGAACAAGATGATTTCTAAAATGAATGAGAGGATAATTCACATTCCTTTCCTGAGGTGAACATATATGTGATGTCTGAGTTCAGGTCCACCTGTGTGGCTGTGACTCAATGTGGAAGGGTCATCCTCAGGAGCTGAGACCGCATGTGCTTGCGTGTCTGTGTGCGTGCGTGCGTGTGTGTGTGTGTGTGTGTGTGTGTGTGTACTCATGTGAGACTTTCGGTAGCAATTAGGGAAATGTGTCTATTCAGACATGCATTTTGGTTAGCTTTTGTACATGACTACAGAAAGTCAGTTTGTGTATTTATTAGTTACAGTTGATTAGTAAATGTCTAACATGGCTGACTTTTGTGGTTTGTAGAACCACAAGAATAGGTTATTGTTTAGGGGTTTATGAAATAGAAATTAAAAAGCATTGTTTGTTTGAACTTTGAATTCATATGGCAATGTTTGATTTTTACTTGTTTAGTCCTTGTCTGAATCCATGTTCATGGTTAAAATATTTAACAAAGTAAACATAGAAATGTGCTTTCCAAGTTTGTTGCTGTTTACTTACTTGCTTCCAGCTGTTCTAAGAGAGGTCTTCAATTTTTTCTCTTTTAATTGCAATACAGAAAGCTATGGAATAGATGAAGGTAACAGGACTCCTTTAAAATACTGCATTTGCTTGCATTGCAACCTGTGGAATGATATGGGGTGTTTCTGTTTTCAGTTAACTTTTATTTTTAAACTGTTTTCATTGGTTTACTCCTGCTGTTAAATCAATGGAACTTACTGGCTAAAGTGATTTTAAAGAGGAAAATCACCGTGCACACTGGGACTGGCATCTCTGTCATTAGACAGGGTGAGAACCCGGGAAGGAGGGTATGTCCCAGCTCTTCCCTTCCCTGGTGACCGCAGCTGGCATGGGTCTGAGGGTGGGGGTGGGGCAGGAAATCAAGCTCCTGTGGGGCTGATCGGCTCAGAATTTAGTCGCTACTTCCTAGGGGATATTTTCTTGCCTTACGCCTCACCAGCGGATGGAACAATTGGTCTTCTACAAATCACTGCTAATGAAAACAGTAATTAATTTGAGGCATATGCTTTCAAAAATGAAAAATGCTTGTAATGAATTGTGATCTGGTCGGCCTTGACTGCCAGTCCTCTGATTTTAGAATGAGTGTTTGGATCTGCCCTCTTTAAACTCTTTTAGCTCCATAAATAATCCAGAGACTAAGACCGTGATGGAGAAGTGGAAACTGGACTGTGAGGCACAGCGTCTCCGGACATGGCCTGCTGCCGCCCTTTGACGGATGACTGGTTTTCACCTCCATGTATTAATACTTCAACTAATAGCATTTATTAATTGAGCATGTCCTTTAATATTTGGAGAACTTATTTAGAAAAACATCAAGCAGATAAAAACTTAAACATTCAAACACATGGAAAGCTTTGCCTCTGGTAAAATGCTTCCTCTTCATAGTTCAAACAGCGCTTAACAGTAACGTTAGTCTGATACTGTTTGAGAGGGTCCCACTCTGTCCTGACATTGCTTAGAGAGCCGTGACTCTGATGAAATGTTCTCCTGTGGGTGGTAATGAAAGGAAAAGTGTTGAATGCTATGTTCATCTGGAATGTTCGCCTTCAGTGTTTTTGATGTGTGGGTCCTGTTTCGCAGCCAGGGATTATGAGATTCAGAGAGAAAGAATAGAACTTGGACGGTGTATTGGAGAAGGCCAGTTTGGAGATGTCCACCAAGGCGTTTACATGAGTCCAGTAAGTCCTGCGAGATGATGGGGGTTGGGGTGAAGGGCCAGGTGGTGGATCCAGCCCCCGTCTGACTGTGTAGATCCAGGGTGAGCCCCTGACACACCCTGACACAGAACTCACTTGCATAACTGCACACAATCTCACGTCCTTCCGGAGCCCCTGCACTGCTGGGCAGTGCCACCCTTCGAAACCGAGAATCAGACATCTGGAGTCTGACCATCTGAGTGTAAATTGCCTCTCGTTTGTCCTCACAGGTTTGGACAATTTCTGAGGTATTTTGCAGCTGACCTTCATAAAACTTGTTACAGGTGTCACCGTACTTGGTACCTGGTCTGCCCATGCTCTGGATCAGTTTCTGTCATACGTCAGAGTTCCCAAGCAGAAACAAATGAACACAGGGGCTTGGAGAGACAGGACAGCAGGATGGGCGCCTGCCTTGCATGCAGCTTATCCCAGTTCGATACCAGACCTCCTGGATGGTCCCCGAACCTTGTCAGAAGTGACCCCTTAGTGCAGAGCCAGGAGTGAGCCCTGGGCAATGCCAGGTGTGACCTCAAAATCAAAAAGCCAAAACCAGACAAGAAATAGAGCGATAGCTGCTCCAAATGAGGGGAGCGTAGCCCCATTCCTGCTTCCTGCCTTTCACAAGGAAGGCGGACGTGCCCCCATCAACCTGCAGATGCGCTCAGTGGCGCTACTGAGCTGTGTGATTTCTCTCGGGGGAATGGGGTGGATGCTGATTCCCTCCCACTTCTGCATAGCCTGGTCCCTGAGTGCTCCCAGGAGTGACCCCTGGGCACTGTCTCCAGGGCCCCAAGCAAAAGAGAAAAATCTCTGCGCCTCAGAAAGACCCCAGGCTCGGGAAATACCACCAGACCTCGAGCGTGTGCCTGGCAGGGTCTTCCCAGAGCTGCTGCCTCCCATCCCCTCCCGCCCCCCCCACCCCCCAAGCACTGGGGAGGCCTGGCACATGGGAACAGAGAGAAGTTCTGCCTTTAGCGCTTGGCCCATCCCTGCCTTACTTCCTGCTGCATTTGCAGGTGGCCATGCCCTTGGCCCTGCTGCTCTCGGTCACAGGGTCCCTTCAGGCCCAGGGTCCCTCACTTCTGCTCCCAGTCCAGGTCCATGTGCTGGTGGCCCTGGACAGCTGGTACTGCCACAGACACCACAGGCTCCTCTGAGTGGCCCTTCTGAGGGGTTGCCTGTGAATGGAATTGCTGACCTGAGGAGCCCTGGCTGGCTGCCTTCTGGGAAAGGTCGGATGTTCCCAGTATCCATGGCGCCGCCCACGTCTCATCCCCACCAGCTCCTGGAGCAGCTGGTTCAAACGCCATTGTAGAGTGATACGCACATTTCCCCAAGGCCTTATCCTGTAGCCCTGAGAGTGAAGCTGGGCCCTCACCATGTGTTGGGGACAGGTGCCCGTGCCACACCTGACCAGTGCTGGGGGCTCTTCACCCAGTAGTGGCCCCAGGCAGTACTCTGGAAGCCGCATGCGGTGCTGGGGACTGGACCAGGGCTGGCTGCGTACTTAATCCCTGTGCTGTCTCTCCACACCAATTAGGTTTTGGGGATTTGGATTTTTGTGCTTGGGACACACCTGACCGACTCTGCTCAGGGGTCATTCCTGGTCATGCTCCGGGGACCATATATGGTACCGGGATTCAAACCAGGCTGAGTGAGAGACCAGGACGATCCTTTCTGCTTATACTGTCGCTTCAGCTGTTTCACCCATGGCATTGCTCGAGGCTCAGGTGACTTTCCTTCGCAGGTACTCTGGAAAGTTCCCCTCTCTTTCCCAAGCCCACGAGCCGGCCTGAACAGCAGGAGCATATTTTTGCATGAAGGAGCCCAGGATTTGGTCCCTGGGATCACTTATTACCTGGGGTGACAGGAAAGAGTCCTTCTAGGCATGCCTGTTAGTCTCTGTCCCCCGACTGACCCCTGTGCTCAAGCCTGGTCCTCTACTTCTGCATCTCACACATGCCACACCGCCCACATATACCACATGTATACAGACACACTGCATACATAAACAGACATACACCACACACACGAGCCTGCCCCTTCCTGGCCACCCCCACAGCTCAGTGTGTGCACATGTGTCCCACACATGCGTGCCCTCTGCCCACCAGGGAAAGCCTCTTTCTCCGTGTGTGACTCTGTCCTTTCCCTCTCCAGGAGAACCCAGCACTGGCTGTCGCTATAAAGACATGTAAAAACTGTACTTCGGACAGCGTCAGGGAGAAGTTCCTGCAGGAAGCCTGTAAGTTCCCAGATGTGTCTTTGGAGTTTGCTGTGCGGGAACTGTGTGGAGCAGCGTATCCTGCCTGCTGAGGCCCTGTCACCCCACTCGCCGGCTCTGGTATATCTGGGGAGCTGTAGCTGCTGACGTGGGCCGCAGTGTGACCGCATGACTCTTCCTTTACTCCCGCACTTGGGACTGGTAGGCGCTTTTGTGCTGGGCTGGCGTCCTTGGGTCTGTGATTCCGGCCTGGTGCTGTGGGTCCAGTGAGGGAGCAAGATTGGGCAGTGCCAGCCCTTCTCTCTTGGTGCCCATGGCTCCCCAAGGCCTGTCTAGGCTGCTCGTCCTCCCCCTGATGTGGACTCGGGGTCCGGTCTGCCCACACATTCTCCCCCTCCCGCTCTTGCTTCAGCATCCCTCAAATCCCCCATCCCCGTCAGAGAAGCCATTGCTGACCCTGTAGGTGAAGGGTACTCAATCTCGGACCTGTCTTCCCGGCACCCGGCATGGTTCCACAAGCTGTCCAGGCAGCAGCTCATGTCCCTTGCAGGCACACGGGGCCCAGGCGACACATGGCATGACACTGCTGGGTGCAGCCCTCACCCTCTCTAGGCCCCATGGAAGAGTCTGCAAAGAATTATTCTGGGCTCTTCGTCCAGCGTCCAACATGTCTGCTTGCTTCCTGCTCAAAACCCTGGGCCTCGCCCTTGAAAGGTGCTCATGGATGCTGGTCATTAATCTTGGCCTTCCTGGTGCCAAGCATGCTGCATGACTGTTTGCTTTCCCTGGCAGCACATCGGGCCGAGAGCTGGTGTGGTGGGTTCTGCCCTCAGCCCACAGTCGTCCTGCCCGCTCCCTGGAGCCTCTTGCAGGCAGTCACTATGTCTTTTTGACACACCCACATTTCAGATGCCTCCAAGCCTAACTGCCTAGTTATTTCCTTTGCTTCCGTGGTACCCGTGCACTCACAGAAGCAGTCCCAGAACCCTTCTCCTCCCTGTCAGGGTGCCTCTCGCTCTCTGGTAGGGATACCATGATTCCACCCAGGTTCCACTGGGTCTTTCCTCTGTGTGCAGATGAGGGGAGGCTGCCCTCAGGGACCAACCCATTGTCTTCTGGAACTCAGCTCTGCGGCTGGACTCTGTTGACGCCAGCCTGGCTTGCAGGGGTGGGTGCTGTGAGACTTGGGCCTCTGAGCAGCAAGCTTCGAGGCTGCCTCCCCTCACCCGCTCACTTTTCAGCAGGGCTCGTGCTGTGACTCTCTCCTGTTAGCCAGGAGTGGGCACACCCACAGCCATGGCCCCATGTTGCCTCCGTGGAACACCAGAGAAGGAATGCCGCTAGGTCCTGCTCTTGGTGAGTGGGAGGGGAAAGTGCAGGAAGAAAACCCAGGGTTGAAAGGTGACTGAGGAGTGGGTAAGGCGACTGCGCGAAAGTGGAGCGTTCTGGCTAGGTGTTGGTGGCCAACAGGCGGCAGCACCCCCACGCCCACCCTGTGCACGGTGTAGACTGGGCGTATGCCATCCCATGGAAAAATCTTCTCAGCACTAAAGAAGCTGAGGATTATGTGGAGTTGTTTAGTCTTGAGGAGGCATGCCAATCAGAAAAAAAAAAAAAGAGCTTTTCAAAGGGCCGACACGGAAGCAGATGTTGTAAACGATTCTGACAGCATGTGCTGCAGAAAGCCCAGTCAGTATCAAAGAGCAAGCCAGGAAGTCCCCAGCTGTGCCCAGAGAGCACAGAACGGGGTCGAAAGCCCTATCCGAGCGGGGACCGAAGCCTCAGACCGGGAGTGGCAGCCCGTCAGCCTCAGCCCTGAAAACATTTAGTCCATGAATTGTGCTCCCAACAGTGACAGGTCCATAGCTAGCAATTAATAATTTCTGGTTCTCAGAACTTGGAAGTTACAAAATATTTTGGAAACGGTGAAAAAGAACGGGTGGCTCAGTGAAGATCGGAGACAGAGGCACACGCAGTGTGGTCTCTGCTCCTTTCTAAGTCTTGCCCAGCTTTTACCGGCAGCATTTAGGTACGTGGCTTTATGACATGTTAGTGACGTAGAAAGACTTGGTGGAATTATTTTAATGTTCTTGGTTGGCATAATACCAACTCTTTACCAGTCCCCTAAACTAGAAACATCCTAGGGCTGGAGGTACGGGTACAGCAAGTAACCAAACAACGAAAAGAAAGGAGAATCCACTTTACTAGCATGGCATCAGGGCCTTGGTCTGACTTGGGGTTTGGACTCTCTCAGCTGAGCACTTGCTGACGCCTGCATTCCTGCTGGTCAGTTCCGTCAAGTCGTTCCTGTGTTGGGCATTCTTGGCCGCTGCCCTGTGCCTTGGTGATCCAAGCATTGTAAAAGGGGCCCCTCAGCACTGATGTTAGAAATGACACTCACACACCAGCCTGTGTGGGGCAGGTATGGTGAGGGATTGGCCTTCTGGATTGTCCTGGCGAAGGTGGTCACATTTGTGACAGCTGTCCGCATGAGTGGGGCAGGGGACTGGCCTGAGCTGAGGCCACTTGACCACAGCATGTTAGCACTTGTGGTTCTGTTGCTTGACGTCCCTGTGGCACCACCACCACCAGTGTGCCCCCACCCTCCCCCGGTGTCCCGTGTCAAGGCCGACCATCTCTCATCCTCCCTAACAGTCTGAGGATCTGTCCTCCCTACTATCCCCATTCTGTTTCATGCCTTCCTCCCTCTAACTGCACTTGGCCTATCCTACCACGTGGGGCTCAGGGCATGTCCCTGCCCAGCTCTGCATGTGGGACTCGGGGCGTGTCCCTGCCCAGCTCTGCGTGTGGGGCTCAGGGTGTGTCCCTGTCCATCTCTGTGTGTGGTGCTCCGGGTGTGTCCCTTCCACGCTCTGTGTATGGGACTTGGTTGCTTGTCCCTTCCAGCTCAGTGTGTGGGACTCGGTGCGTGTCCCTGCCCAGCTCTGTGTGTGAGGACGTGTGTCTGTCCACTTCTTTGTCATGTGTTCCACGCTGCAGTGGCATAAGTGTGGCAGCTTTCTGACTCCACATTTTGCATTTGGAAGCTGAGGCAGAAACGTTGGGTCACTGCTCCTGTGGGCAATGTGTTTTTTCATCTGATATTTCTCTCACCATTGTCTCTGGAGGCTGACAGGCACATCCCCCCCCACACAGCATGAGGCGTCATTCCCACACTCTTCCAGTCACTGGCTGCAGGCCGTTGCCACCTCACTGCCAAGTCAGTGGGCGCCTTTCACCAGAACCTGTACTCCACAGTATAGGTGGGGGACTGGGACTCGTGGGGAGGCACCAGTGTCAGTTCTACTAAGGATCCAACCCCCAGAGGGTCTCCACACCAGCCTGCACTCTGCTCTCAGACAGTGCTTGCTCCGGGCTGCCTGCCCTGGGGCGATTCTCCCCCAAGGCCATATCTCAGGAAGGACCTATCATCCAGCCCTGCTGGGCTTCTCGGGAGAATCCAGGGACCCTGTGCCCCTCTACCCCCAGTCAGTTCTGAGAACTGGGGACCCGGTGCCCCTTCTCCCTGGGTTGGTCCCAAGAACCAGGGACCCAAGCCCCCTTGCTTACCGGTGTTTTTTCCCTGGGTAATAGCTGCAGCTCCCTCAGGTGCTGCCCCCGGCCTGGCCTCTGCCCTGGGAACATCTTCAGTGAGTTCCCCAATGTGACTGTGCACCCCATTTGCCTACAGTGACCATGCGGCAGTTCGACCACCCTCACATTGTGAAGCTGATTGGCGTTATCACCGAGAACCCCGTGTGGATCATCATGGAGCTGTGCACACTTGGAGAGGTATGCGCCCGCCGGCCACCACGCTGGTCCCCTCTCCCCAGCTGCTGCCCGGGGATGCTGCATTAGCTGCGGGTTCCTGCGTCTGTGGGACCAGTGACAGACGCATGTGAGCGGGCTGCAGAGACGGTGCGGGGCATTCAGCCATGAACCGAGCCCTGGCACCACGGCACATGGCCCAAGAGCCCCTGCGTTGTGCTGAGGGGCTGTAAGAGCCCTTGGGACAGAATCCGAGTCCTCTATGCATGCGTCTTCTCCCTCATCCAAGGACTAGTGCTGCTCACTCCTCCTCCTTCCTCCCTCCATCCTGGCCAGGCCTCATCTGGGAGTTGTGTCCAGAGTCTGCACTTGCCTGTTTGGCCGTCTGAAGCAGTTGACACATTTCACACCTTCCTCCCTTCTTTAAGGGCACCCAACACTGCTTGGCTCTTTCCAAGCGGGAGAATTTCTGCGGTTGGGGTCCTTTTCCTTCAGGGAAGTACCGCCCCACCCTCCTTTGCAGGACATCCCCTCCCCAACACACACACACACACACACACACACACACGCATACACACACGCATACACACACGCGCACTGCTCTCTCCTCTGCCCTGGGTGCTGGATGTGCCCCACTGGCCCCCTTGTGGCTGAATGGGCTCCACATGTATTTTTTTATCCCCAGCTCTCTTCTGCTTTTACTTTTGGAAACTTTGCTGATCATTTATTTACTTATTCTCAGTCTTTGGCCCACGTGTCTGGGGGTTGCTCCTTTGGGGCCAGGGGTCCTTAGGATTCCAGCCTGCCCAGTTTGCACCAGTCCTGTGAGCCCTGTCCCCAACCCAGGAAGGTGCTTGCTGTCCTGGCTCTGCAAAGCTCCGGGGGCCGATACTGTGGCATCCCTATCACTTCCCTTTGGTCTCTGCACTGAGCTGCTTCAGTCTGACCAACAGTCAGTTCAGGTGGAGAGTGGCCTGGATACCAGCCTGCAGCCTTTCATCTATGGGCACTGGGGTGCGCCTCCCCGTTGCCCATTCCCCAACTTCCATCCTTCACTCACAGTGCCCTGGCCCTTGGGGTGCACTGTTAGGACAGACACATCCATCTGTCCTCCACCTGCTGGTCTGCGATGCTCTACTCAGTGTCTTGTTTTAAGCACATCTTTTCTGTTCTTTGCACACTTGCTGGAAAATCATGAGGATTTCAATCCTACGGTAGGATGAAAGATGCCAGCTCACCCTCACCTGAGCCAGTGTGTTCTGTTGCTTTGCTGAATGAAGATTGAAGCCATTTTCATAAAAGCACGCTTGGAAACTGTCGCTAAATCTTTCCCCTGTTTTGTCTTGGGCGCGGTTCCAAAAGCTGAGGTCATTCCTGCAAGTGAGGAAGCACAGCCTGGCCCTGGCCTCTCTGATCCTGTATGCCTACCAGCTGAGCACAGCTCTCGCCTACCTGGAGAGCAAGAGATTCGTGCACAGGTGAGCACCCATGCTGGGCTGCCCCCAGCATGCTGCTGGCCCTGCTCCCCCACCCACCCACCAGAGGCAGCCAGTGTGTCCTGCTGCAGAGGCTGTGAGCCCATGTGCAGCATCCGAAACAGGCTGCCAGGCCTTGCCAGGACCCCATGCTTCCTGCTAATTCCCAGTGGGAAGCGGGGCTCACATGTATGGGAGTGCATGCCCCAGCTACCTATGCTAGCCCCTGCATGTCCACATATCCCCCCATGCAGCCCCCACTGCCCCAGCAGACTCAAGCACAGGCGTTCAGAGCTGGCTTCCTGCAGGGCTGTAGGCCCCTGCCATGTCTGTCTCCTCTCAGGCAGCTGGTGACGTGATGTTTGGACACACACATAGCTGTCCCGGTACCACAGAACACGCTCTTGCTGGCCAAAAGCAGCATCTCCCAGTTACTAAGTGAATGCTTGCACAGAGGCTCAGCACTTATGAATGTAAAGCAATGGGTTGTTTTTAGGGAAGGTTAGCCCACAGGCATCACACGCAGGCTTCCCTGCAGGGTCAGTCCTTCCCCCCCGCCCCCCAACACACACACACATACCTGGGCATCACACACAGGCTCTTCTGCGGGGTCAGTCCCGTGGGCATCGCATGCAGGCTCTCCTATGGGGTCAGCCCCCCGGGCATCACACAGGCTCTCCTGCAGGGTCGGTCCCCCGGGCATCACGTGTGGGTTCTGCAGTCTATTCCCGTGTGCCTTCACAGAGTGGAGTTCATGGATCTGTCTTCTTCACTCTCAAGTCTGTTGTCCCAAATTCCTCCTCACAGGGACATTGCTGCTCGGAATGTTCTGGTGTCCTCCAATGACTGTGTGAAATTAGGAGACTTTGGCTTGTCCCGCTACATGGAAGACAGCACGTACTACAAAGGTCAGAAGACGGATGGGGCTTGGGGGCCCAGGTGGGCTCAGGTCCTTGAGGAATGTGCTGGGATGCTCGTGTCTCTCAAGGTAGAGGTGCAGCGTCACCTCTGCAGTCAGGGATCATTTCCTTGGAAAGGTGGCATCTGCCCAGGCTGGCACATCTCTCCAGAGCTGGCACAGCTGCAAGGCTTACAGGGAAGGAAGCAGCAGGGTCCTTGAACTTGACACCAGAACCTGGTCTTTACAAGGGAGGGAACTACAATTGAGCTGCACTGAAGTTGAAATCATTTGTTTTGTAAAAGATCCTGATAAAAGAAGAAAACAGCATAAGCTGTAGCATACCCAGCAAAGAACTAGTATTCACACTGCAGAAGATGTCTCCAGACTTTGAGAATTGTTACCCAACCAGCAGAGATGCCAAGAGAAGCCCCACTGAGGAGGGCCACACATGCAGATATGCACAGAAGCTCTTGACAGCTCTAGCCACTGGGCACAGCAAGCTTGAGAGCAGAGAGGGCTGGGATGGGAGGCCCTGAGTTCACCCCCAGCACCAGAAAGCAAAATGGGGCTAGAGCCATGGGACAGTGGGGTAGCATTGGCCTTGCACGCGGCCCTCCCCGGTTCAATCCCTGAGCCCTGCCAGGAGTGATCTGAATACAGAAACAGGCGTAAGTCCTGAGAACCACCCAGTGTGGCCCAGAAGCCAGGGAAAAGACCAACAGCGTTTTGTAGATGATGAAAAATCTGCGCCTGCAGCTATTGTCACTTCCCACCCCCAGAAGCCATGCCTTCGGCTCTTCCCAGAGCAGGAAAGTGTGTCCCCCAGCCTACACATGCTGCTCTCCCGGCGTCCTTGGCCATGAGACAGGACACCCGGTGAGCAGACAGTCCGAGCACTTCGGAGCAGTGCTCGATGGATCAGTGCAAGAACTCAACATCAGGGGCCCAAAGAGATGGTCCAGTGGGTAGGGAGCTTGCCTTGCCCAGGTTTGATCCCTGGCACCCCATAGGGTCCACTGAGCCCTACCAGATGTGGCCCCAAAAACCAAATGGAGAACTTCACCCATAGTCCCATTGTCTGACTCTGACTGGGATCTGTATGTGTGAGGACCGAGGTCTCTCCCCTAGTCTCTTCCTTTTGCCAGCCCTGTTATGTTGGCATCAGGCCACATTGCCCCTCAGGGCATGGCTGGAGCCCATAACAGTTCATGGTCCTCTCTTGGGGCTACAGGACGGGCTGTGTAACCCAGGACAGGGCACGGGAGGCATAGTTGCTGTGGCTGCCCCTCCTGGGGGCCAGACACGGCTCCGCTCATTCTTTTCTGCACCTGTGTGAGCGCAGGTTACAGACAGAGCTCATTTCTGTGTGTTTCCCGCTGTAACTCAGGGCTTGGCTCTCAGAGCCTCAGCCTGTGACCAGAGTGGCTCTGCCGGTGGCCTGTGTCGGGGACCACTGAGACTGCTCCTTAGCTTGCTTAATTAGTCATTTCTTTCCAGAGTGACCAAGGCAGGTTTTTCTGCTGTTTGTTGTGTTAGTATTAGGCTGGGGGCCATGCTGAGCCTCTTGCTCTAACTATAGGTCTCACCAGTTCAAGTCCTGGGGGTCCAGGAAGGATCTGAAGTGCGAGGGGCTCTGATACGCATAGCATTTGGGGTTCAGAGGGGCGGCGGAGGGCCGCTGAGGTGCTCTTCCTTCACGGGCCTGTGGCGTGGGGCAGGTGGCCTGTGGTGAGGGTCTTCTGAGAGCTCACTCGTGTGGAACTGGGGCTGCTGGTGTGCTTGAGTTTGCAGTGAGGCATCCCTGCCATCCATGTGACTTGTCTCCCCCCACACATACCCCTCTCAAAGCCTTGGCAGCCACATCCCTGGGACCCTGAACTGCCTCCCTCTGTTCTTCCTGTGTCTTCACTCTGCCTCCCTCTGTGTCTTTGGTCTGCGGAACAACCTCCCCGAGTAGGGGCTGGTCTGACCTTTGGGCGCCCCCCAACTCTGTGCAGCCCGTGGGGAAACAGGACCCAGGGCCTGACCCTGCAGAAGGGGGGCTCCGTGAAGCACTGCCCAGGTCCTACGTAGGGAATCTCTCCCCAAGGACACAGGCCATGTGGGTCTCACCCCGACTGTGGGTCTCACCTTGACTGTGGGTCTCACCCGACTGTGGATCTCACCCTGACTCTGGGTCTCACCCGACAGTGGGTCTCTGACAGGACAGGTAGATTGACTTTCTCCCACCATTCTTGTAGCTTCCAAGGGGAAACTACCTATTAAATGGATGGCTCCCGAGTCCATCAACTTCCGGCGCTTCACCTCGGCCAGTGACGTGTGGATGTTTGGTGAGTATCTGAGACTTTCTGTGGGTGTCTTCCTGCTCTTCATTGTCTCTGCATAGAGCGGGCTGTGGCTGTCCTGGTGCTCTTGTTCCTTGATGCTGGTGCGAGGATGCATCCATGCTAGGTACAGAACCTTCTGGAAGGTTCCGGCTGTCGCTGCTCTTGTTCCTGTTTCTTGTGGGAAGACACTCTTCTGCTGCTCCTTGAGAGCGCCCTGCCCCCTCCTCCCAGCAGCCCCATCTCCAAGTGTCGCTCTGACCTGCATCTCTTTCAGCCCCTTCCTACCTGTCTCAGAGTTCCACGACTCACCCTTGGTCATCATTGTCGTCTGTCACTGCTCTGATGTCTCGCTCTCTGTCCCTGTCCCTGCCCCGGGATACAAGCCTCCAGCTTGCCCTCTGCAGCCCCTTGCCCTGATGCCCCTCTTCCTTGCTCTCTGTCCCCCGTCTTTCTCTTCTCCATCTGGGGGTGCCCTGGGGAGGCAAGGCTGCCTTCGCCCGCCTGCGCTCCCTGTGTTGATCTCATGAGCTGTGTGCTGGGTGCGGACTCAGTGTCGCTGCCTTTCAGCCGCCACGCAGCCACGTCTGTCTTGTTTCCTGTCCACAGCTATGGGGCTCCCTGTTTCTTGCCCTGATTGCTGCTAAGTTAGGAGCTTTCCAGTAGAACAGGAATCAGGAACTTGGCCGAGGAAGACTTGGCCCCAAGGCCCCGGGGCCTGTGTGCTGGGTGGGCCACAGAGTAGGTGCCCCCCGAAGGGAGCTCTCATCTCCTGATAGGGCTGCACCCGGGGAACCAGGCCTTTGTTCCCATCAGTGCTCCTTTGTTGGGTTTTGACGAGGCCGTACCCACTGGTGTGGCATGGGTTATAGCTACCAGGGCCTTGTCTGACTCTTCAACCATCTCCCTGATCTTGGTGTGTTATTCTCATATTGATCAGTGATGTTTAATAGCTTTTCAGTCAGAACAAACAAGAGTTGAAGAGTGATGAAGGAATATGTCATAATTTCATTGGCATTCACCCTTTTCTTGGTCTTGTAAAAAATATGTTCGAGATCTTCTCCCAGAGAAGTCCAGGACAGCCTTTTGGGACCCATGGCTGGTCCTTGTATCGCTAGTCCAGCCTGGTCAGGGATTGCCTGGAGCAGCATTCATCCGCCACTAGTGTTGACATAGAAAGGTTGAAACCAACCTGCTGATCTGCCAGCCGCCGTGGTGCTGACTGCGGTGCATGAATGGTGTGCAGGGAGGTGCTGCCCGCAGGTGTTGAGGAGCTGCCCTGGGGTGTCCCCTGGCTTGGAGGGCATTTCTCTTTGGCTTCGGGTCAGCTGCTGTGGTCAGCACAGGGATGAACAGATGAGGGGAGTGAAAGAAAGACACCTTCGAGTCCAGTGTTTTGTGAGCTGCTTCATTGGACCTATGGCAGCTGCTGGGTCCATTCCAGGCACATGAAATTCCATTAGATGGGCAAAGCTGACCCACTGTGGGTGGAACTGTCCTATTGTGGGCGGGGCTTTTCCACGGTGGGCGGAGCTGTTCTATTGTGAGTGGAGCTCCCCAACCGCAGGCCGAGCTTTCCCACGGTGGGCGGGGTTTCCTGACCTACTGTGAGCAGAGCTGTATTGTGGGTGGTGCTCTCCTGTGGGTACATCTATCCCTGTGTGGGGTGGGGCTGTCCCCCCTGTGGGTGGAGCTCTCCCACTGGAACAGTGCACACTGTATGTTGCTTCATTTGCTGGCTTGCATTGACTGACACTGGCGCTCTTGTGCCAGCTCTGCCCGTGTGCCGCGTCCCAGGAGCAATCCTCGTGCTGATTCACTGTTTTCATCCCACCTCACAGGTGTGTGTATGTGGGAGATTCTCATGCATGGTGTGAAGCCTTTTCAAGGAGTGAAGAACAATGATGTGATCGGGCGGATTGAGAATGGGGAAAGATTACCAATGCCTCCAAATTGCCCTCCCACCCTCTACAGCCTTATGACGAAATGCTGGGCCTACGACCCCAGCAGGCGGCCCCGGTTCACTGAGCTCAAAGCTCAGCTCAGGTAGGAGTGGGGAGCGGGCCCGACTGGGGTTGGGGCACATAGCGCAGCTCAGGCCCACACGCACTCACTGCTTCTTGCCTTGCTGGTGTCCCAAGTGTAGGCACTTTGCTCAGATCCCTGCCCTGGGTTTCTGACCCACTTGGCTGCAGAGACCCCCTCCTCGTCCTCCTCCCCTTCCCTCCTCGTCTGCCCATCCCGTGGTGGTTCCCACTCTCCTCGTGTTCTCTGCCCACATGCAACCTTTTCTCTCCCAGACATGCCGCTGCTGCCCCGGTGCTTTCCTTGTGCTGCTGAACACGCCCTGAGGCCTTCCTGCAGCCATGGCGCAGCTCTTGTCAGCCTCTCCTGCACCCATCGGGGAGCTGTTAGGTGTTAGACTTCAGGCCCCCTGCCACCTCGCCTGGGCCTCTGCTGTGTGCCTGTCAGCAGCTGGGTGCCAGGCTCTGGGCAGGCATCTCTGAGCGGCCCTTGAAACCCACCGGTCCCAACATGAAGTGGGTGCTCTCGGGGTGCTTGTGACCTGGGTGTGTCCGGATCAAGGATATACACTTGAGTAGGCATGTTTGAATTCTCTCCCTGTGAATGGGCCGCAGAGCAGCCTGCTGGGGCTGTGTCACAGGTTTCAGCTGGGGTGCTTGCTGAGTGAGGAGAGTGTCGGGGAACGCTCCCGCCGACGGGAGCAGGAGGAAGGCCACCCAGTCAGCCGTCTGCTGGGCACAGCATGCTTGGGTCCACTGGGCCAACACTGAGTCCTGGACCTGGGGTGGAGAGGGGGCGCTCAGTAGTGAAGTCCTTCATGAGCATTGTGGCTTGGGCTCTTCCCTGGACCCCGACACTTGCCCATTGACAGGCATCGTGCTTTCTCCCAGGGCTCCCCATACACATGCACTTTACTTCTCGTGCAGCCTCCGTCCTGCCTCTTTCTGCCCCTGGTTCCTACTCTCAGCCATTCCTGGGGTCGCGTCTCCTAGCTCCCTCTCTCCCAGGTGCTGTACTTGGGCTTTATCTCTCTGCGTGGGGCCTTCGCGTCCACTCAGCCCCTCTGGGAAGCCAGGTGTCCTCCCTCTCATCTCCATCCTCTTCCTACCAGGCTTCTCTCTTGTGCCCTCCTCTCTGCTTGGCCTTTAGCTGGCTGCTCATCCCACCTCTTTGTGGCCCTGAACAGGCGGCCACTGGCATAGAGGCTCCTGCAACAGCACAGTGACCCGTCCATCTCACTGGCACCTGGGCCATGCTGCCCCCTCCTCTCACTTGCTCGCATCTGCTCCTGGCTCTCGGCTTCTGCAGTGGCTCTGGGCACCCGGCTGCTGGGCCCCGCCCAAGCCCAGCGCGAATTCTTGGTTGCTTGTGTTCAGCCCAGCACCACATCGCCGAGCCTGGGAGCCGGGCGTGGTGCCACCGGGGGCAGGATGACCAGAGCACTTTCCTTGCCCTCGAGGAGCTCACAGTCTAGTACGTCTCATCCCCTACTAGACTGAAGCTCCTTGAGGACAGGGATCGTCCTACTCACCTTTAGGGCTGAGCTGCCACAGGCCATCCAGGACAGTCTGAGGGAGAAATAGACACACACACACACACACACACACACACACACACACCACCACCACCACCACCACCAACAACAACAACACCCCCAACACCCCCCACCCCCCATACATGAGTCCAGGCAGCCAGAGTTTCCCTAACTCTGACTCAGTACATCTTTCCTTGTATCCGGTTAGAGCCGGTAACATCCTTGAATCATCTGGGCTTGCTTTTTGCCATTGTTAGGTGCATGTGTAGTCGGACCCCAGGTAGAGGGTCATGGCAGGCTTGTGAGGCTGGCTCCAGTGGACAGCACATTCCGTCTCTGCACCCTGGCCACCTGTGGGCAGGTGCAGGAGGCAGCTCGTGTGCTTCGCCTGAGCTGAGGCCCTAGCCGTGATACCAGGCTTGCCAGGTATACCTGTGGTCCCTTGAGCACTGCTTGAGGAGCACCCCGCACCCCCCGTTAACAGTTTAATAGCCTGGTTGCTGGGCAGCAGTGGATCCTGGTGATTCAGGTCCTTTGGCTGGGATCTTTAAAATCTCTTACACCCAAGGTTTGCAGAAGGGAGAGATTGGATGGTGCCTTCCCGTGACAATCCAGCTGTGCCTCATCTCCTGCTTATCTGCCCCAAAAGGAAGTAGTGCTAGCTGACTGGGATCACGCTTGCCGCCTGCCACGCCCATGCCTCAGCCAGCTGGGGAAAGTCACTTTCTGCTGGTCCTGGGCTGAGCCCTGAGGGCCTGGGCCTCCCCCGGCCTCTGAGTCAGCCGGGCCTGTCATTTCCGCTCTGTAGGAGGGGCTGGTTGCAGGAGAGCCTGGGGATGGGCCTGCCCGAGTGCTCCCAAGTGCCCTTCTCTCTCCATCTGTCCCTGGTCAGGCCTGGGCCTCACACTCAAGGGCACCTTGCAGCAGTGCCCCCGGGACCCTTCCCCATTCGCCTCTGGGGGTCACTGCAGGTTCTGGAAGCCTCTTCTAGACAGAGGAGCTGGTGTCTACGTGAATACAGCTTGAGGCTTCATATCCTGACCCCTGTCGTCTTTAACTCTTTGTTGGTGTGAAAAGTAACCGATCTGTTGGCATGCCTGCCCACAGGACACAGTGCTCTTCGTTGTAAAAGCGCTCTTTCCCACCCAACATCTTGCCTGCCTGGCCCAGCACCCTTCCACCTCCTGGCAGGTGCTGGCATGCTCCATCCACTCCATCCTCATACACGTCAGCCCCGTGGTTATCCGACCCCAAGCCTGCCCCAGCTCAGCTTCCCGAGACTGGCCTTGTGATGCCTGTAGCTCGAGAACCCGTGAGGCCAAGGGAGACATCCTCATGGTACCATGATCCTCCCCTCCCGCGTGTTGACCCATCCTCACCTGTGACCTGAGTGGCTGCTGAGGGCTCTGCCTGCCAGGGCGCTCTTTAGTCACGTGAAGCCTGTGGCATGTTTGTGGACAGACGGCCTCCTCCCTCTGTGTTGGGTGGCTAGTCACAACTCAGAGCTTGTGTATTGGCTGGGGAGATCTTTGGTGGGAGCACAGGCTTTACATATGGGACACCCCGGAGCCCTCAGGCACCGCCGGGAGCCACCGTGACCGCCATGATGGGAGGGGCATCAGAGTACCAGTGTGTGTCACCAGTTGGGGCCTGCAGTGACAGGAGCCCGAAGATCTCTCTCCAGTACCACGGCCCCCTAGCCCCCAGGTGTGAGGCACGCGCATGTGCGCACCCCCCCCCCCCCACACACACACACCTTGATTGGTCTCCTGTTTCAAAAAACAAAATCTCATTCGTTTTGCGGGCACTGTCCCATGAGTACCCTCAGGTATCCTCTGTCCCTGAGGTGTGCTGTGTGTGGCAGGCGCTATCCCCCATACACACCTGTATGTGGGTAGTGTGGAACCATGAATGTGGCCCGCCCTCCACCTCAGCCTGGCTGCACGCCACCACGCTGCTCACCTCAGCCCAGCTTTGAGCAGCTGGTGACATGGTTTGCAGAGAAGGGAAAGGAGAAGCGTCTGCAGCTGGTTTACTACCAGCTGTTTGCTGTGTTTGCTGGGGAGACCCTGGCCATGCTCAGGTTTCTGTGCCAGTCGTGGAAGCCAGGGTCCCACAGACAGAGCCTGTGCCCCGGCCCTTGTAGCAGCAGGAGTGGGGAATGGTGTGTGGGTTCCCCGAAGGGCTCCGTGAGGTGAGCGTGAGGGGGGCAGGGTGCTTCCCACACTGCCCGGTCACTTTGTAGCTGCTTCCTGCTCAGGCGGCCCTGGGCTGCGGCGGAGGCCGGAACACTCCCAGCTGCCATTCTGCCTTATGACACCCTGTGCTGGCCCTGTCGCCCTATGGGACTGTCACTCTGCTCAGAGGCGCTGTATTCATGCTTGTGTCCCCTGCTCATGCAGCATCTAAGTATTGTGCTCATGTGAGGGAACCAGCTGTCTCAGACCCAGATGACTTCAGGAGTCCCCCGGGAAGGGGTCGCTTGCGAGAGTCCAGGTCAGTGGTAGGCTGCTCGGGCGCCAGGAGCCTGATCTGTGCTGTGTGGCTTTGGGTGAGCACCTCAGCAACCTTTAAGGGCAGTATCTCTCAGGAGGCCAGAGCCACAGCAGAACTGCACAGGAGGGCAACTACCTCAGTCCCTGGCATCCCATATGGTCCCTTGAACCCACCAGCACTGATCCCTGAGCACCGCCGGAAGTGGCCCAAAAAAATGCATCTCCCACACGGCCCATCAGGTGTGGGTTTTGAGGTCCCCCAGCCTGCGTCGTCTGTGCTGTGGAGAGGCCCTGCTGAAGCAGCAAACAATGACCCCAAGTCAAGCGGCAGCTTTGTTGCCCAGACACCAGGAAGCTCGTGCCTCCTCACACTTCAGAAGTGGCTCACGAAGACCAGCCTGACCTTTCTGTCCTGTGAGCAGCACCGTACTTGGGCTCTTACCGTCCCTCGTTTCTGGCTAACAGCCTCCCTGACCAGTGGGACATGCTTTTTGTTTTTGTTTTTTAAAGTGGTTTTGTGTTTGCCTCCAAGGTGGAGTCTACATTCTCCACACTTGCCTTCTCTTGCTGTCCTCCAGGGTCTAGAATCATCTAGAAGACAAGTCTGTTTCTAGTTACCTATCAGCATCCTAATGTCTGCAGCATCTCAGTTCCAAAGTGTATTTGGCGGGGGTGGGTGTGGAGTGTTTAATCAATCCTCCAAGTAAGGGGAAGTCAAAAGCAGCACTGAAGGAATGTGCTGGAAGCTTCCTGTGTCCCTGTACCCCTGCCAGCATCAGCATTCCATACCTCGGCTACCCTGATCCTGTCCAGCGGGGTTCCCCTGCTTTCTCTGAGTCTGGTCACCCTGACAGGCCCGTGCTCCAGTTGGGGCCCCTGAGAAGGTGCTGCCCACTGGGTGAGAGTTTGGAGAAAACCGGGATTGGTTTTGCTGTGCCAGGGTTCAGCACAAGCTGCGCAGCAACCCCGCCGTCTCTTTCCCTCACACCTCAGCCTGTGGCCTCTGGCCACGCCCCCCCACCAGATGCTTCTGTGCCGGGGCCCTCAGGGTGATCCGGCAGTGATTCCGTCAGGCAGGGCCTGTGTGAGGGTCTTCGGGGCAGACCCAGCGGTGGTTCGTTCTGTCGGGGGGCCTCCCCCCTGCAAGGGCTCTGGTCTGATTGACGGCAGGCTCCGCCCACCCCTTCTCCTGTCTGTGGGGCACACCTTCCTCTCTGCTCCCCCGTCTGCCCTGCTGCGCTCCAGATGGGGCTGGGACCTCGTGCTGCCCTGGCTTTCCTCCTTCCTCCCAACTGCCTCTCGCAGGCACTTCTTTGGGGCCCTGAGTTTCTCTGCTGACAACACCATCCTTGCCAGCATCCTTGAACACAGCCGCTTGACCACCCTCGACAGCTGCTGTGGCCCATGGTCCCCCTGTGCTTGGTTCCTCCCCGACTCGCCCCTGTGCTTGGTTCCTCCCCGCCCCGCCCCTCCCTTGGTGTGCTCTAGGGAATGAAGCTTTTCCTCACCTTCACCTGTCAGCTCATTTCAGACCCTCACCCCCAGGTCCCGAGAGACTATCTTCAAGCCTGTTAGCTGTCTGCCTGGAGCCTGTCCAGGTGCCCCTTCGAGGGTCGCTTAGAGCAGAGGTAGTTACACTGAGAATGTGAAGCGTCCGGCGCTTCTTCCTGGCCCCCCCTCGCTCAGTCTCCACCAGGTCAGACCGGCTTTCTGAGCAGTGACCAGGAACTCGGCCCGGGCTAGCCCAGGGCCAAGTCCTACCCCTGGGCCCTCCTGCCTGTGAGCCTGGCTGCCCCGGGAAGCCCACACTTGGCAGGAGCACTTCCCTTCAGCGAGTGCCAGCCTCCGCTCCCTGTAGGCCAGGAGGACCCCAAGGCCAGCTGTCCGGTCTGCCCTGCCTGTGGCTCAGAGCAGAGCCCAGTGACCTGTGAGGCTGAGCTGGGCCCCCAGCCTCGGCTCAGCTACTCCCATCCCTCCCCTACTCTGCAGCCCGCAGGCTGGTTTTCTGTGGAGATACGAAGCTACGGGTCTGGTGAAAGGGCAGGTCCATTCCTCAGTGATGAGGCAATGTTGGGGCGATTCCGAGCTGGCATTCCCACGGGCTTGCCGGCACCAGCCCCTTCTCCACACTCTCCCCCCGCTTTCTACTGCGCTCTCTGGCTGTGTCCCAGAGGTGCCGAAGTGGCTGTGAATCTAGACCGAGTCTGTGTCCGAGGAATGCCCTGCAGTGTCGTCCCAGAAGTGTCATGTTTAGGTGATCAGAGCACAGTCTTTTTTAGAGGGGGACTGGAACGGTAGCACAGCAGATTAGGCACTCGCCTACATGTGACCACCCTGGTACAGTAGCCCCACAGACTGTCCCTGGGCACTGCCAGGAGTGGCACCCAAGAACCTCAGAAAATGAAAGAATGAAAAGAGTTTAGGTCTACCCCGAGAAAGAAGTCAGGTTTTTGTTGTTGTTGTTGTTGTTGTTGTTGTTGTTGTTGTTGTTGTTGAAAGAATGAAAAGAGTTTAGGTCTACCCCGAGAAAGAAGTCAGGTTTTTGTTGTTGTTGTTTTGTGTTTGTTTGTTTTTTGCTTTTTGGGTCACACCCAGCAATGCTTAGGGTTTACTCCCGGCTCTAGAACTCAGAAATTACTCCTGGCAGTGCTGGTGTATGTGTGTGAGGGGAACCATATGGGATGCTGGGGATCAAACCCAGGTCTGCCACGTGCAAGACAAACGTCCTACTTGCTGTACTATCTCTCTGGCCCCAAATTCCGTATATTATAAAGCAATCTGAGCACAGACTAAAGTGCTTCTTATAATTTGGACAAGCAGAATATTTTCCAAAGGGAGAAATTTGCTCTTGAAGTCCATTAGGAAAAGAACGAGTTACTTGTATTCTGTGGAGCTCCTGGGACACCCCATGTCCAGGCTGTGTTACTCCCTGGGGGCAGAGAAGGGAACACGCCACGAGTGCCCAGGTGCAGCCCTGAACTGGGAAGTAACAGTCGGGGCTGCCCGGTCCACTACTTGTAGCGACCCTCTTGCTCAGAGTCAGCCCCTTCCCGTGGCTCCTCGTCCTGGGCATCGGCCACATGGGGCCGAGGGCCTTCTTCGTGTGGAGCTGCTGTGGCAGAGACTGTCCTGGGCACTTGCTCGCATGCTATGTGCGACTGTTCTGGCCGCTGAGCTCCCCCTTTCTCGCAGCAGGGGAGTGGAGGGAGGCCCCTACGCCTTTCTCCGATGTGTGTCCTCCACAGTGGGGCGAGTGTGGAGGAGGCCTGGGTTGGGGGCGTCCTTCTCAGTGGCCCCGTCCCCGACGCCCCGAGTCCCGGAATGCGCAGGGCCGCGCCAGTTCCCATCAGCACCCGGCTCTCTGGAATGCTCTGCTGCTAAAAATATGTGTCGTTTGGGAAACTATGTCCAAGTTTGACCTCCCTGACACCATCCGTCGCAGCTCGCTGCTCTGGGCCCCTCGGCAGCGGGAACACAGGCCCTTCAGAATAGCCCCTACCCCCGACGCCCACTCAGACCCTGTGGCTTGCGGGTGGAGGCCCCAGAAAGAAGTGCAGGCGCCGTGCTGGGGGCGAGGGAGCAGGGATCCCCAGGCCCACGTGCCCAGGGAACGCTACCCTGCTTCCCTCTGCTCCGGGGCAGGAGGGTGACATTGAGGTTTACCCTGGCACTCCGTGGTTTCAAACTCGGGTTTCTGGAACCCCAGTGTCAGGTGGGTGTCGGTCAAGCTGCAGCTTCTCCCAGTCCGCCCTGGCCTCCTGAGGACAGCTGCCCACCACCTCAGGGTGCAGGAACGGGTCTCCCAGGCTCGGGAGTGTTGGAGCGGGTGGCCCCTCCACTATCTGTCTGGGCACAGAGGACTGAGGGGCCAGCCTGGGTGCTGAGCACCGCCGAGTTCTGGGATGTTCTGAGGGAGGAAAATCCAGGCTCTTTGCTGGATGCTGGCGCTGGGCGGGGCTGTCTCCTTCCCAGCAAGATGGGGGGTGGGGGGGGGAGCGGAGGCCTTCCCTGTGGGTCTCTGCAGTGACCCCCCCCACGCCTCCCCCTTTCCTCCCCTCCCCCTCCCCCTCCCCCCTGCGCCGCCCAGGCGTGGCTTCCGGGTTTGGGTTGGGGGTAGATGGTGGGAAGGGCTTTCTGCAGAGGCCATTCCCAGATTAGAGTCTGCAGCACACTGACCTCACTCCCATGAGTAATCAGGCTTGTTTACTGCGCCCGCCCGGCAGGAGGCCGAAACTGTGAATGAGCCAGGCTGAGTACGGGCAGGCAGGCGGGCGGCTCTCCCTGTAGTGTGGCCTGGACAGGGGTGGCGGCGGCGGGCGAGCTGGGTGCTGCCCTGGCTGTGCCGCGGGGCTGTGAGGAGCATGTGGCCCTGCAGCTAGCCCAGAGGGCGAGCACAGGGAGGTAGGTCAGGGGCTGGAGCCTCGGCGCTGCGCATGTCTTGGACGTGGCAGGGTGGGAGTGCAGGCCCTGTCGGGGTCGCCCCTGACAGCTCTTTGTCTCCCCAGTGCCATCCTGGAGGAGGAGAAGGTGCAGCAGGAGGAGCGGCTGAGGATGGAATCCCGGCGGCAAGTGACGGTGTCCTGGGACTCAGCAGGCCCCGATGAAGCACCACCCAAGGTAGCTGTCCCAGGGGTGGGGGTGACCCCAAGGCAGGGCCAGGTGTGACTCAGCTCCTCCTTTTCCTCTCCCCGCCCCTACCAGGCATCTGGTGGGGCTGTCCCGGGCTTCTGCTGCTTTGCATTGTGCAGGCTGGCAGGCGCTGTTCTCTGCACTTCTGATGGCTGCACCCGCCTGCCCGTTTGCTGGGGCCCCT
This sequence comes from Sorex palustris, assembly GCA_028565675.1. Lineage (NCBI taxonomy): Eukaryota > Metazoa > Chordata > Mammalia > Eulipotyphla > Soricidae > Sorex > Sorex palustris. Next base: position 68,610,453 of record JAOXYA010000028.1, on the reverse strand, counting down.
CTTGTTGCTTTGTCCCCAGTGCTCTCCTGAGAGCCGGGCGCGGCTTCTTCCCAGACTTCTTCCGCACTGGCGGGAGTGGCTGGCAGGAGTGACCGGGCTCTGCTGCTTTTCAGGGCAGGAAGTAGATGATGGGCTGTTTGGGCCCGCTGCCACTGGGCATTGGGGCAGCCACTGAGAGAGGAACCTTCCAGCTCTCACCAACTGCTGTTTAAGTGGCGTCCTCAGTTTTGTTTTTTTTCCCCAATCTTGATGCCTGAAAGCTCCTCCTGTCCGAGTCAGTGCTTTATAGCTTCCCAGCCATAAATGTCGGTGCGTTTAAAGGGGGCACGGGTGGAAGGGGTGGAATTCTGTCCCCCTAACAACCGAGGTGGGGCTCAGGGCTGTCTGAGGCGCCCATGGGGATGGCCCACCGCAGTGCAGTGTCCTCGGGTGAGCCCCTGTTGTGCAGTCTGAGGCCCCACTGGCTTCTCGGCTCATCGATGTGGATGCAGGCAGGTGTGCTGCTGCTGCTCTCGCCACAGTCCCTGTCTCTCAGGCCGGGCCACCCACACAGGGACACGCTGCAGTGCCCAGGGCTGCCGCACTCCAGCTTGTGGACTGTTGGTTCGGGCTGTTGGGTGGTAGGGGTCAGCGTCGGCCCCTGCTGCCGAGGTGCTCTGGGCCCTTCCTGCGCCTTTCCATGGCCGGTGCCTGGATGGGGGCAGCGTGGATAGAGACGGTGTGACCACGTTTTCCACCTCTGACACTCCTCCCAGGTTTTTTGGCACCATAGTGGGTGATGCGCCTGCCTGCATCTATCCAGGGAGGCTGGTTAGTGGCCTGGGGTATCATTGTGGGGGTGTTTGCTCTCTTCCTCGAAGAAGGCAGACCACCAGGGGCTTGCCAAGTGAGGAGGTGGGACGCCAGGTCTGGGGGTTTCTGGCCCAACGAACTGGTGGTGTGAGCACCCTGGCACTTAGAGGGCAAACTTCAGCCACCCACAACTGTCTGGCTGAACGCTGAGGAAAGGGCGGGCTCTGCGGGCCTCAGCGTGCCAGGAGAGCGCAGGCAGGGGCATGGGGGGCACATTCCCTGGGGACCCCCTACTAGTCCCGCTCTCCACTGTGTTGATGAGGTGGTCCGTGGGTGCCTGTGCAGGACATGGGCTCATTGGCAACTTTCCGCTGCAAGAATCGGAGGTGCCGGATAGTCAAGATTTACACTCTGAAGTAGACACTGCACTCGCATTCTGGGCTGTCAGCTCCATCCCTGGCCATGAAGGCTTCCCCTCCCACCCCCTCCTCCTCCTCCTCCTCCTCTTCCTTTGGCTTCAGATTCAGCCAGCAGGCCTGCCCCTTTGTGAGGGCCCCCCTGCCTTGGGCGTCTCGGGTACACCCTGCTCCAGTGGGCTTCCAGGGTTTTATAAAGAGACCTTGTCTGCTGGTAGCTCCGAACCCTGCGTGTAGCGTCCCTGTGGAGGGAAATATTTCCCATCCCCTGTCAGAGTTAAGGAGTGCATTTAGCTCACCATAGGCACATCCAAGCCACACAGCTCAGAGGTTCTGTTGGCGCCTTTTTGTTTCATTTTGGTTTCTGGTCTATTTGGGACCCTCCCCCCAGGCACTCAGGGCCTCTACCAGCTCAGTGCCGGCCAGGTTGCTCCCAGCTCGGTGACCAGGGCTCTCAGAGCACTGAGGGTCAGACCCAGGATTCTGGACATCACGCCAGCGTGGACAGTCATCCCACCATGCTGTGTGCTGGCTGTGTGGCACTGGCCACTTGGCAGGCCCTGAGCTCAGTTTGCTCGTGAGGGATGGTCTTTGGAACCACTGAGCTAAGAGGTCTGTCTGCCCTGCTTCCGTTACCCCATGCCCAGTGCACGTGTTGCTCCCAGGTTTCCAGGTAAGCCCGTGCCCCCAATGCCCAAGAAGGACCTCGAATGGGGCTGGAGAGATGGCACAGGTTGAAGGCACTTGCCCAGCCTTGACTCAGTCCACTGTGCCCAGTGGGCAGAGCATGCCCTGACCTCTTGTGACGTGCTCAGTATGGCAGGGACACAGCTGGGCAGGGTGCGGGGTCTCTGGGTGCCCACCCTCAGCCCCACAAGGCTGCGATATATCTGTTTGACAGTAACCCACTGGGGCAGTGATGAGTCCGTCCAGAGGCGCTTACAGCTTCGGGGGCCCCATGAGTCCCAGCTGGGCCCATGGGGTCCTCTGAACAGCCCTGGCCCTCAGCAGTCGCCCAGTGGGCGGGCAGAGGCCCTGTGGGGGCCCCATGAGCTCACGCAGACCCAGGAGTGGGGGCCCATAGCTGGAAGGGAGTATGGAAGACCCCAGATTACCCCATCAGTCCCCTGCTTGGGCGCCGGCCCCTCAGACTCGCACCAGGGAGACCAGCCGTGCCCATAAAGAGGAGCTGAGGAGGCAGAGACAGTGTGAACCCTGTCCATGGGGGTCCTGCTGCAGGAACATGGGCCATGAGGCTTCTGTAGGCAATGTCTGTCCTCTACACGGCCACCTTAGGGCTCCAGCGCCTGTCCGATGGCCCTGGGATGTGCTGTGGCGTCAGCCCCTTACAGGCAGGAGAGGACAGGTTTGAACTCCAGTGTCTGCCACAAGAGAGGGTCTCTCTATAGCCCTTCCCCGGCCCGAAGGGCCGGAGAGCCTACAGAACTAGACGAGGAGAAAGACTTGCAAGCGAGTGCCCGGCAGCAGGGGCAGGAAGGGGGTGCCCGCCGTGCCGGGGCTGCGGGGCTGTTTGAAGTGAGGGGTTGTTGCTGTTACTGCGCGTCTGTTTGATTTCCAGTGGTGCAAATTGCAGCAGCTACAGTCCAGATAAACAAACGCTCAGGGTCCTTGGTCATTTCTAGGAAGCGGGGGTGGGGTGCAGGGCCTGAGGCTGCAGGGTTTGGTCCTGCAGCTCCACTCAGCCCTGCCCCGCCCCTTAGCTGCCCTGGGGGCTCGGCTTGCTGCACCAGGCCACTCGGGTGCTGGGCACGAAGCCCCCCCCACTGCACAACACAGGAAGCCCCTTGTCTCAGCAGCAGTAGGGCCGACCCTAGTCCAGCTCGGCCAGAAAGGAGTACGGCTGCCGTGACAGCACAGGCAGTGACTTGCTGTGGTGAGGGAAGGGTCAAGCTCACTGAGCCACACTCCCCTTCTCACACTGGACGGGTGGCCCATGCCTCCTGCCTACTGCCAGAGATGCCACCCGCCCAAGACCTGTCAGGGCCACGGCCACCAGGACCTTTCCCCGGGGCCTCTGACTGCCCCAGCAGCACTGTGGGCCATAGGTGACGGACAGTCAGGCCTTGTGAGATCTGCAATGATAAGTACCAGGAGAACTTTCTAGATACCCATCCTGGGAGCAGGGCTGCATGAAGCAGTCCCTGAGATGCAGGGCACAGGCAAGGGCCAGGAGCCCGCCAGAGAGCAGCAGCTGGTAAGGACCCGGGGACAGGAAGTGTGTGTGTGTGTGTGTGTGTGTGTGTGTGTGTGTGTGTGTGTCCCGTCCCAGCACACAGCTCATGCCTGTACGCCCACAGTGGGTTGGAAGGAAGCACAGCCGCTTTCACCCAGGCAGGGCCCTGCTGGCATATACTATAGGAGCCCCTCAGCTGCTGCACGGAGCTCCCAAACGCCTATTCAGAGTGGCACAGTCTTCGAGGCCGTGCCGAGATGCTGCAATGCCCCCTAGCCCAGGACCCGAGTCTCCCACAACGCCCCAGGACTCAGGGCTGTGCCCGAGATACCCACAGACCCCTGTGGCCCAGAGCCATGCCCGAGACACTCACAGTGCCCTGCGGCCGTGGCACATCTCTTCTGGCTGCTGGACCATGTATGTGGTGGCCTGGGCCCGCGTTTTAATTAGATGTCTTCTCTGGGACTCCTAACGCCTCTCGCCGAGACAGTGCTCTCCTTTCTTCTTCCCCTGGTGTCTGGTCCCTCACTGACATGGATGGCGGCCCCTGGCCTTTCCTGTTTTTGTTGAACCTTGGGTGTCAGCTGAGGGCATTTGCTTCTGAGGGTTTGTGCCTTCAGTGTCTCCCTCACTCAGCTGGCCTAGAAGGGTTCTTCACAACCCCTTCCCCGGGACCCACCGCTCTGTGCCTGTCTGCCCCTTTCAGCACAGCCCCCAGCTGACTCGCTCCTGTTGCTCTGTTCACAGCCCAGCAGACCTGGCTACCCCAGTCCCCGGTCCAGCGAGGGCTTTTACCCCAGCCCGCAGCACATGGTCCAGGCCAATCACTACCAGGTGAGTCACGTGTCCCGGGAGTGCTGGTGGCCGCACCAACACCCCAGTCCCTCCTCCAGGCCCCGCCACTGACGCCCTACCCCCCTCCTGCTCCTCTCACGGCCAGGAAGCCTGGGACAGGCTCCATGCGGGCCTAGCACAAGACTCTGCTACTTCTGGGAGACAGATAAGACCCACAGCCCCATGATCAGCACTCCTGTTAGTACAGCACCTGCAGTGGGGCCGCTGAGTCTCCTGTGGGAGGACAGGGGGCAGCCCCAGAGGCCGGGGGTGGACGGATGCCGGGGTTGGGCTGGAGGGGGGACAAGGAGCAACCCCAGAGGCCGGGAGTGGATGAACGCTAGGGCTGGGCTGGCAAGGTGACGGGGCAGTCCCAGAAGCAAGGAGTGGATAGGCACCGGGACCAGGCTGGCGAGGAGGGGTAGGTGCACAGGCTGGACTCACTGTCAGGGAATCTCAGGCTTGGCCCTGGGCCCTGTGTACACAACATCCCATGCCCACACAAGTTACACTCACTTCTGTCACCTGGAGAATTCTGTCTGCTGGTGGCCTGTCCATCTGCTGCCCAGAAAGGGTGTGTATGTCTGCAGTTGGCAGCATGACGGAGGCCTCTGGGGCATAGTCAAGGGCCCGGAGCGAGGGTCAAGCACGGAGAAGCCTGCTTTGCACACAGCCAGCCTGTGTTCAGTCACTGGCACAGCGTATGGTCTCATACCACAGGGTGTGACCCCTGAGCACAGAGACACGGGTAAGCCCTAACCACTAACCCCCTATTTTTTTTTTAATTTAAAAATAAAATCGGGCTGGAGCAATAGCACAGCGGTGGGGCGTTTGCCTTGCACGCAGCCAACCTAGGTTCGATTCCCAGCATCCCATATTGTCCCCAGAGCACCGCCAGGAGTGATTCCTGAGTGTAGAGCCAGGAATAACCCCTCAGCATCGCTGGGTGTGACCCAAAAAGCCAAAAAAAAAATTATTAAAAAAATAAAAGCAAACATTATGGCATATCCCTGAGTTGTTTTTTTTTTTTATTTTTATTAGTGAAACACCATGAGGTACAGTTGTAGACTTCCAAATTTTTGTGCTTGGGTTTCAGTTATACAATGA